>MNCI01035577.1:270652-339314 GCA_015680685.1 Gnetum montanum
GTAGATATTGAATTTGGGATAGCTTTATTGCGAAGTGTTTACTCGTGTCATTTTACCTTGTTTAAATATTTGAGGTCTACACAAATCTGCTTTCTTTTCTTTTCTGTTTATTTCCATCGAATCTTGCTCTATTTCTAGTTTTCTTGTGGAACTATCTCTTTCTCTGGGGAAAATTAGGAGTAGATTTGCAGAGTTGTGCTCAAATGTTTTTACAAAATTTTATTTGTTACAAGTAGGTATTATAAGGACCACGTAGACTAGGCAGTTGAACAAAATAGGAAACTTTCAACAACTCACAGTACTTGGCAAAGTTGGTTGAATCTCTTTAAAGTAATCCATTTGTAGTTTACACGCAACGCAATCGTTACATTTCTCACAACCGCACACACAACAGCACACACACATACTCACATTAACTACTGAGTTTATTTAGAGGTATCTAGGCCTTGGTGTTGCTAGAGACCAGCAGGCACCTAAATCCTGTTCGAGGACACTCGTTGGCGGTCACGTCCCAAACGGTCGCCAATACTAAGTCTACAAAATTCGATCAAATCACTAGTGAGCACTTGTCATTCATATGGTTGGGTATAGGGGATATCCACCACTCATCATTGGCACCATTGCTAAGGACTTAGTTTATCTAAGTGCCCTAGATATTATTAACTAGTGAATTCATATACAAGCATTGTGAGCAGAACATAATGAAATATCTCTCATCCATCATAATAATAATAACAACATTATTCCAAGGCACACTTAAGACACATTTACATGGCTTCTACTCATAGGAACGAATCTCCACCTCATGGTTACAAATCTAATAAACAATAGGAAAGAATGCAAAGAACTACCAATGAGAATCCACAGTAGCTAAAAGTCGTCTATGCCCATCAGATTCCTATTATCTAGACTTCACCTTCATTCTTCAACAAGATGAGAAGTTACACTGGAAAAAAATGAATGGTAGCATTATGACACATGATAAAGGTGGACATTCGGATTGCAATCATGATCGAGGCCGTGACCATTGAAGTGAAGGTAGCAGAAACCATCATCATGATAGTTCTTCTTCTTCTTTACCTTCATCATCTCCTTCATCCTCTCCTTCAATATCTAGATGTGATCATAAAGAAAAAGACCATGGGATAAAGGTAGGCAAAGTGCAAGTCATAGATGAAACAACTAGGAAAGGGGACGAGGGCACTCTAGAGAGTCACGACATGGAAGAAGGGAGAGTATGGAACAATGTAGGCATCATAGATACCATGGATGAGACGATTATGATGAACCCCTACTTGCTACTCGAAGTATGTTGGACATAACTGAGGTTGTTAGAATTCCAAAAAGGCATCAAAAATATAGTAGGATCAAGAGATTATATATGAACGGTATCCCATGATTTGAAGAGGGATACAACGCTGATCCTCGAAATCATTTACAAGCATTCCATGATGCATGTGCCTTAAAAAACATAGATAATGAATGGCAAAAACTTAAGTTATTCCTACAAATATTAGTTAAAGAAGAAAAAAGCTGGTACTAGTCTTTAGAACCAAAATCCATTTGTAGGTGGAGTACTATGTTAGAACTATTTAATGACAAGTACCAAACGTACTGTCAAGTGTCTAACTTGCAAAAGCAAATCCAAGGCTAGAAACAAGTAGGACATGAACCCTTGGATGCTACCATGGGCTAATACTATGCACTATTACATCATTGTGTTGGCCAAGGTTATTTGCAAAGGGATTAACTATGCCATCTTGTGGATGGTCTTAAGCATGAAACGAGAAGAACCCTTGGGACTTATGCCCAAGGGAGACTATCTGAGCTTAGGTCCCATCAAATTCAAAGACTATTGGAGCAAGTTCCTAAGGAAGAAGGTGAACTATAGAAGAGAGAAAGTGTGAAAGAGTATAACCGAGATCCTTCCCTTTGGAAGAGGGGAGTAAAATTTTGTGAGGATGAAGAAGAGTCACCACTCGAAGATATGGTGAATAGGAAAACTTTGCCTATCCAAAAGATGACATCAAAAGTTTTGGCAAAGTTAGACCAAATGTGGTATTCCCTAGATAATAGATTTTAAACTATTCTTAAAATAGTAGAGGATTCTAGAGAGCAAGGTAGTGAGAAAAGAAAAAAGAAAGAGCCTAAACATGCACATAGTAAGAGTAAGGGCAAAGTTGCCATCATTGAAGAGATTGTGGATTTAGAAATAGACAATGATAGTGGATGTGAGATATGTCAATATGACCATTCTAAGGGATGTTGCCTTGTAATCTCACATCTGCAGGAGTCTAGGGTGTATGCACTCAACCCATGATTAAATAAAATCCAAACACCCCGAAGGTTATCTTATCCTCAAGATAACCTAAGGTAGTTCCACCAACCCTTAACATATTAACCCAGTGGAACTCGACCACAACCGATTGAGCAATATCAACAATGGCAGCACCCACAATCATGGGGAATGCCACCACCAATGCAATAGTATCCTTACCGGTAACTTGATCCATATGGATATTACGTGCAACAGCCAATCTCTCCACGTGACTCTACTAGTCACGTCACTCCTCAACCTCACTACCAAGCCCACGAGTATTATGGGACTCCCTCTTCTAGAGGTGATATTCCATAACCATATCATCCTTCTCATCCGAATGCATCTCTTCCACCAATAGCTCCACTACCACCTGCTCCTGCAATGCAAGGTGAAATCCCTACCCAGCCGTAGCAACGTAATGCCACAAGGGCTGTTAACTCTCAACCAACAATGGGTTCCAATAACCACATGAATAAAATACCTTTCTTTAGATCCAACAGTCCAACCAAGCCCTTGCAATCACAAGTGGCTAATTCCTTAGATGCCTCAGTATCAATCAAAACTTCGGAGCCCCCGTCAACCCAATCACCACACTTAGTGCATATGGTCATGCTAACACATGTTATCATCAATTAGATCAAAGTTGGCAACCTTTCTAAGAAATTCTCTGATCTTGGGAGTCCTATAATATACTTACAAATCACTAGAAATGTGCCATGCAAGGCTCTTTTGGATTCAGTTTCCAGTGTCAACTTGATTTCTCAAGAATTGTACAAGGCCAGAAACTTGCCTCCATTGAAAAAGAGAAACATCCATCTAGAGTTAGCCAACCAATCCATCACTGTCCTAATGGGACTAGTGGAAGACATTACTACCACTGTTTGTGGATGGTTGTACCCAGCTAACTTTCTAGTGATTCAGGTAAACAATGGTAAGGGGGACTTCTCAATCATAATGGGAAGATCATGGCTAAGCACCATTAATGCACACCTACGAATCTACGATCTTTTCCTAGAAATATCAAAGGAAAATACATTTGGAAAGATCGAGAAGAAGAAAGTTCCATGCATTGCATACAGTGACATAGGGTGTAATTACATGCAGAGGTCATGGTTTGTGCAAAGTTTAGCATTGCCTACATGCAATCAGTGTGCACAAGTGATTGACATACAAAGATTCGTGTATGTAGCAGCTACACAATAAGAAGACACCCAGTGGCTAACAGCTAATCAAGAAAGCAGTTCACTCATATGCATGGAACCAACTGAGGATTTGACTTATGCTTACATTGATAGCATAGACACATTAGAGCAAGTCCACTGCCAACTTCCAAATCTTAACCTTGAAAATATCAACTGGGGGAAGTTGGAAATCCCTAAAAAATTTAAGCAAGAGCCCCTCGAGCTAAAACCATTGCCCACCGGTATGGAATACATGTTTCTTAAAAATGAAAAATCGGTAATTATCAATGATAAGCTTGCTCCTCAACAGAAAGAAGAATTGTTGAAGGTAATAAATAAATGGTTGGAAGCCTTCGCTTGGTCATATCTCAAATTAACTAGAATAGATCCTAGGATATGCCAACATAGAATTTATACTGACCCCTCCATAAAGCCTCGAAGACAACTGCAAAGGCGATTGAACCCTAAGTTGAAGCAAGTAGTTAAGGAAGAAATTGAACAGCTTCTCAAGGCTAGGGTCATATACCTCATTGCTAATAGCAAATGGGTTAGCCCCTTAGTTATTGTGCCTAAAAAGGGAGGCAAATGGAGGGTGTGCATAGATTTCAAGCTACTAAATATGGTAACATTCAAAGATCACTTTCCATTGTCATTTATCGACCAAGTCTT
Organism: Gnetum montanum; assembly: GCA_015680685.1. Classification (NCBI taxonomy): domain Eukaryota; kingdom Viridiplantae; phylum Streptophyta; class Gnetopsida; order Gnetales; family Gnetaceae; genus Gnetum; species Gnetum montanum. The sequence continues at coordinate 274,823 of MNCI01035577.1, forward strand.
AGACACCATCGCAAGGCATCACTATTACAGTTTTCTGGATGAATATAGCAGATATAACCAGATACAAATTGCCCTAGAAGACCAATCCAAGACTACATTCACCAATCCTTGGGGAATGTTTGCATACAAACAGATGTTGTTTGGCTTGTCTAATGCTCTTGCAACATTTCAACAACTAGTTTTAGGAATATTCCAATAGCAAATAGAAAATGGTGTGGAGGTCTTTATGAATGACTTCTCCACTTATGGAGAAAACTTTGATCAAGCCTTGGACCAGTTGGAGCAAGTGTTAAAAAGATGTGTAGAAACCAATTTGAGGCTGAACTAGCAGAAAAACCATTTGATGGTCCAAGAAGACGTAGTACTAGGGCACAAAATCTCACACACAGGGATAGAGGTAGACCCCAAGAAAATCAAAAGTATCCAAGTAATTACCCATCAACCAAACACTATCAAAGATATTCGGTCATTCCTTGGACATATTGGCTACTATAGGAGACTTATTGAGAAATTTTCAAAGGTTGCTAAACCATTGGTGGAATTAATGAAAAAGGGTATACCTTTTGAGTGGACTAGGGATGTGAATTAGCTTTCTAAACTCTGAAACAGAAGCTAGTAGAAACACCCATTCTACAAGCTCCTGACTAGTCTAAACCATTCCATATCATGACTGACACATCCAACTATGCTTTAGGAGTTGTACTTACATAGTTAGATGACCAGAAGCATCCTTATTACATCCACTATGCAAGTAGAAGTATCATTGGTGCACAACTTAACTACACTACCATAGAGAAAGAATTAATGGCTATAGTGTTTTCACTAGAAAAGTTTAAACACTATGTTTGCACTAGAAAATTTTAGACACTATGTATTGGGATATAAAGTATATATACATATAGATCATAGTGCAATTTGGTTCCTCATGAATAAGCCAGTGGTAAGCTCTCATATCATATGATGGCTTGTAATCTTACAAGAGTTCGATTTAACAATGATCAATCACAAGGGCACTGAGAATATAGTTGCTAATCATTTATCTCGGTTGCGATGGGACAACAAAGAGGATGAGTATCCAATTTTTGATCATTTCCTTAATGAATTCCTCTCATGGAGACAAACTGGTATAGTAGCATTCTTACCTGTCTCCTCACCCAACAAACACCACAAGAGTTAAACCTTAAGAAGAAACAATAGTTTCTTCACCGAGCCAAGTACTTTATAGAGATCAATGGGCAACTTTACAAAGTGTGTCCTAATGGCTTGGTTCGATAGGGTGTTCCTGATATAGATCAACTACAATTTCTCCAAGATGGTCATCAGGGTCCTTGTGGGGGTCATTATGCTAGGAGATGAATGATCATCAAGATCCTGCTTGTAGGATATTATTGGCCTACATTATTTTGGGATGCCCATCATTTCGTCTAATCTTGTAAGTGTTATCAACATTATGGGGAAATGACTGCTAGAATGGAGGATCCACAACAATGGATTCAACCATTAGAACACTTTGACATTTGGGGAATTGATTTTATGGGGCTGATTAAACCAATGTCCAATGAAAAAGCTTATATTATTGTTGCTACTGATTACCTAACAAAATGGGCTAAAGCAACTATTGTTAAAGATTGTACATCATCTACAGCTGCATAATTTATTCAACAACAAATCATAAATAGGTTTGGTGTGCCACGTGCACTTATTTCAGACAATGGTACACACTTCACAAGTGCAACTTTTCAGAAATTAATGCAACACTTAGGGCTTGACCATAAATAAACTACATCATACCACCCCCAAGAAAATGGTCACGAAGAAGTCACCAACAAGGAGATTACAAAGATATTGGCAAGAACCATTAGCAAGTTTAGGCAAGACTGGAGCACTAAACTGAATGATGCTCTTTGGGCATACCACTCCACATGGAAACTCCCTACAGGCTACTCTCCCTATGAGTTAGTGTATGGTAAATTACCAACGCTTCCCATTCAAATTGAGCTCTATACACTATCCATGGCATGTGACCTCAACCTTGACCTTGATCTAGCATAGAAACAACAATTAGTAATGCTTAACCTTCTAGATGAAAATCGATTAGCTGCCTTGTGATCTAATGAATTGCACAAGCCCTTCAATAAACAACGTCATGACCTAAGAATTAAGAAAGTTAAATATCAGCCAAGAGATAAGGTTCTCTACTGGAATCCCACACATGTGCCACAACGTACTAAATTTCAAACACTATGGGAAGGACCTTATATTATTCATGCAAATTTTCCTTTAGGGGCCATGATAATATACAAACCCTAGAGCCTAGATAAGAAGCTTTTGGTCAACGTGCAATAAACCAAACCTTTCCAAGAGGTTAGGACAGCCAGTACACATGATGCCTCTCTTGATGGACAACCCTACTCACTATTTTGGATCTCCTCCTTCCAACTTAGTCGTGGGGGAGATGGCCACCAATGCTAACTGTTCTAGGCCCTCAATTCTTTTTGAATTTTTATTTTACACATTTTTGTTTTACACATTTTTTGTTTTGCACATTCTTTCAACTTTTCTTATTTTTTTTTACACCATCGTTCATGTTTTTACTATTTCTTTGTTTGCTTGATTTACTTTTATTCATCATCTAATGAGTGTTCATGATGCTGAATTGAATTATATCATATTTATTGCTAATGTTTATTTCTTACCTTTGAATTATGATGCTGATATTAAGGTATGATTATTTTGGTAAAATAAGTAATGAGTCCATGCCGTCCACTTATCCATACAACTCTATGACCTCCTTTGGCTTGGAACTGTACAGTCATCTTTTTCTAAGTAAACTTGTTAATGAATTGGTGGCTCGGTATTTTTCAAACGAAGGAAAGACTCAAAGGATGAAAGGGTGTGACTTCAAGGGGATTCAATGCATTGGTGCTATCCATTCTCTTGGGTGCTTGGATGCTTTTTATTGGGTTTTACGCCATTTTGACATTGTTCAAATATCAGGAAGTTGAGTGAATAGAAATAAGTCTTTCCATGGTATGGTTCTCATGCATAAACATCAAAAAAAGAGAGAAAAAGGAGAAAAAGGTGAGAATTCAAAGCACACCCCCTAGACATAATAAAGCAATATGGGCTACAAGCACTAGTTATGGCACTAGAAAGACATGTTACCCATGCCTGAAGGTTCCCTCTAACTAAGGCCCTTTCTTGCTTCCTGCTTCTCCATCTCACTCTCCTTGGGATGGTGGTCACTCTTTTTGGAAGCATTCTTGTTGCCTCAAGAGGATGGATTAGCTAAGTGTATTGATGAAAGGTCACTGAATGTGGTTGGTTTGAGTCTAGATTTGGAATGAGTTCTACTTAGTTATCTTAACCATGAAATACACAAGGGGCTTTACACAACCTTGTTCTTAGGATTCCATTCCATTCTCTCCTCTCCATATTTTTTTCCATTTTCCATCTCATTGTCAATTTTATCATTATTCCATTCTAAGTTGATGCATTATTTTTCTTTAGTGAATTCTTATGGGTAAGTTTTTAACTCTTGCTTCCAAATGACATTCCTAGAGCCTATGGACTCTTTGGTTTGTGGGTCTGTCATGGCATAAAGGACATGAGCCTACTTTGGGGAGGACCCACTGGCATTTCTTTTTGGTGCAATTGTTAACTTCTTTCCCTTAAACATTTCCTGCAATCAATCATTTCTTATTTCATCCCCATCCATGACATTCATTTTATTGGCATTGCCATTGATATTTTTCATCTTTCTTATTCCTCATGTTTTTCCATCTTATAACTACTGGAGGTTTGCTCTTAGTCATGGGGGCCCTAGCACAAATTTTTCAATTTTTTCCATTTTACTAATTGCCTAACCCCTACACCTTGGGTAGTTGCTAGTGATAAATCTCCAAACCAGTTTCTTCCATAACCACAACTCACCCAATGCACTTCATATCTAGGTAAGGTATCAACTACATTGTGGATTATCTATCCTTGCTCATTTGTGACTATGTTGTGTGTGTAGATGATGATCACACAAAAAATGGACTAGGCTTGGAGGAACCACTTAGGATGGACCGGAACTAAATCATTTACAAAAGGAGCAAGTTTGGTGGTATGGCTATGGATAAATAACAAAAGGCGCAATCTCGACATTGGTAGCAACATGCTCCATCTTCTTTCTCTCTCTCTTATTCTCTTCAAGCTATCAAATAAAGGCTTGAATGTCATTTATGTATGAGTGTTCACCACAATGGTCATGAAGACTAATGTTGTAATATTCTTATTGATCTGTTCACTGGGCACATTGAGTTTGTCATCTCATACCACCATCAGTTGTCAATTAGTCAATAATCCCATACATTTCAAATATTTTGTAAGGAACTCAAGGATGAGTTTTCATTCAGTCGTGGGGGTATGATGAGAGCGGTTACTCTAGCATTTATTCTAATTATTAGAGTAGTTACTCTAGTGGTTACTCTAATAGTTATTCTAATTATTAGAGTGGTTACTCTAGTGGTTATTCTAGCAGTTACTTTAGCAAGTATTCTAATTATTAGAGTGGTTACTCTAATTATTAGCATAGTTTCTCCCAAGTCTATAAATACAGTGCCCAAGCACACAATTTGGGAAGTCTTTTAGTAGTCAAGTAGCAAAACTCTTGTAGTCTGTTTGAAAGTTAGAGTATTTTCCAAGTGCCTGTAGTAGGAGGTCTAAGTGTGGATGGATCTTTATTTGAGCATTATGTACTTGAGCATACCTTGTGCACGGCAATAAAGATGAGCTCTTTTATTCATCCTTGTAGCACTTGAGATTTTTTTTCTTATGCATTTCTTTTATTTTATTTTCTTATGCATTTATTTTATTTTATTTTATTTTATGCACTTTACATTTCTGTTATTAGCATAGAAATTCATTTTGATCAATTAAGCAAATCGTTAAATTACACAAGAATGACCACTTCAAGCATGCATGTAATGCTTGGAAACCTAATAACGATTAGCATTTGGTAATCCCAATAGTGTTGCACTAGTTTAGGATGTGTATAGAAAGTGGGAACAGATGCTAGTATTAGGATTAGTTAGAACTTAGTTAATGAGTACTTAAGTTAAATTAGTCACTTAGTTACCTCTCTCCTTCCCTACTAGCATAGGACATAAAAACATAAAAGCTATAAAAATCATATGCCTCAAGCTTACTTAACCATACAATCATGACATATAGGTAAGCTTGGGAAGATAATGATCAACCAACCCATCCTTATTCCACAAGGGTGCATAAGCACTTAGTCCTTGGAATTCAACCGGATCGTGCATGAAATGCTCATATTCGTATGCTTGAGCGTAGGGGTCCCTCGCCACTCATTAAAACCAAAACAAATTATAGAAGTGTAAAATATTCAATAAAGATTCAAATGTACTAACAATGATGTAGAACAAAAAATGGTGTAAAAGGAAAAAGTTTTAAAAAATCAATAAGTTGTAAAATAAATAAATTCTAAAATCAAAAACATGGAAAACAAAAAAAATAAAAAAAATAGAGGAGCCATATGGATGTAGCATGGATGGCCATCTCCCCCAAAATGAGTTAGAAGGAGGAGATCCAAAAAATTGAATGTGGTTGTCCATCCATTGAGGTAGTTGTTGCACTGGCTTATCTTAGTTCTAAGAAAAGCTTCACTTGTTGGATGTTGATCAACTACTTTTTATTTGGGCTTTTAGGTTTGTATATGGAACATGGCCCCAATAGAAAAGGTTTCAGCAATTATATAAAGTCCTTCCCACAATGTTTGAATTATTTTTTTTTTGAGCTACATGTGTGGGATTCCAATACAAAACCTTATCTCCTGATTGGAATTTCACTTTTCGTATTTTTTGGTCATGTCATTGCTTGTTGAATGTCTTGTGTACTTCATTCAAAGATAGGGCTACCAGTCAATTTTCATCTAGCACATTGAGGTTCATTAGTCTTTTTTTTGTGCTAGACTCAAGTCAAGATTTAGGTCATAGGTTCTTGAAAGTGTACAAAGCTTCTATTGAATCAAGAGTGTTGGAAGTTTTCCATACACTAACTCATAGGTAAAGTAGCCAATAGGGAGTTTCCATGTTGAGTGATAGGATGATAGAACATCTTTGAGTTTTGTGCTCCAATCTCTCCTATATTTTCTTATGATCATTGTTAGGATCTTTGTGATCTCTCGATTAGTTACCTTGCTTGACCATTGGCTTGGGAGTGATAGGGTGTTGTTAATTTATGTTCAACCCCCAAGCATTGCATTAGCTTTCTAAAATTGGCACCTATAAAATGAGTTCCATTATTAGAAATTTGTGCACATGGCATCCTGAACCTATTTACAACATGGTGTTGTATAAATCTAGCAATAGTGGATGATGTCTAATCAGTGATGGCTACTACTTTTTCCCATTTTTTGAAGTAGTTCACTACTATGATGATATACACCTTTCTATTGGACATGGGTGTGATGGAACTTATGAAGTCAATGCCCCATATGTCAAAGGGCTCCAATGGTTGAATCCACTATTGAGGACCTTCCATTCGAGTAGTCATCCCACCATCTTGTTGACAATGTTCACAGGACTGGACAAACTGGTACATCCCTTAATATTGTAGGCCAATCGTATCATGCCATTAGGATTTTTATGGCTATGCATCTCCCTACATAGTGACATCCACAAGACCCTTCATGAGCATCTTGGAGAATGCGTAGTTGATATTCATCAAGGACACACCAATGAATCAGGCCATCAACACACACCTTGTAGAGGTGTCCATTGATTTCCATGAAGTATTTGGCCCAATGAAGAAATTATTTCTTTTTTCTAAAGTCAAGATCTTGTGGTATCTCCTGAGTGAGAAGGTAAGTGAGAATGCTATCATACCATTTTGTTTCTGTGGGGTACTTGGTCATTTATTACTCCTGTAAAGAGGAGTTCATCTAGAAACTAATTAGAGAGTGGGCTCTCCTTCTCTTTGTTATTCCATCTTAATTAAGAGACATGGTCAGTAACCACATTCTCAATCCATTTTCGATCTACCATCATGAGATCAAATCCCTACAATATCACGATCCATCATATGATACAAGGACTCACCATCAACTTGTTTATTAGGAAGTAGATGGCACTATGGTCTATGTGTACAAATACTTTATAGCAAAGCACATAGTACCTGAACTTGTCAAGAGCATACACCACTACCATTAGTTCTTTTTTAGTTGTGGTGTAATTCAACTATTTACCCACAATGTTTTGGCTCACATAATGGATGTAATATGGACATTTTTTATCATCCAACTACGTAAGCATAATTAGATGCATCAATTATTATGTGAAATTATCTAGACCAATATGGTGCTCGTAGAATTGAAGTTTCTATGAGTTTTTCCTTCTACTATTGGAATGCATGTTCACATTCCCTAGTCTAAATGAATGGAACATCTTTCATGGTCAACTCAACCAATGGCATTGCAATCCTAGAGAAATTCTCTATGAATCACCAATAGTAGCCAATATGTCCATAGAATGATCTGACATCTTTGACTATCTCAGGTTAGCATGTACTTCCTTGAATGACCCTTATCTTTTCTAGGTCTACCTCAATCCCTTCTTGTGAAATTTGATGCCCTAACACAATGCCTTCTTGGACCATGAGGTGACTTTATTACTAGTTGAGTTGTAGATTTGTTTTTATACATATTTTCACTACTTGCTCAAGGTGGTCCACAACTTTCTCAAATGTAGCTCCATAGGTGAAGAAGTCATCCATGAAGACTTCCATACTACTACCAATTTGTTATTGGAAAATACTAAGGACCAGGCATTGAAATGTTGTAGGGGCATTGCATAGACTAAATGGCATCTTACAATATGCAAAAGTCCCCTAGGGAAGCATGAATGTTGTCTTGGCCTGATCTTCTAGTGCAATTTGGATTTGGTTATAGCCACTATAACCATCCAAGAAGCTATAATAGCAATACTCAAATATGGTGTCCAACACTTGATCCACAAATGGCAATAGAAAATGACCTTTAAATGTTACTACATTCAACAACCTAAAGTTGATGTAGACCTACCACTTTTCATCTTTCTTTGGCACAATTATGAGTGAGCTAACCCACTCACTATTTGCAATGGGATAGATTAACCTTACCTTGAGGAGTTTCTTTATTTTCTCCTTAATGATTTGCTTTAATTTCATATTTAGCCACCTCTATGGCTACCTTCTTGGATTCATGGCTAGGTTGGTGTAAATGTGATGTTGACATATCGTTAGATTGATTCATGTTAGCTCAGGATATGACCAAGCAAAGACTATTGACCTTTTGTTAACCACCTTTAATAGCTTTTCATTTTGTTGAGGAGAAAGTTTGGCATTAATTATGATCAGTTTACCATTATTTAAAGATGGATATTCCATGCTATCTAGTAGAGTTTTTAGCTCTAGGGGATCCTACTTAAAGATGTTAAGGATTTCCAACTCTCCCCAATAGGTACCATCATCTTCATCATCAGAGAGTTGGTGATGAACTTGCTCAAGTTCATTCATGCTTTTAACATAAGCACATGTTAGGCTCTTAGTTGGTTCCATGCATCATGTGTTACTATTTGAGTCATCTATCAACCACTGGGTGTCCTCCTATTTTGTGGTTGTTGTGTATAAACACCTTTCAATATCTGTTTCTTATGCACACTGATTGCATGCTTTGATGTATGTACTTTTGATGGACCAAATATTTTGCACACACTTGCACCCATTATTTTTGTATGCAATGCATGGAATACACTTCTTCTCTAACTTTTTAAATTCATTTTCCTTGGAGATTTCCAAGCAAAGTTTCCTTATGCCCATACATGCATCGATCGTGCTTAACCAAGCCCTTCCTATAATGATGGGAAAGTCACCTTTTAGTTTTCAGCCTTGATCACTAGAAAATTAGTAGGATAGGATCACCCACTAACTGTGGTCATAATGTCCTCTACTAATCCCAAAGAAATAGTAATTGATTGGTCTACCAATTCTAAACAAATGTTGCTTTTCTTGAGAGGTGGTAGGTTCTAGGCCTTGTAAATGTCATGCAAGATGAGATTGACACTGAAACCAGAATCAAGAAGAGCCTTGCATGGCTCATGTCTAGTGATCTATAGGTAAATGAGAGGACTTACTGGGCTAGATCTTTTCATGGAAAGATTTCCATCCTTAATCTAATCAGAAACAACATGAGTTAACATCATAATATAGATCCAAGATGGCGTTTGGTTTGAAGGGCACTCGAAGGTGTTTGATGCAAAGGATGAGGGTGTTGGAGATGCAAGGCGACTAGCCACATTAGGTTTTGAAGGTTTGGAAGAACTCTTGGATTGGAAAATAGGTTGTTTCCTTGATTGATTATTTGAACCACTTGGCTAGAAAGTTGGTTGTAAATGTACTACCCTCATAGTATTTCATTGCTACAGCTATGGAGGAATTTCTCCCTGCATGGATGGAGTAGGAGGTAACTAGGTTGAGAGTAAAGGGATGTGTCCAGATAGATGTGGAGCATAGTATGGGTATGGATTCTTCCTTTGAGTAGATGGTGAACGTGTTTGATGGTAATCCGAAGGGTAACAGTGATGCTGAAATAATGCATGGCTTGCAAAACTTCTAAGAGAGATGGGTTGCTAAATATAATACATGTATGGATCTAGTTGCTTATAAGGATATTACTACCTTAGCTATGGCATTCCCCATGATTGTGGTTTGTGCCACTATTAGTATTGTTTATATGATTGTGGTGGAGCTCCACTTGGGTAATAAGCTTATTGTTGCTGGTAGAACTACCTTAGCTTGCCTTGAGAATAAGGCAATCATCTAGGTGCTTTCCTATGCACTAGTTGAGGATTCAATGCATACACCCCATACTCTTGTAAGTGTGACACCATAGGGAAATGTCCCTTTGGATGTTTGTATTAACAAATGTCACAACCAATATCATCTTTGAAGTCTATCTCCATAACTTCCTCTACTGTAGCAACTCCGTCCTTTCTTTTTTAGTAGGCATGTTTAGCTTCTTTTCACCTCCTATGATTACAATCACTATTTTGCTCTTTGGATTCTTCAAAAATCTTCATAGTAGTCTGGAATTTTTCATCCAAAGAGTCCCATAATTTATCAACCTTTGCTAAAATATTAGAAACAGATTTTTGGATGGGCAAGGTTTTCTTGTTCACCAATTCATCGAGTGGTGACTCCTCATCATAAAATCAAACCTCCCATTTCCTGATGGAAGGGTTCCTATTATACTCCTCTATAGTTTTCCTTTTTGCAACTCACCTTCTTCTTTTGCTACCTTCTCTATAAGCTTTTGGATCTGATGAGCTCTTAATTTAGATAGTCTTTCTTGGGCATAAACCCCAAGAGTTCTTCTAATTTCTACTCTAATCCCATCTATGATGTGGTAGAGACATTCCCTTTGAGAATAACCATGGCTAGGGCATTGATGTAAGAGTGAATAATATCTACCCATGGTGGCATCCGAGGGTTCATGTGTTCCCTGTTTCTAGCCTTGGATTTGCCTTCTCAAATTAGACACTCTAGAGTACATCTAATATTTGTCATTAAATAGCTCCAACATGGCACTCCATTGGTGAATGGATTGTAGTTCCAAGGACTAGTACCAACTAATAGCTTGCTTAATGAGTATCTTGGGGAAAAGCTTGAGTTTTTGTTAGCTATTTTCAATGTTCTGTAAGGTAAAGGCATCGTGGAAAGCTTGTAGATGATTCTACGGATCATAATTGTATCCCCCTCAAATCGTGGGATATTATTCATGTCTAAGTGCTTGATTTAGCTATTTTTCATATGCCTAGTTGGGATCTTTACTACCTCTACAATGTTGAGCATGCTTCGAGTCACCAATAGAGGTTCATCATCATGATTTTGTCGATGATGTCGATGATGGTTTCTATCACCTCTGTATTCTTGATGGCCTTGATGGTCTTTGTTGTCTCATTGATCACCTTCATCACAATTATTTCGATGGTAGCTTCTATCAGAACTAGAAGATGAAGAGGAATGTTTGGAATAAAATGAAGAGGATGAAGAGGAAGGTGGGCTACCACCACCATCGCGGTGTCTACCACCACCTCTTCATTCATTACAATCATCATCCTTAGATCCTTTGCCATTGTGATGTTTACCTAAGTCCCTACCTTGAGTGTCACTTTTTTCCAAACCTAGTTTATTAATGGTGGATTGTAGGTTCAAGGTCACACCCTCATCACCAATAATAGAGCATTGAGAATTTTCATATTAAGTCAGGGAAGGATCTACATTGTCATATTGGTTTAGCAAGAACAAGGGAGTAGTGAAATGTTTCCCCTTTGCAAACTCATGGTGCTTCACTTGGTGTCAATCTCACTTGCACTATGCTTCAGTGGGATGGTTATCCTAAGTACCATGATCATCCACAACGTATTCCTTGTAAAAATATGAGGTGTTTAACTTTTTAAGGGTTTGAAGTAGCATTCCAGGGATAGATCGATCGGGCGCAATACGATGTTGCCCTCCATATCATACCATCACAACTATTCATTCTAATGTAGGATGAATGTGAAGTTTGATGCATACTCATCTGGATGAGTATATACCACTTTATACTCCTGTGGGACTAGTTGTTTAACATCTTCACACTTATGGAAAGAAGAAATTTTGCAACAAATAAAATTATCAATGTGCTTAGTAGTTATATGTCATGTGAAAGTGATGTTGACCTTGAGTTCATCCAATAATATTAATAATATTCACTAATCCTAGATAATGCACATTTCAACAAACAAATCCCTTGGTAACAGTGCTAATGATAAGTGGCAAGGTACCCCCTACGTCCAACCATAAAAATCACAAAGCGTTCACGTGTGATCCAGTCAAATTTCATGGGCTTTATAGCTTCTAGTACACTAGTCCTCTAGGAAGTGAACCTTGCCCTAAGATCATTCGTTGTCTTCCTAATTACACTTTTGAAGCATAATGGTATGTTTAAGAGTAATCAAGGCATTTCATTTTTATCATTTTATGTTTTATGTTTTTGGGTGCTTGAAGAGAGATAGAGTAATTTAATGGCTCATCTAAATTAAGTAACTAACTAGTTTCTAACTAATCCTAACATAAGCATCCATTTCCACTTTCAGTACATATCCTAAACCCATGTATCCACTACTAGGTTACCAAGCACTATGCTACTAGGTGTACTAAGCAATAATGCTACTAAGATTACCAAGCGAATACATGTTATGCTTGAAGCAGTCATACTTATGTATTTAATCTATCTAGCTTATCTTGCTTAATTAGCTTAATTACTAGAGAACATTAAATAATTAATTGAAAGCATTAAATGCATAAATAAATATCTAAACCATCTAGAATGCTACAAGGTTTATTAAGAAGCTTATCTTTATTATCATACACATTATCATGCTCAAGTATAATAATGCTTAAATAAAGATCCATACACTCAATGACTCCTACTGTGGGTACTTAGTAGAAATATTCTAACTTTCAAATGTAAAAACTGCAATAGTTTGGCTACTACTATGAATTTGATGCCCATAAACACAACAGGGAGCTCATATTTATAGTTTTTTCTCTAGGGCTACATCGACAAGACTTTATTAATGTAGCAAATGCTATGTCGACATGGCCCCATCGACAAGGCAACACAATGTAAATAAGGATCCATCGACATGGCTTATTGATACTTCATCACTCATCATAAAGGATTAAAATCTAACAAACAAACTTTGATAGCTAGCAAAAAATATAATAATAAAATAACATAACTCGCTAAGAATACAAACAAAGCATTAAAATGACTAACTCTTTACACCCAATAATTATACATAACCCAATCTAACAAGAAAGGTATCAAGATAACTAAGGGTTATAAAGTAAAATTCTAATCACGGGTTATGTTTGTGATCACAAATGTGAAACACCATCAAACTTGCATGTTGTAACCTTTGTAACCCCATCCCATGAAACCCAAGGTTAAACTTCATTGTAAATGTCAATATTATAACCCATAACAGGTAATCTCACATATTTCATACTTTTGGGGCTAAAAATGCCTCATAAGCGGCTAAAGCCTCATTTCCCAAGTGAAAAGAGTTACCTACTATCTATATTTGGGCTTTAGGGGTCAAAATGCCTTTTGGGATGCAACAAATGACAATTTAATGGGTTTTATGGGGGGTGTACACTTTTATACGCTGGAAAACTCCTACAAGGGGATAAATCTCACCTACCCCTAGCATGGAGAGGTGTGGGCAACCAGCTCTTAGCATAGAGGCATCAAAACCAACGTGGATAAGTACAAGGGGATGGATCTCACCTACCCCTAGTATAAAAGGAGGGTAACTCAGCCTAGAGGAGTTTAACCTTCACAACTGATGAGCAGCTAGGTACCCCTATGCCCAACCATATGCATACAAGCATTCATGCATGATCCGATTGAACTCCAAGGATTAAGTGCTTATGCACTTACATAGAACAAGGATGGTTTATGTAATCATTGTCTTCCCAAGCTTACTTATAAGGCACAATTGTATGATAAAGTAAACTCGAGGTATGTGATTTTTATTATTTTATGTTTTATGTTTTTGATGCTTAAAAGAGAGAAATGAAGTAATTTAATAACTAATTTGATTTAACTAATTAACTATTCCCTAACTAGTCCTAACACCAACATTCGTTCCCACTCTCTGGACATATCTTGAACTAGTGTAACACTACTGGGATTACCAAACGCTAGTCATTACTAGGTTATCAAGTGTTCCACATATGCTCGAAGTGGTCGTGTTGAGTGTGCTAATTCATTGATAATTAACAATTCAATAGAAATAACATTAATTAACTAATGAGAGTAGCAAATAATAGTAAATAATATTTAAATGAAATAATTAATCTATTTTGAATGTTGCAAGGTTTATCACAAATTTCATCTTTATTCTCAAACACAAGGTGTGCTCTGGTACATAATGCTCACATAAAGATCCGTTCACTTTATGACTTCTACTATGGGCACTCATAAATAATTCTAACTCTAGAAGGGAAAAACTGCAAGAGTTTGACTAAGGGACTAAAAACTAATACCAAACCAGCTGTCCCAATCCCTTATTTATAGGTAACAAGACAGGCTCTGACATCGCATGTCCGATATCACTTCAGTACCTTTGATATTGCATATCTAATATCAAGGGTCCAATATCGGGGATCCAATATCGGAGGGTCCAATATCATGACTCATCATACCCCCATGACTAAATGAAAACTCTTCCTTAAGTTCCTTACAAAATATTGGAAAGGTATGGGATTATTGACTGAATGACAACTGACGGTGATATGGAATGATAGACTCAAAGTGCCCAGTGAACAAATTGACAAACGTATTATAGCATTGGTGTTCATAACCATTATGGTGAACATTGCACATAGATAACATCTAGACCCTTATTTGACAGCTTGAAGAAAGAGAGAGAGAAAAGAAAATGAGGCATGCTGCTACCGATGTCAAAATTGTGCACACCATTGTTCATCCATTGCCACATGATTAAGAATGTTCCTTGCATAAACACTCTAGCTCCAATCCATCCTGAGTGCTCCTTCCTATCCTAGTCCATTGTTCATGTGATCACCATCTACGCACATAACACAGTCACGAATTAGCAAGGATATATAAGATATAATGTAATTGATACCTTGCCTCGATATGAAGCACATTGGCTAGGTTGTGGGTATGACAGATACTAGGTTAGAGATTTGTAACTTGATAACTACCCAAGGTGTAGGAGTGAGATAAGTAATGAACTGTAAAAATTTGTGATAGGCCCCCATGACTAAGAGCAAACCTCCAGTAGCAATAAGATGGAAAATGAAAGGACAAGGAAAATTAGAGAAATAACAACGATGAAGCCAATTAAAAAACATAGAAGGACAGAGAAAATGGATGTCATAGATGGGATGAAATGAGAAATAGTTGAGTGCAGGAAATGTTTAAGGGAAACAACTTAATAATTGCACCAAAAAGGAATGTCAATGGGTCCTTCCTAAAGTAGGCTCATGCCCTTTATGCCCTAACAATCCCACAAACCAAAGAGTCTGTAGTCTCTAGGAATGACATTTGGAAGTAATAGTTAAGAAGTTATCCATAAGAATTTACCAAAGAATAACAATGCACTGACCAAAATATAGACTAATCATAAAACCAGCAATGAGGTGGAATATTGGGAAGAAATATGGAAAGAGAAGAGAGAATGGAATGAGATCCCAAAATCAAGATTGTGTAAAGTCCCTTGTGTATTGTGTGGTTAAGGTAACTTAATAAAATTCATTCCAAATCCATATTAAAACTAACCACATCTAGTGACCTTGCATCAATACAATTAACCAACCCATCCTCCTAAAGCAACAAGAATGCTTCCACAAAGCAGCTACCATTCCAACAAGAAAAGAATAGAGAAGCAAGAAGTGAGAAAAGGCCTTAGTTAAAGGGAACCTTTAGGCATGGTAACATGTCTTTCCAGTGCCATAACCAGTGCTTGTAGCCAATGTTCCTTTATTACGTCTAAGGGGTGTACTTTGAATTCCCACCACATTTTTTTTTTTTTTGAGTGAGAAGCACACCATGCAAAGACTTATTTGATTTAGTCAACTTCCTGATATTGGTCAATAGTGGAATGGTAGAGACCCATGAAAGACATCCAAGTACTCAAGAGAATGGCCAACACAAATGCATTGAATCCCCCTTGAAGTCACACCCTTGTCAATCCATTTGAATCTTTCCTTGGTTTCAAGAATACCAAGCCACAAATGCATTAATAAGTTTGCTTAAAAGAAAGGGATAGTATAGTTCCAAAACCAAGGGAGACCATAGAGTTGAGTGGATGAACAGATGATGTGGACTCATTACCTATTTTATCAAAAGGAATCATATCTTAGCATCACATTGAAAGTCAAAGGTAAGAACCAAACATTAGTAATCAACACTATTATAGTACAATCCACCATCATAAGCACTTATTATATGACAAGTGAGAGTAAATCAAACAAAATGTAATAGAGAAAGAAATAGTAAAAATGTTAATGATGGTGTAAAATAAAAACAAGTAAATATGAAAAATGTGTAAAACAAAAAATAACAAAATAAAATGAGGGCTTAGAATAATTAGCATGGATGGCCATCTCCCCCATGACTAAGTTGGAAGGAGAAGATCTGAAATAATGAGCAGGGCTATCCATCAATAGAGGTAGTGTTAGTACTAGCCATTTTGGGCTCATGGAAAGGTTTGGCTTGTTAGATGTTGACCAATAATTTCTTATCTGGGCTTTCAAGTTTATAGATCATCATGGTCTTTGAAGAAAAATTTTTATGAATGATATAAGATCCTTCCCACAGCATTTGAAATTTAGTTCATTATGGCACATGTGCGGGATTCCAATAAAGAACTCTATCAACTAGTTGGTATTTGAGTTTTCTAATTCTTTGATCATGATGTTGTTTGTTAAAGGCCTTGTGCAATTCATTGGATGATAAGGCATCTAATCAATTTTCATCTAGCAAGTTAAGGTTCATTAACTGTTCCTTTTGTGCTAGATTGAGGTCAAGGTTAAGGTCACATGCTGTAGATAGTGTACAGAGCTCAACTTGGATAGGCAGTATTAGAAGTTTACCGTACACTAACTCATAGGGAGAATAGCCTATAGGGAGTTTCCATGTGGAGCAGTAGGCCCAAAGGGCATCGTTCAGTTTGGTGCTCCAGTCTCACCTATATTTACTAATGGTTCGTGTCAAAATTTTTGTAATTTTTCTATTGGTGACTTCGGATTGACCATTTGCTTGAGGATGATATGGTGTAGTTAGTTTATGCTCAACTCCTAAGCGTTGCATCAACTTTCAAAAATTCACACCTATAAAATATGTACCATTATCAAAAATAAGTGCATGAGGCATGCCAAACCTATTTATGATTTGTTGTTGGACAAATCGTGCAGCGATAGATGATGTACAATCCGTAACAGCGCTTGCTTCTGCCCACTTTGTAAAATAGTCAACAACAACAACAATGTATGCTTTTCCATTGGACATTAGTGTAATAAGCCCCATAAAATCAATTCCCCATATGTCAAAGAGTTCTAAGAATTAAATCCATTATTGTGGACCCTCCATTCTAGCAGTCATTCCCCCATCACATTGGCAATGCTCACAAGATTGGACAAAATGATGGGCATCCTAAAACAATGTAGGCCAATAATATCCTACAAGCAAGATTTTAATGCTTGTTCCTCTCCCAATGTAATAACCCCCACAAGGGACCTCATGAGTGTCTTGGAGAACTCGCAATTGATCTACATCGGGAACATACCATCAAACCAAGCCATTAGAACACACCTTGTAAAGGTGTTCATTAATTTCCATGAAATTTTTGACTCAGTGGAGAAACTATTGTTTCTTTTTAATGTCCAAGCCTTGTGGTATTTCTTGTGTGAGAAGATAGGTAAGAATGCTACTATACCAATTTTTATTTGTGGGCGGTTGATTGTTTATTACACCTGCAAAGAGAAGTTCATTAAGGAAGCAATAAAAAATTGGGTATTCATCCTCTTTGTTGTCCCATCACAACCAAGATAACTAATTGGCAACAACATTCTCAATGCCTTTAAGATCGATCATCGTAAGATCAAACTCTTATAAGATCATGAGCCATCATATGATGCAAGGGCTCACCGTTGGTTTATTCATAAGGAACTAAATTGCACTATGATCTATGTGTATAAATATTTTATAGCCTAATGCATAGTGCCTAAATTTTTCTAGTGCAAACACCACATCCATTAACTCTTTTTCTGTTGTGGTGTAGTTGAGGTATGCACCAAAAATACTTCAACTTGCATAGTGAATGTAATAAGAACATTTTTGGTCATCTAACTATGTAAGTATGGCTCCTAAAGAAAAATTGGATGTGTCAGTCATTATATGGAACGGTCTGGACCAGTCAGGAGCTTGTAGAATGGGTGTTTCTATGAGCTTTTACTTCAAGATCTGGAAAGCTAGCTCACATTCCTTGGTCCATTCAAAGGGTACAACCTTTTCCATTAACTCTACCAATGGTTTTGCGATCTTCAAAAAGTTCTCAATGAAGTGTCTATAATAGCCCATATGTCCAAGGAATGATTGTACATCCTTTATGGTTTTAGGTTGAAGAGTGATTCTTTGGATGACTTTAATTTTCTTAGGATCTACCTCCATCCCTGTTTGTGAAATTTTATGCCTTAATACAATGCCCTCTTGGACCATTAAATGGCTTTTCTACCAATTGAGCCTTAGGTTGGTTTCAACACATCATTTTAGTACTTACTCTAATCAATCTAATTCTTGTTCAAAGTCCAATCCGTAGGTGGAGAAATCATCCATAAAAACCTCCATACCATTCCCTATTTGCTGCTAAAATATATTAAGAACCAGATGTTGAAATGTTGCTAGGGCATTGCACAAGCCAAACAGCATCTACCTATATGCAAATGTCCCCCAAGGACTTGTGAATGTAGTCTTGGCTTAGTCTTCTGGTGCTATTTAAATTTGGTTGTACCCACTGTAACCATCCAGAAAACTATAATAGCAATGCCCTATAATGGTATCTAAGACTTGGTCAACGAATGGCAATGGAAAATGGTCTTTAAATGTTGCCATGTTTAATAGTATAAATTCTATACACACCTTCCATTTACCTCCCTTCTTAGGCATAATGACTAATGGACTAGCCCATTCACTATCAACAATAGGGTAGATGAACCCAGCTTTTAGAAGTTGTTCAATTTCTTCTTTAACTACTTGCTTAAGCTTTGGGTTCAGTCATCTTTGTGGTTATTGTTGAGGCTTCATAGAGGGATCAATGTAAATTCTATGTTGACATATCCTAGGATCTATTCTAGTTAATTCAGGATATGACCAAGCAAAAGCTTTTGACCATTTGTTTACCATCTTCAATAGTTTTTATTTTTGTTGAGGAGCAAGATTAGCATTAATGATTACCAATTTTCCATTCTTGAGAAATGTATACTCCATACCAGTGGGAAATTATTTTAATTCAAGGGACTCTTGCTTAAACTTGTCAAGGATTTTCAACTTCCCCCAATTGATATTTTCAATGTCAGGACTTGGAAGTTGGAAATGAACTTTCTTTAATGTATCTATGCTATTGACATAGGCACAAGTAAAGCTCTTAGTTGGTTCCATGCATAAAGTTGAATTGCTCACTCGGTCAGCTGTCAGCCACTAGGTGCCTTCCTATCTTATGGCTGCTACATATAGGCATCTTTGTATGTCAGTTACTTGTGCACACTAGTTACATGCAGGTAATGTTAAGCATTGTACAAACCAGGACTTCTGCATGCAATTACGCCCTGTGTCACTATATGCGAGGCATGAAACTTTCTTCTTCTCAATCTTTTCAAACACATTTTCTTTTGATATTTCTAGGGAAAGATCACATATGCCTAGGCATGCATCAATTTTACTTAGCCATGCTCTTCCCATTATGATTGGAAAGTCTCCCTTATAGTTGTTAACTTGGATCACTAGGAAATCAGTTGGATACAACCACCCACAAATGGTGGTGACAATGTTCTCCACTAGTCCTAATGGAACCGTGATGGACTAGTTGGCCAACTCTAAACAAATGTTACTCTTCTTTCGCGGAGGCAAGTTCTAGGCTTTATACATTTCTTGGGAGATTAGATTAACACTAGAACCTAAATCCAAAAGAGTTTTACAGGGCTTATTTCCAGTGATTTGCAAATAAATAAGAGGACTTCTAGGATTAGAGAATTTTCTAGGAAGATGGCCAACTTTAATCCAATTAGTGATGGCATTGGTTAACATGACAGTATGCGTTAAGTGTTGTTTTTGGTTCAAAGGAAGCTCTGAACATTGAAATGATGGTGAGGCATTTGGACAATTAGGTGCTTGTAGTGGTAAGGACTTAGTTGGACTATTGGTCCTAAAGAAATGTCTTTGCTTTGATCAGTTGTCTGAACCAATAGTAGGTTGAGGATTCATAGCCCTTGTAGCATTACATTGCTATAGTTAGGCAAAAAGCTCACCCTGCATAGTTGGAGCAGGTGGTAATGGAGGTAAGGATGGAAGAGGTGCAATCAGATGAGAAGGATAGTACATATGTGAAACATCACTCTTAGGAGAAGGAGTTCTATAGTACTCGTGGGTTTGGTAGTGAGGTTGAAGAGAAACGTGACTAGTAGAGTCACGTGGAGAGATAGGTTGCTGAACCCTAAACCCGTACAGATCAAGTTGATGATAAGGATACTATTGACGTGATGGTGGCATTCCCCATGATTATGGGTGTTGTCACCATTGATACTATTCATTCGGTTGTGGTGGAGCTCCACTCAGATAATATGTCAATGGTTGGTGGAACTTTCTTGGGTTACCTTGGGGATAAGGTAACCTTCTAGGTGTTTGTCGTATGTTTAAGTGCGGGTTTAGTGCATACACACTAGACTCTTGTAGATGTGACACCACTAGGCAACATCCCTTAGGATGGTCATATTGGCAAATCTCATATCCTTCATCATTGTCTATGTCTGAATCCACAACCTCTTTAATGACGGCAACCTTGCCCTTACCTTTCTTACGTGTATACTCAGCTTCTTTCTTTTTTCTTCTCTCTCAGTCACTACTTGGTTCTCTAAACTCCTCTGCTATTTTTAGAGCAATTTGAAATTTATCATCTAGGTAGTTCCACATTTGATCTACCTTTTCTGATACTTTTGATGCAAATTTTTGAATGGACAAATAATTTATATTCACCATCTCTTCAAGTGATGACTCTTCCTCATCTTCACAAAATCTAATTTCCTTCTTTCATAGGAAAGGATCTCTATTGTATTCCTCCACACTTTCTCTTTTCCTCAGGTCGCCTTCCTCCTTGGTGACTTGCTCCAACAATTTTTGTATTTGATGGGCTCTAAGCTTAGATAGCCTTCCTTAGGCATAAGTCCCAAGGATTCTTCGTGTTTCGTACCTAAGCTTATCTACGAGATGACGTAGTTATTCCTTTTGCAAGTAATCATGGCCAGGGAAATGTTGTAGTAACATATAATATCAGCCCATGGAAGCATCCAAGGGTTCATGTCCTCCTTGTTTTCATCCTTGGATTTGCTTACGCAAGTTGGACACTCGAAAGTACATTTGATACTTATCGTTGAATAGCTCCAGCATGGTACTCCATCGACGAATGGATTCAGGTTCTAAGGATTGGTACCAACTTTCCACTTCCTTGATTAGTATCCTTGAAAACAACTTTAGTGTTTGCCATTCATTTTCTATATTTTTCAAGGCACATGCATCATGGAAGGCTTGTAGATGGTTTTCAGGATCAGCATTGTATCCCCCTTCAAATTGTGGGATGTTATTCATGTCTAGTCTTTTGATCCTAGTGTCCTTCTACTACCTTGTTGGAATCCTAATGGCCTCCATTACATCTAACATACTTCAGGTGGTGAGTAGGGGTTCATTTTGATCATATTGTCTATGGTGTCTATGATGTCTATGTTGTTCCCTACTCTCCCTTCTTTCGTGATGTGTCTCTCTAGAATGCCCCTGTTCCCTTTCTTCACTATTTTCTCTATGATTTTTACTTTTCTTACCCTTATCATCATGGTCTTTCCCTCTACGATTGTGTTCATATCTCAAAGGAGGGGGAAGGATATGATGAAGGTGAAGGGGAAGGAGGACTGGCACCATAACGACACCTGTCATCCTCACTTTGGTGGACGTGGTCTCGATTGTGACGATAGTCAAAATGTCCATCATTGTTATGTGTTCGTGTTCCTTTTTTGGACCCTTTGTGTCTGTTGGTACTAGAACCTGGGTTATGGATATTTAAGTGAAGATTCTGATACACAACTCCTTGACCGAAGTCAATGAGGGAACATCATTTTGTGGGAAACCTCCTGAGGCAGGTTCATCACCCTCATTTTCACTTAGGACATACGCAACATCCTGAGACCACTTCCCCTTCATGGATTTGTAATGTCTCTCCTATTGCAAATCCCTCTAGCATTGTACTTCCATGGGTCAATAATCTCTCAAATCTTGTTCATGCACAATGTACTCCAATTGTAAGTGCTGCATACCAATTCGTGTGAGATCATGAAGAAGCATGCCCGAGATTGAGCAATCGAAAGGTAACACTATGTTACCTTCTAAATCATTCCATCGCAACTATTCATCTTGGTGGAGGATAAAGATAAATTTTGGTATATACTCATCAAGATGAGCATATACTATGTGAAACTATGGGGGCACTAGCAGATCATCATGTGCACTCTGCCTCTGATTGTTCATGGTGTTGGACCTAGTCGATGAAGCACTCTCATAAGAAGAAGGAGACATGATTGATTATTCAGTGTGCAATACTCTTTTTTGACGATTGTCGGATAACTATCCCTAAGGGTTCATTCCAACGATGGAAGGATTTCTTAAGTTCTAATCAGTGCACAAACAACAAAATCCCTAGCAACGGCATCAATGATGAGTGGCTAGGTACCCCTATGCCCAACCATAAGAATATGAGCATTCATGTGTGATCCAGTTGAACTCCAAGGATTAAGTGCTTATGCGCTTACACAGAACAAGGATGGGTTATGCAATCATTGTCTTCCCAAGCTTACTTGGAAGGCACAATTGTATGGTTAAGTAAACTTGAGGTATGTGATTTTTATTATTTTATGTTTTATGTTTTTGATGCTTAAAATAGAGAAATGAAGTAATTTAATAAATAATTTGATTTAACTATTTAACTATTCCCTAACTAGTCCTAACACCAACATTTATTCCCACTCTCTGGACACATCTTGAACCAATGTAACACTATTGGGATTACCAAATGCTAGTCATTACTAGGTTACCAAGTATTCCACGTATGCTTGAAGTGGTCGTGCTAAGTGTGCTAATTCGTTGATAATTAACAATTCAATAAAAATAACATTAATTAACTAATGAGAGTAGCAAATAATAGTAAATAACATTTAAATGAAAGAATTAAGCTATTCTAAATGTTGCAAGGTTTATCACAAAGTTCATCTTTATTTCTAGACATAAGGTGTGCTTAGGTACACAATGCTCAAATAAAGATCCATTCATTTTACGACTCCTACTATAGGCACTCATAAATAATTCTAACTTTGGAAGGGAAAAACTACAAGAGTTTGGCTAAGGGACTAAAAACTAATACCAAAACAAGTGTCCCAATCTCTTATTTATAAGCAACAAGACAGGCTCCGACATTGCATGTCCAATATTACTTTTGTACCTTCGATATCACATATCTGATATTGAGGGTCCGATATCAAGGATTCGATATTGTGACTCATCAACCCCCAACAATAATCTTTCATCCCCATAACATTAACACCTCCTCCCCAAGGTAGAAGCAACATGACCAAGATTTCAACATTGCATCAACTCTAGCAAGAACCCTACAATGCTAGCATGGAAAGTTGAAGACCTAGCACGGAAGGAGTAAAGCCAACGTGGAAAGTATACCCCTATTACTATTTTTGGTAAATGGGATGGCCATGGGGGTATAACAATTTCCATATGTGATAACCCCTTGGATTTTAGCACCAACCCCCCTAGAGGAGGTAGAAAGTTTCAACAATTTGCAGCCAATTTGCAACCCAATCTATCAATTATTTACAAAAAATTTGTATCCCAAATCATGGTGAAAGATCCATAAAATCCAAACCCTAACATCATTTGAAGGTTTCACACTCTTGGCAGTTGCACACTTTTGGCACTTTAAATATTTTGACATCAAAGAGCTCTTGCTTTCTAGTAGAAACACAACTTCTTGGGACCTACCACCACCCCACCCCCCTTTGGGATTTGTAAGCCTAGAATGTCTACGCTGCCTCCTTGGGATCCCCAAATCTCAACATGGAGAATTTGGCTACCCCAATCCTCCATATTTATCAACCCTAGTAGTGACCAATGTTGGCAATTTTGAGTAGCAACAATGGAGGTTCAAAAACATTAGGAGTGGCTGAGCATCCAAATCATAGAGTAGATTCTATCTTCTTCAATGGACTTGGAACGCCCACCCAAGTGAACCCCCTTTTGCTCTCCTATGGCCACTTTTGTACACACTTCTAAACTCATTCTTTATTCATTTAATAAATTTTATATTTTCATTTTGTATGCTATTTGTATTCATTTTGGATTTTCACATCTATAATTTTTACACTTTATTACAATCCCATTTTGCATCCCCCTAAGTCCCTTGGTGATTTACCAGTTCATCCAGGGTACCTTGAATCCCATTTTTCTTGAAGGCCCTGGGAATTTGGAGTTGAGGATGTTTGTGACTGAGATATTCGATTTTCCAATGATCAAATTTTTCAATCACTACAAGATGGTACCAAAATGAGGACCACATGTGAAAGGGACTTTGTAGCCTAGGGAGAAGCAATTGAGAGGAGGAATGGACTAACAACAATAATCATGGCAATCCCAAAAATAAGCAATCGAGGCAACTCATGCCATTGAACCAATTCAGAAGGAGCCCAAAGTGGAATCTAATTGATAGATTTCCACCACATAAACTAGCTACTCTAGGCAAGAGGAGGTTTCAAGGCCAAGGCCTAGCATAGATGTCACCCTCATGGAGGCTTGACTGGAAAAGATTAGGACCAAGGAGGTCCTAAGTTCTATCCTTCAAGAGTTGAACTTTGAATTCCTTCTTAGA
Source organism: Gnetum montanum (assembly GCA_015680685.1). Taxonomy (NCBI): domain Eukaryota; kingdom Viridiplantae; phylum Streptophyta; class Gnetopsida; order Gnetales; family Gnetaceae; genus Gnetum; species Gnetum montanum. Next base: position 299,632 of record MNCI01035577.1, read on the forward strand.
GTGGGTACTAGAGAAGCTCCATACACAACTGCAAGGGACTCCCACATGGCCCATTCTCTCCAACAATGGAGAGTGGTACATGGGGAAGTCCTACCTATCCTAGAACAACTAACAAGGAGATGCGTCAGTGAAAATCAAAGACATCACCATCTCTTACTTGATTGAGGCCATTGCAGGGGCCCTTAGGTTGCCAAACACTAGGACAAAATTGGCTTAAATCTTGACAAAGGTAGACCCAAAAGGAAAAAATGAATAGGTACAGCGATGCTATGAGATGGATCTCAATGAGTATCGTGCTCTCACCAAGGTAGAGAGAGCATACTTCAAAATCACAACTCATCAAATAAACCCAATAGTGAGGCCTAGCAAATGCACTACTTTCTCTACCCAAGCATGTGCTACTTTGAGCAAGAAGTTCCTAATCAACCTTCCCTAGCTCATTTTTTTGGAGATCAAAAAATACTTCAAGAAAAATGAGAAGGAAAGGAAGATCCTTCTCTTTCCATGTCTCATCCACAAATTATACAAAAGTGAACAAATAGCTTGCTATTTAAATGATGTGGTCCACCATGCTCTTACCACATCCTAGAAAAAATGATGAAGGACAAGGAAACAACCAAGCTGATAGAAGAGGAGTAGCCACCACCACCATGAATTGCAACTCTAGAGTCTATACCATAGATGCTTACAAGTGCAAAATGACTGAGGAAGCTTAAAAAGCAGTAGTTGCAGCAACAACAAAGTTCTGTAAGTGGTGGGAAGCCATATATCTATTGTTCAATCATAAGCCACTTCAATGAGATCACAAGGATCATCAACTGGCTAAACAATGAGACTACCTCATTATTCTTGACTCAATGGAACCAGGCACCTATAAGACCCAATCCAAGTGCTCAAGAGGTTACAATGTTAATTCCTAGAAAAAGGTTTCCTAAAATTTTAGAAAATGTCATAGCCTTCTTGATCATGTTGGAAGAAGATGAGGGGGCAACCATCTTGGTGATGTAGTACAAAGACTAGGAGACAATAACAGAGGTGATGGATGATAGGATAGTTGAAGTCATGAATGTTTGCGCAATATCCATACCTAATATTACCTTCATGGTAGACATAGATGCATTCGTAAGAGCAAAGAGTGGTTAGATGAGTGCTACCCAACATGAGGATGTTTTGGAAAGATTGGTTAGAGTTAGGCAACCACTTCCAAGTATCTTTGATCTTTTGGATGATATCATTGTAAACTAGTTGTAGCTACTCAAGACAAGAAGCAAGTTATTAATCACCAATGTACAACTTGAGAAGGCCACCATAATCAATTGATAGTTGACCATCAAAGTTATCAAGTTGCAAGCCTATCTCTCTGATCCTACCATTCTCAAACCTAAGCTTACTAAAGATGAAACTTTCTAACAACTTCAGCTAAAACTTCAATAGGCTAAGAATGCAAAAGAGACAATAATCTTCAATGTGTCCTTGTTAAAAGATATGGCTATCAATAATAGTAAGGACTTTTCATAGGTCTAGAAGGAAAACTTGGTTCTCATGAAGGACGATCATTGGTTGTGCAATGCTAAGCAATAAAAAGACTAATTGGTCATGCTAATACACCAAATGCAAGAGCATCTTTCCAAGATGAATTTGGATCTAAGAAGGTTGGTAGCTAAAACTTGTAATCTCTCAAAGGATGAAGTATGTGCTCTTCTCCAAAAGACCATAATTGAGATAGCCTCCTAGAATAATGAGACCCTAAAGTTTGAACGTGTGAAAAATCACTATAGGGACTAGGTTAGACTACTCAATGAGGTCAACGAGAAGGAGATCAAATTGGTGAAGGCAAAGATGAATGAGGCCCTCTAGCAACTCCAACAATAAAAAGATGTATAGCAGTCCATTTTTGATGGATTGAATGCATACAACAAGGTAGAGATTCACCTAAATGAGTTGTAAACAAAGGAAATGATAAAAATATATGGAGCTTACCAACCTTTGTTATGCAAACTTGGCAATGTTAACAATGGGGAGGCCAAAGTCCAAATTAGAGAAGTAGGTAGTCAATTCCTACCTCCTTTAAAAGGAAAAATTCAATCTCCACAAGGAGATAAAATAAAAGTTGGAGATAGCCAACACGAATCTTAAAGTTCTTAAGAGAAGATTCACTAATTAATGGTCTAATGCTGAGAAATTGAAAAGAAAATGAACAACTACCAAGAACTGTAGAACCTTGTCAAAATGTTTGGTATCAAATATAAAATCTTCACAACCTAGTTTGTCAACAGAAAGGAATTATTTCCTTTAATGCCATGCCCCTAGGATATTCCTACACTAATCCACATTAATGAAGCCACTTAGATCATTTATGATTCACATAACAAGGAAGAAAAGATGAAAGTAGTATTGGATTCTTTTAAACTATTAGCATACTCTATATCTCTCTTTATAAATTCCATACTCCCCAAAAAATTTTGTAAAGAAAATTAATCCCAATTTTTTTCACTCAAGGATAAGTTTTTAGTTAGTCGTGGAGATATGATGAATCATCAATAAGACAGGCTATGTTGTTGCATGCATGTTGATTCAACCCCATAGACATATCCCCATTGATGCATGGTAGGATGTGTTAACGCAGCTACATTGATGCTAATGTAGTTAGTACCTATATAAATGTACTCATCCCTTACATTTATGACATCTTTCGATCTTATTCTTAGGTAAACCCTTGAAATTTTCTTTTTCCATAGATAGAATATTTTCCTTCTGAGTGCCCATAATATGGATATATGAGATTGTATAGAGTTTTATTTGAGTGCTCATGTACTTGGATACATTTGCATGCTCGATAATAAAATCAAAATTTCCTACATTCGTTACTACACTTAAACTAGTTTACTATTTCTATTTAGCACTTTAGTTTCCATGCACTTTATGTTTATGGTCTTCAGTGATTAATAAAATTAATCATAAACACATGAGTATGATCATTTCAAGCATAAAGTATTAGCACTTAGTAATCTCAGTAGTGGATATTTGATACACCCAGTAATAACCACTTGGAGACCTAGTAATGTTAATACTAGTTCATGATGTGTTTAGTAAATGAGGACAGATACTCCATGTTAGGATAGTTAGTTAACGAAACAATCAATTAGTTAGTTAATTCTCTTATTACATCCTTATTCAATCATCTAGCTATTAGGAGAAAATTTATAAACTAATTATAAAAATACATATCTTACACCTTAACCACACTTAACCATACATGTAGTTACACACAAATGTGAATTAAGAAGACAATGATCTTGCACCTCCATGATTCACTATTAAGAATATTAGCTACTTAGATAACTAAGTCTATGGAATTCAACTAGATAGCTTGTGAATGCTTGTGATTCATATGGTTGGGCATAGACGATACCTGCTGCTCATCAATTATGAACAATGTTTAGATATTATATCTATAACATTATCAAAAGACATCAAGCCTTGTAGTCTACATTTGTATGCTTTAAGAAGAATATTTTTAATGCACTTATTACTATTAAGAAGCTTCATGAACAACTGATAATGCACCTTTTGATAATATTATTGATAATTTGATTAGGCATGAAATCTTAATTTCTGATACACCAACTTTTTGGAGAAAGTGCAAAGCTAAACTATCTAATATGTTGCATCAGTTAGGAAAACCAACTATTTTCTTTACTCTTAGTGCAAGAGATTTGTATTAGCCAAGGCTAATCATTTGATTCAAGGGGATCCTCCAAAGAACCCATCAGAAGTGAGGCATAGGAGATTAAATAATATTATTAAAAATATGCATATAATTACAAGATTCATGCATCTTCATCACTTGACTTTTATGAATATGGTTTTGATCAAGGAGTTTAAGGTTGTTGATTATTAGACATAATATGAATGATAGCATTGTGAATTACCACATGTGCATGGTTTTCCTTGAATAGAAGAAGCTCCTAATGTTATTGAGATATATCCCAATGATCATGAAGTAATTAGTAGAGAAACCACATTCTTTGATTCAATAACTAATGTATGGAATAAACAATTAGTAACAGATGAGCAACCAAATGTTGTAAGTCTAAACTACTTTAGATGTTATACTCCAATTCAAATTCTTGAATTAATAGCTTATTCTTGATTAGGAATCTACATTTAATATAGTAATTTTAAGCATTATGTCATATATTCACTAATGATGTTTGTTATTAAATATTGAATCTTTTCATCGATTGTAAGCTCCAAGATTGAACATGTTAAGACATCCCTATGAGTTGACTCCTGATTAACTTCAAATTATGGATCTTAACTATGATTATGGTGAACTCTTAAATGTTATTTAATGTCATTCTATTTGCAAAGTAGGGGCATTCTTTTGTAAACATAATGATAGAGAAGTATGCAAGTACAAAATCTATATATATTTTCTATTTACTTGGCTACTAGAGTTGCATTACACTATATCTTTCATATTCATATGCATGATTATTATTATAACTTGTTATTGAATTTTACTATATACGTACAATGTGTCATGGCCACTATGTCAAGAAACAAACCTCTCTACAAATTTAATTAATAGTAATGAGATAAGTTATGTGCCATGAAGAAATGATTCTAAATTTAATGTTCATAATAGGATGGTCCTACAGACATGGAGGAAAAATACAACTTTTCAGCCTATATTAGATAAGTATGTTGTCATAAAGTACATTGCAAAGTATGCAACCAAGTCAAAGGAAAATTTTTAGTCATTTTGTAATATATTGCTACAAATTAAGAAGTCTAGAAATCCCTTAGATGATATCATCTCTATCCACAAAAGTCTTATGATGGATGCTACTGTAGACAAAGATATAAGGGCAATGGAGATTTTCCATATGTTTTATGAACTTTATTTGGTTGAATATAATCATGTCTTCTACACTTTAAATATCTCTTGAGAAATCTATAAGAAAATTATTCTTAATTCATTACTAAATGATGAAGAAGAAAATTATACTGCAAGTATTAATGCATATTAAAGAAGACCTTTGGATATGGAAGATGTATCATTTTTGGAAGCTATTCAAAAATACAATTACACTTTAAGAAACAAGGATACACCTACATGAAAAATTAGAGAATTAGAGCCACTAATCAAAACATATCCAAGATTTTTCATTTCTCTTAGGCAAGGAGAGGATAGACGGATAGTTTGCTATTGGGCTATGTTAGAATTGTACTATCTTTTCAGAGATATTGAAAGGAATGATACAAAGGTGATATTAAAATGGCTTTCTATTTGTCACAACTATGAGCATGAAAGCTATGATTTGGAGAAGATTTTAATTGTGCATTAGAAGAAGAATGTCAGTATTCTGAGATCTCACCCTAGGTGCAAGATCATAAGGAGTCTAATTTCAAAATCCTTAATCATCATCTTTTGACATCTTATCATTTTCAAAGGATAGAGTTGGAGATGCTTGGTTCCAAGGATTTTGATAGGTTATATACTTGATGAGTAGATTATCCTAGAGAAGATTATGCTATGTAACAACTTTTGTTTCCAATTCTAGAGCATTAAAATCTGTAATGATTATTAATAGTAACTACTACTTTTAATTCAAAGAAGCTTAGCTTAAAGTAGAATAAGTGCTTCAAGACTATAATAGGTTACTTTATAGTATCTCAAAATGAAGATGAAGTTATTCCTCCTTTATAAATGATAATTCAAGGAATAGCAAGCATAGGAAAATCATTTCTCATCAATTGCCTTCACAATGCTTTCAAAAACCTCTATGTTTTTTTTTTTTATCAAAATGCATTTCTCATCTTGGTAGCTACAAGAGCTATAGTGTACAATATCAATTTGACAATCATACATTCTACATTAAAACTTGGTATTTGACAATACATAGAGCTTTTTGCATCATAAAAAATGTCAATGCAAAATCATCTGAAACATGTACAATATACAATAACATATGAGATGAGTTTTGTTGGTGGTTGACTATTATTAAGCATTGATAGAAGATTAAGGGAAAGCTTTGTAGAAAAGTAGAGGAAAATCTTTGGAGGCAAATTAGTTACACTAATAGGAGATGTTAGATAGCTTCCACTAGTGTTGTGTGGTACAATACACTTTAAGAAATCTAAATATTGCACGTCTTTGGGCATTGTTTTAGACTTTCTTTATTTTAGATGCAGTCCACCAACACAAAGGTGATGATCCAAGACTATTACCATTTCAAAAGAATCTTATGAACATCAAGTAGCATAAAACTCTTGATATTGATTATGAATTTCTCAATTCTAGAATGAATCTTCCTTCCATATCAAATGGTCTAGATGATTTCAAAGACACTATTCATTTGTATGACATTAAGGATAAAGTACAAATGCATAATCTAAAGATGTTATTGAAGATGTAGAGACTTGTTGCTATGTGCTTAGGTAATACTGAATCCAAGAATTTAAGATTGCTAAAGATGATGAAGGAGATTTTGAGCAGTTATTGCTATTATGTGAAAGTGCAAAAGTCATGGTTACAATTAATGTATGGGCAAAGGCAGGTTTAGTCAATGGAGCCCTTGGTAGACTAGTTAAAATAGTGTATCATCCAAGGAAAAATGCACCAGACTTACCATCCTATGTTATTGTAAATTTTGATTCCTACATTGGTTGTGTGTTTAATGAGTGTAATCCTTGACATGTACCTATTATTCCAATCATTAGAGGTGGATCTCGACAGCTAGCATTGCAATTGGCATGGGTAGTAACAATCCATAAATTGTAGGGAAGGATATTAGATAAGTTATCTATTGTTGTGGGATCAAAAGAAATAGTAGGCCTAACTTTGGTGGTGCTAGCAAAAGTGATGACCATAGATTCTTTGAAGATTTATCCATCTCTTTCTTTATAGCAATACATGAAAATTTCAACAGCTAAAAATCTTCAATCTAGGCTTACGAAGGAAAGATAGTTTGGTGACTTAGAAGAAAGATAAATCATCTATGTCTTTTGTTTTATTCAAAGGCATGCAATTTTCTATTGTAAAACATAACAATATGTTCTTTTGAATAAAAAACGTTCTTCCACTTTTTTGGTCATTAATTGTATTGTTCAATTTCTTCTTATGCAACTTCAAACCCTTAACATATTTTCTTTAAATGGTGCTATGTAATATAGTTTCTACAACTATTCAAATTGTGCTTTTATTATTATAAAGATGTAAAAATATAGTAAAAATTCATATTCTAATTTGTAATTTGTTGTGATAGAATACCATTTGGCACCACTAGCCTAGATATATATTATATATATCTATATAGTTTAGTCAAGAGGATCTACATTCAAACGGTATTATTCGACAAGGAAAAAAACTACGACCTTCAAATAGTATCATTCTACGATGAACAAAATAGTATCATTCTACGAGGAACAAGGAAAACTTACTTTCGAAGTAACTTAATCCCGCTATTGCTTCCTCTACCCTATCTCCATTTTCTAATGTTCCCTTTACCAAATTTGTTCAGAAAAATCATATAAAACTTATGGACGAGGAACAAGGAAATCTTACTTTCAAAGTAGCTTAATCCGCTATTGCTTCCTCTACCGTATCTCCATTTTCTAATGTTCCCTTTACCAAATTTGTTCAGAAAGGTACAGTATGGAATGTAGAGAACAAATTCAGTAGAGCAAACGTTAGGAAAAGGAAACAAGGGGAAAAGGAAGCAAAAGATTAAGTTACTTGAAAAATATGATTCCCTTGTTCCTGGATCTTGTTTGAACATAGGAGTCTTATTCCTCAACCAAGGCTAGTTTTATAAGTTGCTGATTAAAAATTATCCATAAATGTGATTCCCTTGTTCTTAAATGTTGTTTGAATATAGAAGTCTTAGTCCTCACCTAAGGCTAGTTTTATAAGTTGCTAATTAAAAATTATCCATAAGTCGGATTTCCTTTGGTTTGTGTTGACCGACTTCAAGTCACTTGGCGGTCACTTTGTAACGAGGGGGCTTTGTTACAGCTTGCTTTTCGCGTGGTTCTGATTTACGATCTCTGTGTCTCTCACATTAACAACCAACCTTCGTCAAGCGAAGATAACCAATTCCTTGCAAATGTTTTTCCCTATTTCTATAGCGCCTCAGAGCTGTCGTCTGGGAACATTTACTCTGGAACACTATTTGCATTTTGTTGGAATAGCGAAGGCGTTCTGATATTACATGGTCTGAAGCGTCAAAATGAAACCAAGCGACTGTAACTGATAGATCGGCCCTATTACATCGCAAAATACTCTCCGAATTCACGTAGGCAATCCGTTTCCTCCTTTTTCATACGAAACACAGGGCTTTTCCTCATCTATTAACGCGATGTTTTGTGTCATTGAGCTTATTTCTAGTGGAGTTATACTCGAAGTTCCTGATGCTGCAAATAAAATTTAATTACCCCATGCCAGCACCGCTATATAAATCCAGATTCTGGTATTACGATTTAGTTTATAGTTATGTACTATAAATCCATAATGTGTTGTGTTAATAGCTACTAGTTTTATCATGTGGATCAATTTAGGCTTTGTTTGCGCTTGATATTGTCTGAATTTGATACAAAAGTTAGTATCGAGAAGGATTCTTTTCATTTACATAAATTTGTCATCACTTCTTGAGAATATAATTGTTAAAGTTCTTAGCAACTGGGAAGAATCAGATATTTTTGTTAACATTGGAAGGTATTATATATGACCGCAGTTCAAAATAACGTTGAAATAAACATTAGTGAGTGCGTCTTAATTATAAAACGCGGAATACTAAGGTTAGAGGAGCTATTGAAAAAGAATGCAAATAGAAACGCATAACATAGAAAATAAGGGTCTTAACTCAATTCCAGTTTTCAGCGGTTTATTTTTGTACATTGAGATGATGAAATATAGCTCCGTTGGCGGAACATGACTGATAAGAGTCACCTGTTGCATGGAAATTATAGACCAGTAAATGCTAAAATATGAAAGATAGAAAAAGAGTTTAAAATGCAGAACTGTTAACCGCAAGCGTCATTGGCTGGAAATATTAAACGGGAAACATTGTTGTTACTTACGAAATCTAAAAGTCTGAAAGTTTTACCTATGATATCTGCAGGAGTTATAAGTACGGCCTATCATGTTTCTTAAAAAATAATGATGAAGAATTGCTGGGATGAAGAGTTTTTATGCTCCCCTTTTTCGAGGCTGTGAACTTCATTTTCTCTAATTCTGCTATTGCAAATTGAGTCATCTGCATACAAGTTGAGCGTTTTCCCTTTAACTATAATAACTAGCGATGCTAAATTACAACTTGGTAAATATTAAATAACTTCAAAAGCTAATACTAGGCTATGTGCCACCTGATGTCAGCAAGTACTCTCCATAGAAGAAGAGCCACCTAAGATTTCAATTGTATGTCACTATTTATTCAACAACTACTTAAAGAAATTTTATGGAGCTAATAGGCACACTTTATGATGGTTAAAACACGATAATGTGCAGAAGCCACTGCAGTGTGTAGAGGTTATAAGGGAAAAGATACTTACATTAATAGCATGTGTTTATTGATGTCCTCTAATTTTCCATTGCCCTCAATGTATAGAAACACGGAACGCAGAAACAAACGATAATGTTCTACAAAACTTTATCAGATTTTTCAATTTCAGGAAAAATCTGCAACACAAAATTGTAGATTTGGAAAAGCTGAGCTAGAAAAAGAATCATGTTGAAAAAATGGGTTTTTGACAGAATCATATCAATTATGTGAAGAGCTCTGTAAAACATAAACAAACTTTATAACGTTAGCAGAGCATAAAAATACAAACTTCTTAGCAATCATCTTCAGTGCAGTTGGACTTATGCAGCTAAGAAGAAGATGACCTTATTTCTTTGCTGTAACTGCGAAAGCGCAAGGGGTCAGTTGATGTATAGGTTTTTGTTAATTCTCATATTATTTGTTGTCAAGTGGTTATATTGAAAGCTGCATACCCTAGGTATCTGTATCTTGCAAAGAGGTGAAGTTGTATACACTGGGTTTAGAGGTATATACTTTTGGACCAACTGGTTGAGAACTGGTATCTTTATTGTCATGCATTCTCAACCCTCCTACTAACCTACTAACCACACATAGATAAATAAAATGTCGCAAAAGCTATGTGCGTGTGGTTTTATTATTGTAGTTTTATTCATGAATTTTGTTTTAAGGACAAGTCTAATTAATATTTTTAGCTATCTTTTGGACTTGGTAAATTTCTAAGTTATGCTCAAATGCTATTTTCATAATCAGAGTATCCTCGTAGGTTGCTTATAAGAGTATCTTGCGTGCTGATTTCTGCACTATAGTTTGCAAAAGTGATGGACATTACAAAGAATGAGGTCGAAGGACTTACACAAGTGAATGAAACAAGGGATGCAGAAAAGAAAGCAGGTGTCGACGCTGAAATGAAGCGTATGATGAGCCTTCCAGCAAACAGTGGTTATGCAGTTCATCGTATTCGAGTTTTGAATAAAATACTACAACTTCTATCCACTCAGGTTGATTTTGAAACTTCCGGAAGCATCAGGATTTTAGAATTAGTTATATCTGTCTTTCATGTCCTATTTCAGTATGAATTTTATCATGTCATTGAAAATTTTAGTCTTTGGTCATGCTTGTTGTATTAAATAATAATTGCAAGACATCTTTGAATTTATATTGTTTATTATTGAGTAAAATTTTGCGGATGCAATACAGGCCCGGTCACCTTCAGAGAATGAAGAGCTGGAGATACTTTTTGCAGGACTTTCTTTGTAAGAGACGTCTGGAAATGATGGAGTTTCGATAAAATGTCTACTCTTTCTTTTTATTTTTAAAATTTTTGTTGTGTTTGAGGTTTTGGGGTGGGGTGGAAGGTTACGAGGGATGTGCATAAACTGCTTGCCGCTACTTCAAGAATTAATGTATTTGATGGTGTCTTTTGTTGTATTCTTTCTGTAACTATCATGAGCAAGGTTGCAGGAAATTTTTTGAAAACCTGTTTCTCGAAATGCATTATTCAACTATTTAGAGGATGTGGACTCACAATTTGATGTCATTTATGTTCTCGCATTTTTGCAAATAAGTTTTGAAAATCTTTTACTATGTTATTGAGTTTGATAGGAGTGTTTAAGGTGTGAATTTTGTTTGAATTGTTTTAATATTTTGTGCTGTTATTAATTCATGGATAGTTTCCATGTTATGAAAGATGGCTTCTTCCCTCGATATCCAACATGTATCTAGATGATGATGCTTTTGTTTCAGAAAAATAGCTCAGGATAGCACGCAATGACAATACATGGCTCAGTGGTTCATTTATGAAGCACCTGGCCAAGAAAATTACACAGCATGTTTCGTTTCGAGCTAGATTTGGTAGTACATGTTTTCTTTTTAAGCTAGATTTGGTAGTACATGTTTAGTAACGGAAAACTTCTTTTCTTTGTTTAATATTTTTAGTTTATTTGTTTGGCTGTCTACATCGAGTTCCATATGAAACATTGCAGCATGCATGATTTTATCTGTAATTTTGATGAATGGTTACATGATGCTCGTACAAAAAATGGCAATGCAAAAAATGTTTATCTTGTTCCTTGTATTACTGAAATACTATCAACAAAGATGCCTCTTCTAATCACGTAGTCACATCTGGAGAAATTACCCGTTGAACAGAATGAAAGACAACCTTCACTCAGGGCTAAAGGGGATAAGACTATTTGAATCGCAGCATTTTGTCTTGGTATTGGTTTTATATTAATATGCCATCATTATCATGCATTCTTCTTTGGCTGCCTTTCTAAGAATAGTGATGCATCAACCTTTTTTTGCGGTTCATTTTTTTGCAAATAGTCAAACCATCTAAGTTGGCATGCTTGTAGCTTATCTGAAATAGAAGTCACTCCAAGTCTTCCTTTAATGTCTTTATTATGCAGTTTATCTCTCTTGCAACATCTTACTAAGCATTCACATTTCTGCCACACTAATTTGTTGTTCATGCCTCTTTTGTAATGCCCAAATTTTTTATGGCCAAATAAAATTGAAGATAGATGTCATTTTTCTGCAATATTCTGAATTTGAGCACATTAGTTGAATTTGAGATATTTTAGTTACAAATTGGTTGATTTGTTCCAAATAATACAAAGATCACTTGATAATTTTTTTAATGATGTTTTCAAAGCTAAAATCATCTATATATTTTTGTTGTACAATAAGTCTACCAACATAATCACATTTACAATTTCAATTTAATAATTGAGTTGTGCATGTTGGAAATAATTGAAACCAAGTGGATACCTACAACTACTTGAATCCCAAACCCTAGAAATTCTTTTGGGCCATAAAAATCACTTAAACAAAAGAAAAAAGAAAAAGAAATCCAGTGCACAACCAAAAGACCCTCCTAGTGGAAAGCAAAATACATCTTTGCCGCAACATTTGCATCAAACCGATGATTAGAAAAGAGTAAATGTTCTCCCTCAAAAAGCCTATAAAGAGTTGTAATAAACCAACAAGAATAACAACAAAGCAAATTGCTTTATGACCACAAGTAGTAATAAATCATTGTACAATCCTTTGAAGTCATGCACGAGTTGTGCAACAAGCCTTCCTAGCCATGCCTAAAACCACTTTGATCTACCCTCGTAGTTACATGCTTTGAATCTATAGTAGGTAAATAAAAATGAACAAAGCATCTAAAAAAATTGGATTAGTGAAATGATTTTATAAAGAAAGATTTCCTTAAGGTTTTGGTTGATCTTCGCTAAACTCATTCTATTTCTTTTTTAAAAATCTACTATACACTACTTTATAGGTTTAGTATTCAAACCATTCATCTACCTAACCACCACCAAGGCTCATAACTTATAAAGCTATAACTTCTAACTCAAAAAAGGGACCATTATTGAGACCAAGTTGCAACATGCATAACATTCATACCATAAGATAAGCAATGACTCACATAATCATAATATTTACACTTGCCAATGGCCTATACCTAGATCCAAAGGGTTAATATTTCTCTACTCCATGGAACAACCAATTAGTAACACAAATCATAATAAGCAAAATCACATAGAATCAATTTAGCTATATCAAATAAATCTAAGGCTACATCAACATGAGAAATAAACAAGAAACAATGAAAATTAAGGCTATAAAATGAAATTGAAAGCATAAAGCGAATAAGCTAGCCTATTAGGTAACTTAAAATCTTGGGTAGTTACAAGCTAGTTTGCAAATAAATAGAACTAGAAAAGAGAGAGAGAGGAGAGGCTATTTATTACCTTAAAAAACATTTTCTTTAATCTAATTGAACCTACAATAGGATGAACAAAACCTTTTGGTTGAGAGAACTCAAACTAGACTATATGTAGCACTAGATCATATAGCCAACACATTATTTTGATAATGATAAGCACAAGCACAGTAGTGCCTTGAACATAACTTATAAGCAACAAACTTATTAGTTGAACTCTCCTTTAATTGACAACCTATAAGTCATAGGCCCAATCCTAATGGATCAAAGATAAACAATTTTAAAATCAAATTCTATTAAATAGATCTAGATTTTTACATTTTCTAAATAAAAGGATCGTAGTTTAGAAAATATTCTCATTATAAGTTTTCTTGGAAGCTTGTTAGAAATTCATTCCTTCAATTTGGATTTCTCAAACTCAGGTTAGCATCTTTCCTCTTTAAAATGAGGTACCTCCCACTCACATAAGAATCTTATACTCATTATTCAAGTGCTTGTGTGGCATAAATTGATTATTGACTGGAAAAAGGTTATAGTAAAAGTTTTCTAAATTTCCTTAATGCAAAGGAAAATCAAACTTGAATGACCTTGAATATTAAATATTCAATCAAATGAACCAACTCCAAAAGCATACCAACAATAATGAAATAGGGTTTCAACTATATTAGATTGCAATTGATACAACGGAGACCTAAACATATTGTGACTAGATGATAACAACAACTTAGACGCCATGTTTTAACCGCTCACAATCACAACAAAAATTCTGATGAGAGCCCACTTTAACTTCTTTTCTTTTTTGAATACCTCTAACTTTCAATAAACTTTATTGATGCAGGTCTATTCATTTACAAGCCTTAAGATAACTCATATTTAAATAAATTTCAATTTTTGGGCCGTTGTAGAATCACCGAGATGTATCATTTATTAAATTAGTAGCTTAGATAGAAAGACAAAATGGACATTTTAAGCCTGCAGTTGCTACCCAAATACATGGAACTAGTTCAAGACATGGCCACAAAAAGGATGTCATTAACAAAACTGATGGCACTCTCTTATGAAATAAAAATATTCAAGTATCCAGGTATTTCATATGCTTCATCACATATAAAGTCCAGTGGTCTCCTCTTTTTGCTCCCCTTTTTTTCCCCTCTTTTGTAAAGGGAACCAGTTTTTTGACCCTTAGTATTACTACTTGTTAGCTTTTACCTTTATCCTTGTAAGCGTGGTAAAACGGTTCAGGGAATCATTCCCTGCATACAGGGGGTGCTACTGTACTAACCACCGGATGATCCACTCGTGCTCATATAAAGACCAGGTATTTTCTACAACTAAAGGTTAAATACCATTGGTAAAAGCAGAGGCAAGCATGGGCTTCATTGATGCGGCTCACAATTTGAATACATAAACGAATACAAATAATACAAATGTTAACAGAGTGAACATTATGCTGTGAGAAAAGACGTTAAATTGATTTACTCGGAATTTCATGTGGTAAAGTTACTTTCAAGAAACAATCTAGTATGATGCTTCAAAGTAATTAAGTTTGCCCCAAACGGTCATTTCAATTTCCTCCCATGATTTTGCTTTCTTCAGTTCCTTCCAAATGCTGAATATTGCACCCATGACATTATCCTCGTGCAAAATACAATAGCACCTATAGAAAACAAGTGGAGTTATTTTATCTTAAATATTCCATGAATTAAGAAAAATGATATGATTTCTACCAAACATCAAATCTATTTTAGCAACTTGTAAATAGCTAAACTGAAATTTGGCCCTACATTGCATGATAGGAGAGACGACTGAGCTTTTCAGAAGAGTAATCTGCTGTAAAAGATTCACCATCTATCCTTTCAAAGAAAGGAAGCCTGTAGCTTGACAGAAATTGCTTCAGAAGGTCATTGTTGCCTTTGAAAACATCAATGTGTATCGCAAGAAGTTCATATATAGGATCTCCTGTAAAGTTCAATCCTCAATTAGAACTAGAATATCCCAATCCATTAACATTAAAAGATAGCATTTAAACGTGATACTGCATTGAAACATTAACATAGACAAGGCATCAAGAAGCATCAATAAAACTAGAAATTTAATGTCAGAACCGTATTTAATCACTCTTATGAAGAAAGAAGATATGTATCGTTGTACCCATGTCTAATCATTGTTAATCTGCAAGCAAAATAAAAATCTTGTGCATGTCACAGACAAGTTCAGATTTCTTTCATGCATCAATTTTAAGTTCTAAAGGAGAGAGATTTAAGAGCATTATACAAAAATCCAATAAAATAAACGTTTTTCCTTGAATCAACAGGAATCACCTCAACCTGGTGCCTAAATCTTTTTGTGACTAAATTTCAATTGTAGTATCATTATTAACTCTTGACTTGGCCAAAATAGATTCTGAGATACTTTACCTATAGATAAGTCACTGAAGTCAAGAAGGCAACTTGGACGCAAAATTCTTTGTGCTTGCTCTTTGATACCTCCACCCTCCAACTCAACATTGTTGTTGGCCGTAGGAATCCAACTATCATCCAGAGAGTGGTCATCAACAAACTTGGCTATAGGATATGGCTCCATCTGAATGTTGTCATCCATGATATCCATGTGAAGCCATCTAGGGGTTTTCAAGACTTTTAATATTCCGTTTTCTACCTGAAAACCATAAAACATTTTAATCACAACCATTTTCCAAACATTTGAAACATTTTTGTCAAACACTGATGTTTTCTGAAAGCTCACTACATGTATGTTCAGTAGCAATGTAGGATCCTGAGGTAGATATCCTTCTGCTTCTTCTATAAGATGCCCTGGACAATCATTCCTGTGTATCACAGATAAAATAAATTTACCATCCAAATAGGTCTGTATTCAATCAATTACTTCAGATAAATAGAAAACAGAACAATATAGTAATTCTTAAAAGCAAATCTACTGATCTGATTCACTTAAAATGGACAATATTTGTAGTTTAATGCTTTACATGCCCAAATGAGTTACAAGTTCGAACTTTAATTGTGGCATTTGCACTGAGGTTTATCACAATAGGTTACTATTTTAGTGCCCAGGGGTTTGATGTGATTGCAGAGTTTTTCTTGCTTTTTATTTCCTTTGACCCGGTAGTCAGACATGATTCTTTAGACTGAAAGTAAGACACAATGTAGACTGGAAGCCCTGAAAGGCAATTTATGTCGAATCTACGTGACATTCAATCTTGTGATCCATGAGAAGCATAATTTCTTCTAATAATAAATACTTGTCCAAGGTATTGGCAGCTTTAAAGCAGAGTGGATCAACTGCCAATATCACATGAGATATCTTTCACCATTTTCCTCTATTACAAGCTAAATCTTGATTTATTTGCAATTTTTATGATATCTGCTTTAACCATGTCTTCCTATGTCCTTTTTGGTCTTCATCTCAGTGATTTCCTAGAATTGTGATGTGGCAACCCTTTTGAGANGATCCCGAGAGTAACCAGGACGTGTCGAGCAAAAGGGTTATGCGCTTGGACGCGAACTTGGGTACAAGCAATGCGGGATTCTACCAAGGTGGTAGAATGGAGAAGGGACCCCACACCAGTCAAGAAAGACTCTGTGTTTGCAGTGTCAAACAGATAACTTTTATGCTACAATGCCGAAGAGAGAAGTCTTTGTTTTAGAATTCCAAAGTTCCTACCCCTCAGAAGCTGTAAGAAGAATGCCAACTCTTTTGAAATTGCCAATTTTTAAAAATTGCGGACCTTTTTTTGCATGTTGTTTGCCGGGGTATTTATAGGACTAAGGGTATGCGAAAGGGGCAGTTTAAATGCTATGTGCCTTGGGCCTTTGTTGTCTTGCTAGCGCCACTCGTGCCATTTATGACTGTTGGACCTACAAGACTGTTGCAATGCAAACCTGTATGCAATAACTGCAATCCTACCACGCCGTAATTGCGCCGTCAACGTCTGGAGATATGTGCCAACAGTCCTATTAGGTGAGGTGCATTGATGTCGCACAACCACCTGCATGTCTTACTGTGCTTTGTGACATGGCATGCTTGGCGTAGCGTAGCACTTTGTCGCGCATTCTGCTATATGTTACATGCTTGCTACGCTATGTAGCGTAGCAACTAGCCTTAGTCACGAAAGCTTTGCCGATTTGCAAACCTTGTCTTCTGCGATGCAAGTCTTGCGAACTTTGTTGACCCTGCCTTTCGAACTGTCTTCTATCTCTTCCGCAAGATTGCTACGCCTCGCTGCACCATGTAGCTCAGCATAGCGTAGCAGCAGACATGTTCCACCGCTTCCTGAAAGAAAAGGACATCATTGCAGAACTCGAAGTTGGGCGAGGGGAGTGGGTAGTGAAGCCATTGCCATGCTACGCTGCATGGCGTAGTGTAGCGTAGCACTTCGTTTCGCCATCGTCTTTTGAAGCTTGCTACGCTACATAGCGTAGCATAGCGTAGCAGACTTCATGACTTAGAAAACTTGCCGAACTATTTTTTGCGCATCCAGAATGCTACTGCCAACTCCGCGCACTGCTTCTGAACAGGCTATCGACTGGGCAGGCTACTTTGGTGGATAGGTGGGATGATGTAGAGCTTATCCATGCCCAAAGTAGAAAATTTGCCGAACTGGCCGGCCTGAACTCAGAATGTTCTTCTCTTGAAGAACTGACGTGGTGCTGCACGGATTGCCATGCCCGGTGAAGCAAGAATGACCTTGCATTTTTTGGGGTGTTTCATTGGCCCCTCTTTGTTGACGTCTGGAGGACAGGCTCGATAGACGTCGGTAAAGAATACGAAACACCTCAGTAGGTGAAATGCTAAGGTTGTTGCTTGGTGAGTGTCAAGACGTCGCTTGGCCACACTTGAGAGTGGTGCATTGGTTTTGCAGAGGTTAAGGCAAAGAGCAAAGATGATGTTTAGCAAAGTCCCTCGTCGGAGTGCTCTGAGGGGCTCGTTTGCATTTTCATCTTTGGCTGGCATTGTTCTTCAACCTCTTGTAGGACAGGTGTTCCCTTCACAAGATGAGGTGCGTTACATTTGTGAAGGGCTTTGTCCTGCCTACAGATACCTTCCGTACGGCGAGTTGTGTTAAGCACGTGCTGGAATTTGCACTCTGAAGTAGCTGAGCTAGTCAAGGCACTCACTTTGTGACGCAGTAGCATTTGCTGCCATGACAAGATGTACCCACAGGGGCAAAGGTCTTGCTAGCTGCTAGTGTTGTTGTTACTCTCAGGCACCGTTGTTGGTGTGAGATGCCCAAAGCTAGAAGGCCAGCAAATGCCTTGGCAACTCCGGCGTGGGGGAGCTGGCCTCCAAGGCGCCAGGAGTTGTGGGCACAGATGCACTAGAATCCCTGCCAAAGGCATGCATGCTCAATTTAGCTATGGGATCAACTACCACATAGCTAAACATCGCGCGAGCCGAAACATTGGCGGAGGACCGAAGAGCAACAATATTGTGACTGGGCCACAATATTGCTGGCACCCCAGATGCGGGAACTAACCCAGGAACTACCGTCGGGGTGGTGGGCCGTGGCGACAGTAGGTTCAAAGGGTCAGTCTAACGCCCTATAGCGTCCATGATGCCAAGGGTGGCGGCACCACGTATGCTCCGGACCGTGGTCTTATTGCGTCGTGAACTGCGTCCCAGAGCTGCAACGTACCACCCACGCGTCGGCATCATGCCCATTCGTTCAATGCATATCTGGTGGTGGTGTATGCTGAGGATGCGACGCGAACCCAATTTAAGGTCTGGGTAGACTGTGTGCCAGTTTAGGGTCCCAGCGGACCGCTGTGCTGGTTTAAGGTCCCAGCAGACCGTACATGCTAGTTTATCGTCATAGCGGACATGCAACGCCAGTTTATAGTCATAGTGGACTATCAGTGCCAGTTTTACGTCGTAGCGGACGGCTGCTGCCAGTTTAACGCCATGGCAAGCGCTGCTTGATGCCGCTAGTTTATCGTCATTGCAGATGCTGCTTGGTGTTGTTGCCAGTTTATCGTCGTAGCGGATGATGCTTGTTGTTGCCGTTGTGCTTCAGACGTAGTACGACTTAAGGTACGAGTGATTCATCGGGTTGGTGAATTCGTGGCCGTCCATGTCCACCAGCTTGAAGGCTCCATTTCCAAAGGCTTTGGTGACCACGTAAGGACCTTCCCAGTTGGCTGAGAACTTGCTCACGTGTTCATGGACGGCCCTAAGGACAAAGTCTCCCTTCTGCACTAAGCGTCGATGCGGGTTTGCACAGTGCTTTTGCTGCTGCTTGTTTTGATAGTGCTTGATGCATCTCAGTGTCTGCACGTATTCTTCCTCCATTGAGTCAAGGTCGATGGTTCACGACTCGTTGTTATGGGCTTCGCTCACGACGTCGGATAGGATCATCCGGAGTGAGGGTACCTGCAACTCAAGAAGTAAGACAGCTTCAGATCCGTAAACAAGACTGTAAGGGGTCTTAGTTGTTGTAGTTCGGCACGTCGTTCAGTAGGCCTAGAGGACGTAGAGGATTTGCTCGTGCCACCGCCTTTTGCTGTTGTTAAGCATCCGCTTCAGCAAGTTGATGATGGACTTATTTGTAACCTCCGCTTGCCCGTTTTCCTATGGATAATAAGGGGAAGAAAATGATTGTTTAATGCCTAGATTGCTATAGAAGGTTCGGGTTTCCGTACTGCTGAACTGTGGCCCATTGTCGATCACAATGGTCATTGGAAGCCCAAACCTAGTTACAATGTTATCAAGGATGAAATGGCAAATTTGTTGAGACGTCGTTTTCCTCAGGGGAATAGCCTCCACCCACTTGGTAAAATACTCTGTGGCAGTGATAATGAAGCTATGCCTTGCGGAGGACTTAGGCGTGATAGGCCCTATGAGGTCTAGTCCCCATCGTTGGAAGGGCCACGTGATTTGCGTTGGGTGCAGGTCTGTAGGTGCTATGTGTATGAGATTTGCGTATCTCTGGCATGTGTCGCACATCTTGACTTTCGATAGGCAATCACGTTCCATGTAGGGCCAATAGTACCCTAGGCGTCTGATTTTCGCAGCCATAGCCATGGGTGCTATGTGTCCACTGCACAGCCCTTCATGAACTTTATTAACTACCTTTTGCGCCTACTCACCACCCATGCATGCTAGCAATATCCCGTCGTAGGATCGCCGACACAGGGCATCATTTCCCATGAGCACGTATTGCCAAGCACGCTTACGGATTGCATCTCTCTGGGCTGATGTCAATCCACCTGGGGGCTCGCCATGCTGTAGATAAGCTTTAATGTTGTCGTACCACTCCGAGGTATCCGCAGCATTGATAGAGGCCACGTGTTCTGCCTGAGTGATAGGCTTTGCGCATTCTGTGATCGCAGTTGGTAGGTTTGCCAAGGAATGTGATGGGATATTTAATGCAAGGGTAGCTAAGGCGTCTGCTACGATGTTCTCATTGCGTGGCACGTGTTGCACATCAGTGGTTGCGAATTGCTTAAGTAGGATTTTTGCTAGGTCGCAGTAGGGTTGCAGGTGCATGGCCTTGCAGGCGTAGACTTCAGTGACTTGATTCACGACTAGTTGTGAATCTCCCCGGATTGCCAGGTGTTGTATGCGCAGTGCTCGGGCAGTTAAGAGACCTCTAAGTAGCCCCTCGTAATCTGCCACGTTGTTGGTGCAAGGGAATGCAAAACGATAAGCGGATGGGTACATTTTCCCATAGGGGAATGTGATCATCGCAGCGGCATTACCTCCTCGCGTGGTTGAGGCATTGTCGAAATGCAAGGTAGCTTCAAAATGTGACGGGACGATATTGACATTGCTAACGTACTCATCCGGGAACTCCGGGTCTATGGTAGCCTGGTCATCAACTAGCGAGGCCGTAAGTTGGGTTGCTATGACTTGACCCTTTGTCGACGATTGACTTACATAGCAAGGGTTGAACTCCGCGGTTATTGTTTTCCATCAGGCTATCCTACTACTTTTGTACAGGTTGCTGGTGATAGCCCGGAGTATATTGCTCTTGCAAATGATGTTGGTTGTGCTACGGAATAGGTAATGCCGCCACTTCTTTAGTGTGAACACAAGGGCTAGACAGTTCCTCTCCACTTCGTTGTATTTCGTCTCGTATGCTATTAGTGCATGGCTCAGGTAATATACCGATATCTCAGAACCATTGTCCCGCTTCTGACATAGCAATGCTGCTATGGATGTGTCGGAGGTGGCAAGGCATGTGAAGAAAGGTTTGTCCCTTTGCGGCGGGTGCACCGTTGGGAGGTGCGAGAGCTCTTTCTTTAGGTCGTCGAAGGTTTGTTGACATTGGGTTTTCCATTTGAAGTCGACCCCTTTCTTTAGAAGATGTTGCATGGGGTGTAACTTGTCGGTCAACCTGGCTATAAATCTTTGAATGAATTGCACTCTACCTTGTAAGCCACGTAATTCCTTAAGGTTTGTGGGAGGCACTAGGTTGACGATGGCCTTGACTTTGTTGGGGTCCACCCGTATTCCAGCCTCCAATACTACGAACCCTAACATACGTCCAATCTTCACCCCGAAGACACACTTCTTACGATTAAGACGAGGGTCATGCATTTGGCAGCATTTGAGGACTACCCCTAGATCGCGTGGGTGATCGGCCGCCTCCTTGGATTTAACTACTATGTCATCTATGTAGTCGTTTAGTGTTTCTAGGATGTAGTCACTGAAGATGTAGGTCATGGCTCGCTGGTAGGTTGCTCCAGCATTCTTGAGCCCGAAAGGCATCATGGTATAGCAGAAGGTTCTCCATGGAGTCATGAAGGTTGTTGACAGCTGGTGCTCTGGATTAATGCGGATTTGGTTGTATCCGGAGAAACCATCCATGAAGGATAGCAGAGCATGGCCAGCCGTGGTGTCAATGAGTTGATCAATGCTCGAGAGTGAGAAGTTGTCTTTGATCGTTGCCTTGTTCAAGTCTCGGAAGTCTATACAGATCTATATCCTTCCTGTTTTCTTCGAAACTACAACGACGTTGGACACCCACTCTGAATAGTCGACCATGCGGATGAAACCTGCTTGGTATAGCTTAGTGATTTCATCCCTCGCAGCTAGCACGATTTCTGGCTTAGCTTTGCGAGCTTTCTGTTTGACTACCTTCACGTGTGGGTCTAGGATAATATTGCGCTGAATCAGCCACGGATCCAAACCCGGCATGTCGCTATACGACCATACGAAGACATCAATGTGGTCTTGCAGGGTTTTAGCTATGCTTTCATATGTTTGTGTGTCTATGAGGGAGCTAAGTCTTTACGTTTTTACCTCCCCCTTTGACGTGGTCACAGGTGTCTCGGCAAGAGGGTCCTTAGTTACATCCTCGGCCTCTAAGTCTAGTGCTTGGACCAAGTGCTTGGGCCAATCTGAGGATGCCACTAATGCTGCTATGATGCTAGTTGTAGTCGACCCCCAGTTGATCATGTCGAGGTTCAATTGTCTCGCGAGCTTGCCTTGTGGCCCTGCTAACATTAAAGGCGTGGAAAGGTCATGATGGATTCCCATCTTTCACTTGACCTGCCATCATAAGATGAAAGCCTAGGTAAGAGTTGTCAGAGATTGTGTGAAACGCAAATCTGCAAAGCAATTCTGAGATGCAACTAGCTAAGTGGGGTAATGTAAAGATTGAAAGTTTTCTAGTTTAAAGTCGTGCTGGACGGCCAAGGCGCAAGAGTGTAAAATTGCTGACGGAATGTATGACTGTCGACACACGATTGCCAAACTACTAGTTTAGTGTTATCTCGAACTGCCATATTGCAACGTGCAAAAATCTTGATATGCAAAATAATAGTATGAAAAGAAGGAAATTGCGAGTACAAGGAGTATCGAACTGCCAGTGCGAAAATGAAATCATGAAACTGCTAGGAAATGTGATATTGCCTATGTGGAAGAGGATGAGGCAAATGCTGGTGTAAGAATGTGGTTAGTTTAACGTCATTGCAGATTGCGAACGTAACAACTCGAAACTACTATTTTAGGGTCCTTTCAGACCTTGAGGGGTGCAACTATGCTAGGCTCGTTAGTTTAAGGTCTTTTCGGACCTTTAATCAAAAACAAATATTATTATTTTATTTTATTTTTGAAAATTTTGCAAACACTGCCAATAGGCGAAAATTTTGAATGAAATGAGAAACTTCAGAAAGGAAACCAATTTTATGTTAACTCGTGTACTATGTAAAGTTTTCATGCTTCCGTATGCTAGTTTTAGGCCATTTCGGGCCGTTGCTAGTTTTGGACCATTTCGGGCCAATGCCAAAAGAAGTAGTTCGTTAACAAAGCAACAAAGCGATGATGCTAGTTTTGGGCCATTTCGGGCCGTTAGCGCAGCACGACAGAAGAGGGGCATGCTATCAAAGCGAAAAGCCACGATGCTAGTTTTAGGCCATTCCAAGCCATAGTGTAGCATGCCGAAGGGACGGCATGCTAACAGGGCAAAGAAACGGCGACTGTACAAGGGATGGCAACCGGGCGAGAAGCCATAGCGCCACTACGCTATGCGTAGCTGCTTCTTGACCCGTCATGGGTTGATCGGAACATAAAGTCGAGGCATTTCGCCAAGGTTCCCATTCATATCACTGTCCTTTGCTTGGAAGGGCAACTCAACCCATGTGTTTTCAATTTGAGGGTCGGCTCGCTGGACCGATCCTTCCATTGGATGATTAATGCATTCAGGAACAGGCACTTTCTCCTCAAAGGTTGTAACCTCTGAACCCCGTTCCATGTCTACGTTGCTGATTGCTTGCGTTGCCACTTCGTCACCATGGATTATCACCTCCCTACCTGCGTATGGTAAGTGGATTTCCTAGTGTATAGGCAAGGAGACTGCCCTAAGTTGCGCTAACCACGACCTTCCCAAGATCAAGTTAAACCTGAGCATCTCTTCGACCACGACGAATGTTGCATCTATGGGGAACTGGTCCCCTACTACGAAGTTTACGTGAACTATGCCCTTCACCAGGATGTGTGCCCCATTAAAGGACCTCAAACACGATGTCGTCGTTGGTTTGATCTGGTCAACCAATCCCAACTTATCCACAATACGGAAGGAAATGACGTTTGTGGCAGCCCCATCATCGACGTGTACCCTTCAGATCCGGTGTTGACCAACCCAAATTGTAATGAAGAGAGGCACTGTAGTCACTTGATCCCTTTCGGGATCTTCCCTAATGGCGTCATTACTGAAAGTTAATTGAGGTGGCGCAGGCTCTGCGGGTACAGAGGGAAGCATCACCGAATGGATCGCTTCCTCTTCCGCTGGCATATTTTCGTCGACCGGAATCGCCATCAATATACAGACTAGAGCCTCACGGTGGGGTATAGATGTCATAATTAGGTCGTACAAGCTCAATGTAGCGTGTTTCTGCTTTAGGGCTTGCCCGACCTAGGTGAGGGCGTCCAAGAAGTCTTGGCTACCTGCCTGTTCAACACTTTCCTTCTCTTCGATTCGTCCTAAGAGACAAATCTCCCGAGGAGAGTTGACTTCGAATTTGGGTTCAAATCCTTATCGGCAAAGTAATGCAAGCTACGTAATCGCGTCGACCTTCATCTTTGGTGACGAAGGTGTAAATGCGAGGGGCAAAGGTGTAGGTTTGGGGATACCCTCGACGGTACTTCCCTTCGACGTCTCGCCCACCAAGTGGGCTTCTCACCTTGTGGGGCGAGGAGGCTATTTAATGATGTTGCGCGGGATAGGGGCTGACAAAGACATTGGCCCCCTAATGATGAATGGAGCTAGAGGTGCCAACTGACGAGACTGCATGGCCTTGCTAACAGGCGGTGCAGAGGTAGATGCCCGTGGTGGGACTTTTGAGATGAAGGGCGACTGCAAGCTCGGACCAACCGTTGGTGGTGCTGGTGCACTACGCTGAGGCACACGGATCACAAAAGGCTGGTGGGGTGGCATGGGATCATTGTCAATGCCAATGCCGTTGATTACGTAACCGACATTGTTGGCGTTGAGGGGATCTATGTAGACATACATAGATTGATTTTCAGGGCGTACTAGGTTGCTTTCGTCCAGCATCAGCTTCCCTAGATCAATTAATCTTTGGATGTCATCCTGCAATGACAAACAATAATCTGTGGTGTGACCACATAGTTGGTGGTAGTCACAAAACCTGTCCAGCCTGAAACCCCTAGGGACTGGAGGCTCATTAGGCAGGGCCAAAGAGGGATTTCTAAGGAACTCGCAGTAACGTTGATGTCTTGCGTTTGCTTCCTCTGACATCTGCTTGTGTTGGATGTATCCCGCTGCCAATAGTTGCTTCAGGAGTTCTGAAGGTTTGAGAGGCAGTGGGGTGTATTTCAAGCGATCTTTACACTCAAAGTTGGGTTTGGTGTATGCAGATGTCTCGGGCGCAGGTGTAATAAGTTGCGGTGCTTGGCCCAGTTTGGGCACAAGGTTAGCCGCAGGTATGGCAGTTTTCTTGTTATTCTTGCTACCGTTGTTACTAGGTTTAGGTTTGGCCTCGGTCGCCACAATGGCCACTGTGGTTGTTGGGGCCTTACCCTTGTCCTTTTTTGCAAAGGTGTTCTTGTAAGTGTTGTAGGCCAGGTCTTTGCTTGCCTTGGCCGCATCTTGTATGCTTTTAGCCTAAGTGAAAGCCTAACTCAGAGAGCGTGGAACGAGGTAATACAGTTTGGACTTGATGAAGTCGTTTACTGCACCCTTAAAGACTACTAACAAGTGAGCCTCCGCGATGGGCTCGCGGATTTCGTTAAGGGTTGCGCTCCAACGCTGAATGAATTTTTGGACTGGTTCTAGCGGGTCTTGTTTCACGCTCATTAACTGATCCAGCGTGGTTTCTGGCTTCAAGTTGTACTTGAAGCGTGTCATGAACTGGGTCAAGAGTTCTTCCAAAGTTGAAATGGATGAACGTGGCAACGTGCGGTACCAATCTAGGACTTTCCTAGCTAGGGACATTGCGAAGATGTGAATGATCGTATGTGGCCATTGTTGCAATAGCAAAGACTCTGACCGGAAAGTGACAAGATGTGCGTTGGGATCTCCCTCCCCGTCGTACTTCGTGAAGTGCCGGAGAGACATCCCGAGGGGTAGCATTAGAGCAGGGATTGCAGGGCTGACGGGGTCGTCCTGATAAAAGTCTATGACTTGTACCGTGTCGAACCCAACAGCTTTGAGGCGTTTTATTTCCTAAGGGTCTGGATGAGTTGAAATGCTTAGTCCAGACCCGGCGACGTTGTAGACAGTTGAGGGACCACAGAGGCAATTCCCACATGTGAAATGGTGGCGGTGGTGGGTTGACCCATCGGCGGTGCCGTTGGGACCGCCCCCGCTAAAGGTGCTGATTGCGTTGTCCACCACCTAGTGGGTGGTATTGTTGGAGCAGCAACAACGGGTTGGGCCGTCAGATAGACTGTTTGGGTCACCGGCGGGACAGACCATGGCCCCGTGCTAGGATGTACCGCCTGCGGGGTTGGGTAGGTCTGAGGGCAAACATAGTGAGACATCTACGACGGTTGTAGAACAGATGAAAAAGCGAACGAGATCCACCCCGTGGACGGGCCAGGGCCCATCATTATGGGTGGAATAGATGTGAGTGTAGGAATTGACATAGAAGTTATACGCAGTTGCGAAGTAGGTACAATATGAACATGCGGTAGGGTAGCCGTGATAGGTGTGTTACGTACTGCAGGAATATGCTGATGAACAATTTGCGGTGGCACAATTGCTACGAACGCAACTGGGGAATAAGGGCGATGATATGCCAGGAATGTAGCATGGCTACCCATTGCAGTTGCATTTGTAGGTTGCTGAAGCATTGGTGAGATGACAAAGGGAGCGCTGACAGGCAGCGGGTTGGCCCAGAAGGATTGGGTAGGCGGGACAGGAACAAGGTTGGCTTGACCTCCTTCATCAAATTGGGAATCGAGTTCCTCTTGTCCGTCCTGAAAGGCGTCGTCCTGGTTGGATGCGGTGTCCTGTTGCTCCCTAAGCCTGGTCAACTGGATTAGTTGATCTAGAAGCTTTTGGTATGCTTGTGTTAAAAACAAAGAAATGCCGAGGGTAGGATCGAATTCCTTCCCGTTGCAGTAAGCGAACTCGAAGCTACGTTTTTCTTCGAGTTCGTGTAAATCCAAGGGCAGATTAGCTTGCACCTTTGCACAAAGGAAACTGTAACACTTGTGTTGCTGGGCCAATCCCTCAGGTCCTCGGTTTTGGATCTTGAGAGACCGACGTGCTTCCTGCGTTGGATTCAGCGATTGTTCGGCACCAATAGTGCCTTGAACCGCGACAGGAACTTCAATGTTGAAGGGGATTTCCACGTTGAAGGCATTGGTAAAGGTAGTTGAAAAAGCCATTGTTAAGCAAGTAATTATGTAAAAAGGAAACACAAAAGCTATGCCAAGGAGTACAATCGAACAAGAAAGTCGGAAAAAGCAGTAAAAAAAAAGGTTTACATCTCACCGGGTTCCGAAGGAACCATCGGGGCGACCGACCTGCACCACACAAGGCGCAAACAACCACGTTTCATGCTTGTGCAAACTAGGGTGCGAAGCACGCGCAAGACGACTATAAAAAGGGAAGGTGAGTTAACTGGCCATCGGAAGGCTTTATGTCCCGTAGGGTTCCGGAGGAACCATCGAGGCAACCGATCTACACTGCACGACGCGTAAACAACCACAGATGGGTGTCAAGTCTACGCTAATGCATGTCGGGGTGTAGAAGGCTTATGAGACTACCGTAAGACGAGCAGGTTAACAAGAAGGCTTTCTGTCTTGTAGGATCCCAGAGGGACCGTCGAAGTGACCAGTCTGTATCACACGGAGTGGGGTACATAACGCATGCAAGGCAACCGTAAGACGGGCAAGCTAACTAGTGATCAGGCAGGCTTTATGTCTCGTAGGATCCCGGAGGGACCGTTGAGGCGACCGGTCTATACCACGCGAGATGGGGTGCAGAATGCATGCAAGACAACCGTAAAACGAGCTAGTTAATCGGCGATCGGAGGCCTTGTGTTCTGTAGGGCTCCTGAGGAACCGTCGAGGTGACCGATCTGTACCGCACAAAGCGCAAACAACCGCAAGAGGGTGTCGCTTTTGCGCTCATGTGTATCAAGGTGTAGAAGGCTCACAAAACCACCGTGACACGTGGAAAAGGCACCAAAAGGCCCTCCTTCTAGCACCAGAAAACTATAGCGACCGAAAATGTCAACGGCTAGAAAACACCGGGGGGTCGGCGAGCGCGACAGTTTCGACCCCATACCCACGAGAGGGCCGTGCTGGGTGTGTGCGGACACGGGGTGCCCTGAACGGTCTGGTCGATCAGACAGGAACTTACATCGGCGTCAATATAGCCTTTTCCAACGTAAATAATGCGAAATGCGAGATAATGCTTGAAAGTAAATAAAGCAGAAGAGAAACTGTGAAAAATGCGACAATAATGTGAAGTAATGCTTAAAGGTGAATAAAACAGAAAAAAATAATGCAAAAACGAGATAGCAAACAAGAAATAAGGTAAAGTGTAGTTAGAAACATGCACTGCTCCGAAGTTACAAACTTGCTCAGTCAGGATGGATACAATCGGTTGCACAACGTGACGGAGTGCAGAGATCCCGAGAGTAACCAGGACATGTCGAGCAAAAGGGTTATGCGCTTGGACGCGGACTTGGGTACAAGCAATGCGGGATTCTACCAAGGTGGTAGAATGGAGAAGGGACCCC
Organism: Gnetum montanum; assembly: GCA_015680685.1. NCBI lineage: Eukaryota > Viridiplantae > Streptophyta > Gnetopsida > Gnetales > Gnetaceae > Gnetum > Gnetum montanum. The sequence continues at coordinate 328,587 of MNCI01035577.1, forward strand.
ACACCAGCCGAGAAAGACTTTGTTTGCAGTGTCAAACAGATGACTTTTATGCTACAATGCTGGAGAGAGGAGAAGTCTTTGTTTTAGAATTCCAAAGTTCCTACCCCTCGGAAGCTGTAAGAAGAATGCCAACTCTTTTGAAATTGCCAATCTTTAAAAATTGCAGACCTTTTTTTGCATGTTGTTTGCCGGGGTATTTATAGGACTGAGGGTATGCAAAAGGGGTGGTTTGAATGCTACGTGCCTCGGGCCTTTGTTGTCTTGCTAGCGCCACTCATGTTGTTTATGAGTGCTGGACCTACAAGACCATTGCAATGCGAACCTGTATGCAATAACTGCAATCCTACCACACCGTAATTGCGCCGTCAGCATCTAGAGACATGTGCCAATAGTCCTATTAGGTGAGGTGCATTGATGTCGCACAACCACCTGCATGCCTTGTTGTGCTTTGTGACATGGCATGCTTGGCGTAGCGTAGCACTTTGTCGCGCATTCTGCTATATGTTACATGTTTGCTACGCTATATAGCGTAGCGTAGCGTAGCAATTGGCCTTATTCACGAAAGCTTTGCTGATTTGCAAACCTTGTCTTCTGCGATGCAAGTCTTGCGAACTTTGTTGACCTTTGTTGACCCTGCCTTTCGAACCGCCTTTTGTCTCTTCCGCAAGATTACTACGCCTCGCTGCGCCATGTAGCTCAGTGTAGCGTAGCAGCAAACATGGTCTGCCGCTTCCTGAAGGAAAGGGACATCATTGTAGAACTCGAAGTTGGGCGAGGGGAGTGGGTAGTGAAGCCATTGCCATGCTACACTGCGTGGCGTAGTGTAGCGTAGCACTTCGTTCCGTCATTGTCTTCTGAAGCTTGCTACGCTACATAGCGTAGCATAGCGTAGCAGACTTCGTGACTTAGAAAACTTGCCGAACTATTTTTTGTGCATCCAGAATGCTTCTGCCAACTCCGCGCACTGCTTCTGAACAGGCTGTTGGCTGAGCAAGCTACTTTGGTGGATAGGTGGGATGATGTAAAGCTTATCCATGCCCAAAGTGGAAAATTTGCCGAACTGGCCGGCCTAAACTCAGAACGTTCTTCTCCTGAAGAACTGTCGTGGTGCTGCGTGGATTGCCATGCCTAGTGAAGCAAGAATGACCTCGCATTTTTTGGGGTGTTTCACCCTGAAAGGCAATTTATGTCGAATCTAAGTGACATTCAATCTTGTAATAGTGGATCAACTGCCAATATCACAAGAGATATCTTTCACCATTTTCCTCTATTACAAGCTAAATCTTGATTTATTTGCAATTTTTATGATATCTGCTTTAACCATGTCTTCCTATGTCCTTTTTGGTCTTCATCTCAGTGATTTCCTAGAATTGTGATGTGGCAACCCTTTTGAGAGGCTCATTATCTGATCTTTTCTAAACATAGTCAAATCATCCAAGTTACCATTCCTATAGCTTATTTGCAATAGAAGTCACTCAAAGTCTTCCACTAATATCTATATTATGCAATTTGTCTCATAACATTCAGCTTTATGTTGCTTTTCAGTTGCTAAAAGATGATGTTATTTAAAACATGTATTAACTTAATTGTGATAGTTTTTACACCTAGATATTTGTTTTTTAAGAATGCTAATTTGGAATTGGAATTATAAAGATTAAATATGTTGTTTGTATTATGTTTGTTTTAATATTAAATAAAATTGTGTTATGTGAATTATGAAATATTATTACATAATTTTTTAATGAATAAAAGAACTTTAGCTATATATTTATAATATATATTTCTAATTAGCCTAGAGAAAATTCTCATTCCGAAAAAATGTTATATAATATAGGATAAAAAATTTGGGAAATATAATTTAACATTACATATGATCAGTAGTTGGCCTCTTGGCCAAAATAATATGTTTTTGTCAATCTAACCAACCCCACCAACACAACTAGCTCAACACTAATCCAATACAACCCAACCAAGGCTAAGTTGGGAGCAGGGTTGGTTTAGAATTTCTAAAATACGGGCTTGGGCTGGGTTTAGAATAACCTGATCCTACCCAACCCAAGTTCCATCTTAGCTAGTAGCGAATAGTTCTTTAAAAATATTATCAGAGCATCCATGACAAACTTGCTATGCATATCTGTGTGCACATGTTGGCTCCGATTAATCTTGACCAAAGTGTGATCAAGTTGGTTTTCAGCAAGTGCCAGAAAATGTAATTTATAAAAAAAACAAAGAAAAGGAAAAATAATAATAATAATGGAAAATGTTAACAGGAAATTTGATGCACATGAATAACAATGACATAGCTTCCTTCAATCTTCTACTGTCTAAATCTGCACGCTAGCTAAGCATGTCTAGTAACTAGTAACAGCAGTCTTCGAAGCCTCTACCCTAGCTCATGGTAGCATTGCTCATGCCAGCACCCCAAGTGCCAAGGACTGATATATATGGTTTGATACTACTGAATGCTTCTGCTCCTGCTCAAAGTTGCAGAGCTCTTGTCTATTTCTATGAAGCTCAAATTGGTAGGAATCGATTAGGACGGTAATGTGCATTGGCCTGCCTTCATTGTTTTTGGGCCTAAAATGTTGTCTTTTCTATTAGTCCTTGATGTTTTATATTAAATAAAACCACATTATGCTGCATACTTAATGAAGTTCACCATGGCTGGTTCGAAGCCTGGGTGAGAAATGAGGAAGGTTGGACTCCAATTAGGAGTTAGTTGTAAAACACCTGTCAACTCTTATAGATGAGTTCTTATCCACAATCCTTATGCTAAGGTTTTCCCAGATGCAATGCAATGCAGCAGAAGGGCCTGGTTGCTGCCAGAAATGAAAATGGGCTTGCTATTATATTCCACAAAAGCAACGTGCAAGGACAGCAGTAGTTGTGTCAAATATGCAATTCTCATATAATTTTGGATGAGTGTTGGTAAAGAAGCTAGTTGATAGGGGAAGACTTCAAGGAGTATCATTCAGAACATGTAATGATCTGATAGTTGGCACTGAAGAAGAAACATAAGTGAATTTCAAAATTTACTTGCATGTATCACTGTGTTCAAGAAATATAAAAAATGCTATGATACATATAATAAAAGAAAATCCTATGTTAACACAGTGAAAAAATGACTATTTTTATAATATATAATATTATCATTTTTGTTTAGTTTTAAATAAAGAATAAATTGTAAATAAAATACACTTGTTGCAATCCTGTTTCGTAACTCGTCATGTGGGAGATCTCAGTGTTTATCCAGTCAGCAAATTATACAATCATGCTAGTGAAGGGAGTTAAAGATCTATATATATATATATACTGTACATATCTACTTGCCCACATTCGTGGGCCAACAATTTTTCTAGATAAGTCAAACCAGTGAATAGAAAAGGTTTCAGTGAGATCAAGAAACTTGCAAACTTATTAATAAATAGATACAAATAGGTGAAAATTGCAACATCGTTTTTTCAGTTACATAGCCCACTTGGTTCACTCCTAAGAATAAGCACAATAATTACAAGCATATCTAAGTACTCATGTCACAATCCCTTGTGAGATAGCTGCAACAACTCTCTCACACATGTCACAATCCATTTCAACACAAGTGCAATTCCTCATACATGTTGTCACAATCCCTTGCAATACAAGTGCAATACATCACACACAAAATAAAAGGATCAAAGGATCATCACCCAAAGCCTCAATGCTTATCTCACAAAGCAGGGTCCTAGGAGGGTCAACGGATGAGTAGAAGCCTAACCACTTCAAGTGGCTGTGCCCATGCTCGAACTCAGGCCTTTGACTTGAGAAACAAGCATCTCACCATCACTCCAAATGACTCTCCCTACATCATACACAAAATATCTAAATAAAATATTCTTCAATTATGTCCATAATGGCCCAACACCATGTTGTACAGACAACCTCTGTCTCCTTAAGTAAGGTTGAATCACTGCAAATCCATCGTGCAACTTGTATTTTTGGTGTTCTTATGTTAATGACACACCAATGTTGGAAAATAGAAGGAAAACACTTGACTACGCAAACACTTGACTTCATGTCAACCAAATGGTTTCAGGCTATGAAAGCATAACAACACCCTAACAAATTCTTGCTGCATGCTGAAGTGATAACTCAAAACACATAAACAAAACTAAGAAAAATAAACACTCACCCAAGGGAGAAGGAGCTCAACCAAAAAATATGAAGCAAGCAAAGGAAAACCAAAGGTAAGAAATGAGTCTCATACCCTAGTATTTATAGTTTTCAAAGTGGAAATGGAGAGGTGTGCTACCTTCGAGAAGCTAGTGGCCCAATGCTAACACACAAGGCCACTTTCTTAACTACTTTTCCAATGAAATCTTGTCAAGAAGGCCTAGTGCACTAGCTCCAACAAGCTAGCACACTCCCCCTTCCACCAAAATCGCAAGTTCAAGCTTGGAAGAATCTAGGGTTGACAACACATATCCCAATGGGTCTATCCAAGCTTGTAAGAAATCCAAAAGCCTCAAGAGACACTAAGGCATGACCTCAATAAGGAAAAGTGGAAAAAGAAAAGGGAATTCCCTATGTGAGCCGAGAAAGACTAACACATATCACCAAACCATTACTAGACTACAAACAAAATCTGTTACTTTGGCACCCACATGTCCAAGGATTACAAAGGGATACAAATTGGTCATTGGATGCCTCATCACTAGTTCAACATGACACTTAGAAAAGGCATCATTTGTTTTAGGATGGCTATGAAAATATAGGCAAGTTGATAGGGAACAACAAAATTACAGATTTGATAAAAAGGATAAGAATCAACATAGCTTGTAGGAAGCTCAATGGAAGGGAAAGCAAGCAAAGGACATTGGTAAAGGCTTTAAGCTATTTTACTATGGATGAAGCTCTTTTACTATAGCTGTCTTGGAAAAAGAATTTATAAATATCATCAATGTTTATGCACCTCAGGTTGGCTTGGATAATCATGTTAAGAGGACTTTTTGGGATTTGTTAAATGGGCTTATGAAACAAATACTAGAGCATGAAGGTATTTTGATCAAAGGAAATGTCAAGCAACAAGAATAGGTTATGATATAGTTCATGAAAGGCACACCATCATAGAAAGAAATGCGATGGGGAAGTCCATGCTCAAGTTTGGTCAATCCTATGATTTTGCAATAGCTAGCACTTATGTCAAGAAAAGGGCTAAACAATTGGTGACTTCCAAAAGCAAAAGCATCTCAACACAAATACACTATACCATGGTGAGGAAAAGAGACTAGAGAACTTGTAAGGATTACTAAGTCATTTTAGGAAAAAATCTTTCAAGCCAACATAGACTTATGAAGATGGATTTGGTTGTCAAGAGTTTACCACAAAACCCCTAGGAAAGGAGTGCCTTGTATAAATTGACGAAATCTTAACAAAAAAGAAGAGCACATCAATTTAAGGATAGATTGCTCATAGAAGGATCTTGGGATTTAAACTTAAATGTGCATGATAGTTGGAGTCAAATGGAAATCTATATTGAGAGGAGAGAGAAGGACATCCATGGGGTATCAAACGGGAATAAGTACATTCAAAAAGAAACCCAATGGTGGCGTGAATAAGTGCAATGAAAACTGAAGATAAGAAGACATGTTTCAAGGAGTAACAACAATGTCAAAGATAAGATGACTTTCTTTTTATTATTTTTTGAGAAATGGTCAGGCAAACTTATATTAAGATGAAAAATATGTAAAAGGTNATCAAACCACAGGCACATAACTCCTAGAGAAAACAGGAAAAAATAAACATGAGGCCCCAACACACACAAAGACATAAACCACCCGCAACCTGACGCTATAGTCTTCATGGTAAACGTGAACACGAACATTGTGCCCTCTCTTGAGCATGAATATCATCTAACACTACCCAGTGCTACTTGACATCCACATACGCGGCAACCTACTGCAACTCCTTGGCCGCCCCAACCTTTCATGCCTGCTCCTCCTTCGACCCTCTTCCATCAGGATGAAGCTTCGCCCCCATCCACCAAATGTGCCTACGAAGCACCCCCCATAGTGCATCACAACAAATGCCCATAACTTCGTAAGGGCATTTACCAAACCGTAGCCACAACTAAACACCACTCACATGCACCCTGTCAATCTGTCTCTAGTGCTCCTCTTCCTGCAGCTCCTACTCCCACTCCCACTCCTGCTACTCAACCCTCTTCTATTCCACATTCTGTTGCTCCATAAGCAACAACTCAACTTGGACTTGCTCCTGAAGTGAATCTTCAAGTGTAGCCCTAAGGGCCAACTCTTTTAAATCCCAACTACGCTGCAGGTCCCTTTCATGCTCACAAAGGCATTGCTCCATGGCGCTCAGCTACCGCTCAAACGCCTGCTTGCATGCCACCCACTTTGCCTCCCAAGCCTATTGCTCTACCCACCGTGCATGCTCCATAGCCCCTTTAGTTGCAATGGCAATCCTTACGGCCTCCACCTCAAGTTCCAACCTCTCATTCTCCTCCTCCAAACACCAAATCTAAGCCCACACTGCCTCCAATTGAAGCACCAAATCTAGCACTAGCTCAACAAAGCCATGCCCATTGTTTGTTGCATGTCCCTTATGTGCATGCCTAGAAACAAACTCTCCCCAGCATCAACATCAACCCTTCCCTATCTACTATACACAATATGTAGCTCTAGTTGTGTAGACCTTGGCACAGCCAAAACCACAGCCCACCACAAGGCAAGAATTAAACCTGAATGATGCCCCTAACACTGAAACTGCAACGTGGCTAAGAAATACCTCAACAAATTAACCCTCCATCCCAAGTTCAAACATTCCAGGAAAGCAAAGTGGACCCCCTACAACTCAGAGACATTGCCAGAGTGGACAAAGTAATGGTCCACAAGCTCCACCACATCTTGCCAAATCCGTTGTAGCACCAACTTCATGATCTACCCACTAGCAATCTTAGGAATTGCCCCAAAGAAGAAAACCTAGGCATCTTGGAAACTTCGTCGGCAAAATAACCTCCCCAAAGGCCAAGACCCCCAAACAATCAACCAACACCTCCTCAATCAATGGGATGTGGGTCCCTCAAAACATCGTGGCATCCCCACACCAATTGTGGAAGAACATATCAACCGCAAGATCAAGGTTGCCCCTCAACAATTGCACCACATCAACCCACCCCACCTCCTGAATCATCATCCACAACTCAACATTTTGCTGGTATCCTGCACAATCAAGTTCAAAAGTGGGTGTCCGCCCCATCACAACTGTTGCCTGCTAAGCCCTTGTGCCACCAATAGCCACAGCATCGAAAGCCTCGCACCTCTAAACATGCACATGTTCCTCACCTTTCAGACAGCCCAAAGCACAGTGGTGCCCACCAAATCCCCACTCAAAGTGTGCCCACAATGGACAGAAAATAGCTCAAGATTCTGCCATAGCTCCTTCAAAAAATCGCATTGATAAACAAAGTCATACATAGTTTCAAGGCCCTTGAACATAACATACAGGTGTCTGAAATATGAAGGCCTCAACCTGCAGCACAGCCCACACAGGCAACACATCATGATTCATAAGCCAAAGAAAAACCTTTAACTTTTCAAGCAGACGACCACCCCATAATGTCCACCATCCTCACACCACTGGAAATTTCCATCTTATGAGTTCCTAGGGCATCTTCCCCATCATATCACCAGCCATGATATTGTGAATATGTGTACACAAAATTTTCCATATGATAGTCTTGTCAATCCGCCTACCAAGGCATGTATTTATCCCTCATAATCTGAGCCTAGAGAGCATTTGGAGAAGTTGGCTACAAAAAATGATTAGTCAAAGCTTGGTAACCCATCATAATAACATCTTGAAATTTAAACACCCCTAGGCCCCCAACCTCCTACGGCCATGCAACTGTTTCCCACTTCACCAGATGGAGTTTTGACCCCCCCTTTTCCACCCGACCAAATAAAACTGTAGATAATTTGATCCATTTTTTCCACCACCCCAACAGGCAACGCAGCAACAACCACCATGTATCTAGCAATGGCCAACAACATCGAATTCACCAACAACTGCCCTTTCCACGTTAAAAACCATATTGTCTAATGATCAACCTTTCGTTGCAACTACGAAATAAGAGATGTCCAAGTCACTTTACGGTTCCACGCGAACATAGGAAGGCCCAGGTGCACCTCTTGGTCAATTCCCACCATCATTTTCTAGACACTGCAAAATCTTCCCTCAAACTAGAAAGGACACCTGCAACAAATGCACCATGCATTTGTCTTAATTGACCTTCAACCCAACCTCCCAAGCCATCCAATCAAGTGCCCGATTGATGGCATGTGCTTGCAGAACCAATGCCAATGAAAAAATCATTGTATCATCTGCATAGGGCTCAGTCAAGCAATTGATCCCAACCACCTTAAGTCCCCTCACCCCTTCAGCTTTGTAGTGCCCCTGCAGCGTAACCTTGGTGAGAATAAACAGGTAAGGCAAGAGCGGATTGCCCTACCTTTAACCCCGCCCAAGGGAGGAGAGCCCCCACAGCTAACCACCACTATCAAAAGAGTATGCTCCCAACACCTGGATCTGGATACACAGTGCAATGAACCTAGGATCAAAAACTTTCCGCTCAATAATATTAGCCAAGACATCCTAGCACAAATCATAAGCCTTTTTAATATCCAAGTTGACATACATACCAAGGTACCCCGAACGGTGGAGCAAATGCATCACCTCCTGAAGCAATATCACTTGATCCTAAATGTACCTCCCTTTCATGAACCCCGTCTGATTATTCCCAACCAACCCAGGCATCAGGGGAGTAAGACATCACACCACCATCTTAGTAAAAATCTAAATTAGGATGTTGCACACCCCAATAGGCTTAAATTGAGATGGCTCTGAAGGCTCAGGCACCTCGGGAATAAGAACAATTCTAGAGCAATTGATCTCATGCCGAACCTGCTACTACTGAAGCATCCAATTGAAAGCATCAAACATATTCAGCCCCATCACATCAACAAATTCCTGAAAAAGCTCCACCAGCCAACCATCCAACCCCAATGCATGATCCAATTGCATGGACATCAGTGCCTCTTGCAACTCTTGCTATGAGAATGGCCCCAACAACAACTAATTTTCCACAACCCCCAACATTGGCTCCACCAATATGGAAAGATGCTCCATTCTCCGATAAGTTCAAATTCTGGCCCAATATTGCTAAACAACCTAAGCAACATCTTGAGTCTCAGTAACCCGCTCCCCATTGAGAGTTAACCTCACCTCTTTAGCAGCCCAATTCGTGTTAGCAACAACAAAGAAGAACTTCGTGTTGCGGTCCCCCTCTCTCAGCCATGTATTTCTAGCACATTGCTTCCAGTAAGTCTCCTACTTGATATCCAGCTCCTGAAGCTTCCTCAACACCACCCGCTCCTCTTTATCCACCTCTTCACCTTGCTCCTACTAGGCCTACAAGGAGGCTAACTATACCAAAAGATCGATCCTCCCATTTCTAATAGAAAACCTCTCCTCAGCCTTCACCAACCAAAGAGCTTGCTCGAGCCAAGCAAGTCCCTAGTTCAAGAAATCACAAGGGTCAGCCCCTAGGTTATAGGCCACCAAAATCCCCACAACCAACAGTATAAGCCACAACTTGGCCAACCATGCTCTCTCAAAATGAAAAGGCAACACTTTGGGCTTATTAGGTCTGCCCACTTGACAGTAGAGAGATCAGTGATTAGACGCCAAGCTCTCTTTCCCCATTACCTAAATCTTAGACTCCAACATAATCTGTGTGCTAACCCACACCTGGTCAATCCGAGACAGCACTTGATCATTCACTCTACGATAGTTGCTCCAAGTATATCTGCATCCAAAAATCTCCACATCTACCAAGTCATGCACCTATAGGAACTTCATGAACTGATTGCTTCCCAAGGGTTCCGTCACATCATTACCAATTTTCTCCCATGTATACAAACATTGATTGAGATTGCCAATGTGTTGGCAATCAACCAAAGTAGCCAGCCGCCTCAACTCCTACACCCACATTTTCCATCTTTAGGCCCCATAAAAGTTTGTAAGCCAAATATCTACCATCTTAGGTGCATTGTAATACTCCATCGCAAAGAGTCAATCGACCAAAATGGTCTTTTTGCCAACACAGCAAGCCCACCTAGTCTTCCTAAACTAGGCACAATCTGAGTCTGCCAGCCCGCCCACTACAGGAAGTGGGCCTCTAAAGCTTGTATTTTTGTCTCCTATAGGCATACGACATCACACTCCTCCCAATGTACAATATCTTGAAGGGTATTTCACTTGTAGGGGGTACCCTATCCCTTGCAATTCCAAGAGAAGATCTTCATGGCTTCCCAACTGATTGCTTTTTATACACCTCCTTCAAGGTCCACTACAACCCCAAATTGATCTTGGCCTGTGTAATTTTACTCCAAGCAATGGGCGATAACAATCTCCCAATTTGACTAGCTTCCTGCGCAACAAGGAAACCCCCCCCCCCCCCCCCCCCCCCCNTCCTTGACCAACAACCTCAGTCTCCCCACCCTATCCGGTGAGACCAATCAACAACCACATGCCTCCCACTAAGCATGCAAAATCTTAGACATTTTCGGAAGTAGGTAGCCCCAAACAACCTCAACCCAATCAATCAATGACAACAACACCACCACCAAAGCCTTCTTCTTAGTGGGGTTAGGAGCATTCTCCCTCCCCCGC
>MNCI01035577.1:339389-351704 GCA_015680685.1 Gnetum montanum
CCCCCCCCCAAAAAAAACCAACACCTTTGATTCCCCTTCACCAGAGCCCGTATCTACCAGCACTTCTCCAACCTTCTCAATAGGCCCATGTTTAGCCCCCCTAATAGTTGCCCCCACAACCAGCTCTATCAGACAATGCCTTAGGCCTGTCGGTACCACAATATTAACCTTCACCACTTGGCCTTTCCTTTTGCCTAGGTTCCACCCACCTTGCGACTAGTGCAAGGGGGGCCTTCAAGCAAACCCGATACTTCACTATCAGGTGACCCTTTGCACAAATCGCGCACGTAGTAGACGACACCTCGTTCGTCACCGACTTACCTGTCAACAAGTTCTTGTATTCAACCCTGATATTTTCTTCTTCAGAAGATAGGGCCAAAACAACCTCGCAGATCCTATCTTCTAAACCCAATGACCTCCATACACAAAAGTAGGCATATCGCATCCTATCAAGTGACTCAGTAAAACTGTCAAACTTTATGAATCCCCCAAACAACACAGCCAAGGTTTTCAAGAAACCTAGCATCCAAAACTCCAGTCGCATATCCCAAACTTTAACCCAAATCAATGCCCTAGAAAAGAGATCCACATCACAGTGGACCCTTACCGCTAAGGCACAAGGGCCAACCCATGGGCCCCCAAAGAACACCCTCTCTCTGTTGGCTTCTAACTGGAACACAAACAAGAGCCTATCATCCACCAAACTACGGACCTACACATTCTCCAAGCTTCATTCCATGCAGAACCAACATCGAACAAGGTCCATTCTGGGCCTTACACTCACCAGGACAAACTTACCATGGAGGCTAAGCTCCAATGTACACAATCCCTCTGCAAAAGGATGCCCAATCTACAGTCTCATAGTCCCAACCTCTCATGAGCAAGCTTCAATCCCTCCCTCCCTATCGGGTGACACCAATGCTCCTACTGACCCACTAGGTCCACCCGATGCCTACAAACCCCTAAAAATGCTATCATCAAGTGCCACCATTGTAGCCCCATTGCCTAACTAGTCCCACCACCCACAGGGATCCCTTCACAACTATCAACACTCACTATGCCCCCATCAATCCCTACACTCCCAATGCTCCCTACTCTCCCAACATTCACCACACTCCCACTCATTTCAAATTCCACCAAAAAAACCAATAAGATGACTTTGAAAAATACAAAATAGTAGAGAATATGACTAATAAGACAATGAGCAAAGCTAATCTTAATGCTTTTGATACCTTTTATAAGAAATGAAGAACTAAGAAGGGTGAGAAATTAATTTACAAGCTAACCAAGACTCAAAATATAAGGTGAAAAGACAATGACAATAACAAATGCATCAAGTCAAATGATGAAAAGATTTTGTTTAATTTTGGAGCAATAGAGTTCTATTTTCAAGGCCTACTTAATGAAGAATTTCCTAGAGATGAAGGTGATTGCTCCAAATCAAACATAAGAATGACCAACTGTACATACATACATCTTTAAAGTGAAAAAAGCCCTTATGAAGATAAAGAATGGTAATGTGATAAGAGCAAATAGCATTCGTATAGAGGTATGGAAGTCTACAAGTGAGGAGATATAAGGATAGCTTGGTTGAAAAATTTATTTAAAAAGATACAGGAAAAAATGCTAGATGATTAGAAGAGAAGCACTATAGTACCCATCTAGAAAGAGAAGGGATATATTCAAAATTGTGGAATCTATAGAGGCAACAACCTTATGAGTCACAGTGTCATACCATGAAGTTTTGTGAAAGAGTTACAAAGCAACATTTAAAATAATAATAAACTATTTTTAAGAATCATTTTGGTTTTTATGCCTAGAAAATCAACTATGGAAGCTATTCTGTTGCAAGGATAGTTGATGAAGTAATTTAGATGCAAAATGATGATTCTACATATGAATTTCATTGATTTGGAAAAAACTAATAATAGAGTTTCCTAAGATATTATTTGGTGACCATTAAAGAGGAAGGATATTCTTTTTGGGTACATAAAGGCTATTCAAGATATGTATGATGGAGCCACAACTCAACGTTGCACCATCTATTGAGAGACCATGGACTTCCGTGTGAAGGTAAGACATCATGGATCTGCTCTAATCCCTTATTTGTTTGATATAATTATGGATAAGCTAACTAAACAACTACAAGATGATATTTCTTGGTGTATGCTCTTTGTAGATGATATAATTTTAATGGATAAATCTACAGAAGCCCTACAAGCAAAAATTAAAAAATTACACTAAAATTGAAGGGGTTGAGGATTAACAAAAACAAACTAAAATCCTTAGAATGTGTTATTAGTGGAAAAGCAAGTATTGAAGATATGAAGATTAGAATTCAAAACCAAGAAGTTACTCAAAGTAAGCAATTTAGATACTTAGGATCAATTGTTCAAATGGACAATGAGATTGACAAATTTTTTGGATCATCATTTGGAGCTTCAATGCTCATCATGCCAAGTAGGATCCCAAGAGGGTATGTGGATGAACAAAAGCCTAACCTCTTCAAGTGTTTGCACCTAGGTTCAAATCCACATCTTCCAACTTGGAAAACTACTGTCAAACCTACTATTCTTTATGGTGTGGAATGTCTGACCTATAAAAAAGCATTCAACTCAACATGTGCATGTGGCAAAGTTGCAAATGCTAGGGTGAATATTGGGTGTCACTAGAAAAGATCACATTAACTAAGGTGGAGGATGGTTGTCACTAGAAAAGATCAAATCAACGAATCTATTATAAGGAGAAGTTTGGAGGTGGCACTTATAGATGAGAAGATTACAGAAAGTCATCTTAGATGGTTTGGTCATGCACTGAGAAGACCAAAGAATGTGCTTATTAGAAGAGGTCATTTTATAAAAGTTGAGGGGAAACAACAAAAAGGTGAACCAAAACATACTTTATTTGCTAGTATAAAGAAGGTATCCAAGATCTGGGTATTAATGCTAATTTGGCAGCTAAGAGAAATAAATGGTGGAGAAGAATTCACATAGCTGATCCCACGTTGTTCAATAAGGCTACAATGAATATCATAATGATGATGCATACTTAATGTTTTATGTTGCCAATAGTTGTTAAGGGTCAGAAAATAGTTTTATTTAATAAAAAAGAGATCTTCTAGCTTGAGTAGAAACTAACTAAACAGCAAATCAGATGTCCAGAGAGCTATGTTTCATATGGCTTTAGACTTGAAGAATGTGGGAGCATGGTAACTTGTACCCAAATTTGTTTGGAAACTAGGGCTGTTTCATTGCAGGGAGGTACACACATGTGGAACATGAAAGATAGAACTTTTTATAGAATTACTAGAACTTTGGAGAAAATAAAATTAATTAAAAATACAAATGGAATTACGAACCACTAATACTGAAGAGTGCTGTAGTAAGATCAAAGAGTACAGTCTGCAGGTGCTCCTTTTGCACTTTCTTGAAATCATATCCCAAATTGAAAATCGTTGAAACAAAAGATTAAAGTGTATTATTTAAAAATAGAATAACAAACAGATGCATTGTGCCTAAACTTAGTTATGTACGAATGGTTATAAGGTTTCTTTTGATTTTTGGTTTGAAAATGTTGCAATGTACTCATGGTTCTATTACTGTTTATTTTTCATTTTTTATTTTTGTAAGCTTAACAATATAATGATAGTTTCAAGTTTATTTTTGACAGTTATGAATGTGCTAGACATCTGATGTGCATTACCAAGCGGTTGAGACCATGCTCCTGCTCTCAGAACATACAGAACGAGAAAATTTTTATGGAAGCATGCTCCACTGAAACATTGCTAAAATGTCATCTTTCAAAAGACAAAATGCAAGCTATGTATGATACCAAACGCACATCAACCGAAAAAAAAAAACTCTATAAACAAACATACCATTTCCTCAGACGCTCTTTCACATTATCCTTTAGCTTGCACATTTTACCAATGAATAATTCCCACTCTGCTGGAAGTTGAAGATCTTTATAGCAAGATCCTTGCGGCGTGCAATTATAACAATTCGCTGATGAGAAGGAAGCACCATTATCTTGGTCAATACTACAAGATGATGTACCATTGCTCAACTTCATTCTCTTGCTAGAAGTTGGCAATGGTGGCAACGGCAAAGAGTGAAGATGCCGCACTTGCTGGCCCAAGAAAGAAGCCAAGTCTAAGTAATCATGTTTTGATAGCTTCTCACGCCTGCACATTTAAAATGACAAATGCTAGAACCAGTGCTGATATCGTCCAATATGAAATCCAATGTAGCATCCAAAAAGACCATACCATTTTGCAAAAACTCAAGCAATTAAAAGAGCTTTTTAAAATTTATAGCAATGCAACTTGGGGCTTACACATGAGCAAAGTCTTCTCCCTTGCACCTCCTTGTGACAACATATGGCCACACTGGTCTGTCACCGTTACTTGTATAGTCGGCACTATCTCCTGATGTCTTAGAGATAGCATGCATCTTATTCCAAGTACTAAAAGAATAATCAGGTGGAATGCTACCTTCAGAGAATAAGTTATACCTTTCAAGAATAGAAGGAACTCCTTTTCCATTCCATAAAACAGACTCATAGGACCCGCCATTAAAACAAAGGATGCCACTTGCTACAATGTGAGGAACATGATCTATCAAAGGTGATTTAAATTTCATTAAAAGATCATGGAACTCAAGCTGCAAGAGAACAGACGTGACAGCATACAACAATTAATGCCAGAAAATGAAGTTTATCTACAACTATATATAACAGGTATTGCTTGTTTTCATCAAAAAACATGCACACATTGGGGAAGTTTAATTACATACCTCAGATCCTAAACTGAACATTGAAGCCTCTACTCCCTCTTCAACATATAATTTAATAACATAGTCCCCGACCAGGTAAACCTTCCAACAAAAGGTCAACAATTTAACAAATCGTTTTCACTCACTTTATTTTCCATATATCCATTACTGCACATTATCCAAGAAAGGATCCAACAAGTTCCTGGATAGTTGTAATTTTTTTATTTCAGGCAGTCTGTATTGTGCAAATATACTTACCGGATTGCTACCATGACCAACTGGAAGCTTTTCACTATCGATGGGAACAGGTAAGCAGTTTGTAGTACAGATATAAACGACAGCATCCAGCCATTTTCTTGCATTTAGTACAATATCAGCACCCTGTATCCAACACAGACCAGAAAACTCAACAAGGAAATACAATTTCCATAAGAACCAAACAAACATACACATATCGCAGATACATGGATAAATTGCTTAAAAATTACATGTTATACAAAAAGCCAAATTTGATACATGAACCTATTTTTTATTTGAATCTCTCTCCACCTTAAAATTAGACTTTGCGCATAGGCTGCAAGAATTCCATAATGGATTATGTAGTATACAAAAGATGCAACGCCCCACATTTGTACATGTGAGCTTAGTACTCTATTAAATACTTAGACTTTAATTTGTTTTAAAGTGCATACACACACATATTTATATATATCAGATATGCCTAATGCTTCTAAGTAATATGAGGACTTTTGATTGGATGGCATAAGCAAGATTTCTACCTGTTTCTAATTTCTTTCTAAGTTTATATATATAGTATTTTGAAATTTAGTTAAAATTTTTAATTAATTAAAATACATGAAAAATCCAAAGTTGTTGGTTCATACTCAAATTTGATCTATAATTAATTAGTATAGATGTATTATTGGTTTTTCAGTTTAAGTCTTAGATTTTAAGATTTTAATGTTAAACAATTAAAAAATTACCTTATAAGATCTTATATGCCTTAATTCAATTAAAATATTAATTTCTAGCATGGTAGTTATGGCATGTTTGTGCTCGTTACAACCAGCTCAACATGCATAAAATGTTTGATGTATAAAAAGTTTAGTATCAATGATTTTTCCTAGATAAATTATAGGAAATGGGCAAAATAGATAAAAGGCCAAAAAAAAAAATTAGAAACCCTCGTACTTCATAAAGTAAAAAGTGACTTAAAACAAGATAAAAAGGTGGAGCCATAAGAAAAGTCAATGTCGGATGGTGATGCATGCTTTATGACATGCTTATGATGACATCTAGTTTTTTAATATGCTAATTGTCGACTTCATATTAAGAGGTGGAAAACGGATAAAGGACTCATTTAATAGGGGCCATGTGACTCTCTTGAGTGTTATTACTCTCACATGTCCTCTCTCTTATGAGAGCTTGCATGTCCAAGTTAAGTAGTAATGATGCCATGAATTTTTTTTTAAAAAAAAAAAAGATTGTTGGAGAATGGGTTGTCTAGTCTTTGTCCATTGTGTAAATTTTGTGCACAAGTCTTTGTTCAAGCCTTAAGGTTTCCTTCCTCCTATAAATAGAACGGTGTTTGCTCTCATCTTCACCTTTTGGCAAAGAAAAGGGAGACTATGCTAAGTTGAGGGTAAGGAGTAGAAGAAAGGGAAAGAGAAGTAATTGTGTGAGGTTGCTCCTATCTTCTCTTGGGCTAAGCATGGAGGCAATTATAGTGATTATTGGGAGCGTTGTGAAGGCATAAGAAGCCAAATTTGGTATTGCTCTTGGAGGCTTTTGATGGTTGATTTGAAGACTGTTGGGGCTGATTCTAGGGCTGCTAGGTGAAGAAAATCTGACCTGATCCTTGAAGCTCCTGGTGGGACAACAATCCGAGTTTGAAGTGTGCTCTCCTTCCTCAACTGATCAGCCATTAACAGAGGTGTGTGCTCCAAACCATTGTTGCATTCTAACTATTTATAGGTATTTGTTATCTTGGCTTGGATAAGAGAAGATTATTTCATAAGAGCATGTGGGATTTCTTGTGAGTTGTGAGTCAAATATGGAGTATTTCATATGTCTTGGATCTGAACATTTTTTTTTCTGCATGTAGATATTGGGCTTATGAGTTAGCATTTTCTTTGTGTCATGTGGACTTGGTATTTCATGCTTTTGTGATTATTTTTTTAGAAAATCATTCTATCCAAGGCTACCGATCTCTTGTGTGGGCTACATGGGGCTTAGTTCTTGGAGGTGCTTGATGGTGGTAGCCCCCACCATTTTATCCAGCTCCGATGTTCTTCTTGTGTAGACTACAAGATGTTGTAAGGCTGGAGGACTTGGTGTATTATAGCTAGATGGCCAAAGAGTCCATCAAGTACTCATTAATAAATAAAAGGAATTAGTGGTGATTTTTTTTTTGGGTGTCATTTGCAGAGTAGAAACTGAAGTGCATGTGTTTTGTTTTGTTGAGCATTTTGTGGTCAGTTTTTGAGGGGTTTTCAAGAGAGTTGTCATATCTCAATTCATTGTTAAATGGTCGTTTTTCAAGCCCAATTTTTTCTCAATGTGAAAACATGAGAGGTTGGAAAAGAATTAATAATGAAGACTGCAAAAGTTTGACACCATATTAATCGATCCTGGTAATCAAGCTTAGTGCATATCAGATTTTATTGTTTCCTTTTCTTTCCATTTAGCATAAGAGCACATGAAATTTTGCTACTTGTCTGCTGCAAAAATCAGATTTCTCATTTTTTAATGACTACTGTTCATAGTATAGAGATTGTTACCCTTTTTTATGGTTATTATCTACTGTTTTTTGTTTTTCTGATTTCATTAAATAATAATGATAATGATAAACACTCACCTTTAGAAGTCTATTCTCTGCCTTTCGTTTTTTCTCTCTCTGTTTCTATTAAGAGACATTTTTTTGAGAAAATGTTCAGGATAAAATTTCTGGAAAGGTCAAATAAAAGTTACAATTCAGGGCCATCAGCAAGTGGCCAATCGAATCAACCCATAAGAAGGGTGAAAACAGACACCCCCAACCCCCGAACCAAGATGCAGCAAACACACAGCACTCAACAAAACAAAGGCCAATCTGGCCAAGAGGAAACCAACTAGAAATGCATCCCCACCTACAGGTAGGACCCATAATGCAAACAAAGCCCAAGAGACCCCAGAGCCACTACAGAAGCCTGAGCAACATGTGACATTCGCATTGCAGCCGCTCATGTCTAAGGTATTACGATGCAACTCAGAGCCCACGAAACTAGGCATCTGTTGGAACTCTTGCAAAGCGGCCTCACAATGACCCTACTCCTTAGCCGACCCCCCACCATTCAAGTGGAAACGCAAGGACATACGACAAATGTGCTGCCTGAGAGCCACCCAAGAGCACTCGCAATTTATGCCCAATACAACATATGGGCATCTCCTGTAACGAACCACTTTTCCTTGAGTTTTTGCGTTAATGATTGTAATAGTCTTTCTGTGTGTTTGTGTGCANGGGTTTTGAAGAGTTTCTTGATGGCAATGTTCTTCACTCTTCATAAGAGGATAGATGTGAGCAATTGAGGTATGCTGCTCTCCCTAAGGATATAAACGATGGTGTTGTGGTGATGTCCTTCACTTGTTTACTTGTGGTTGAACTAGTTGTGATTGAATGCGATATGGTTGAGAGGAGTTCTACTGGCAACCCAAGAATTTAGTTGCTCAAGGAACTCCCATCTCAGGTCTCCAGTGATTCGTCTGGGATGAATCAGACCGAGTCTCTGCTTCGGTCTCCACCCAGATGACATGTTTCGATATGGCATTTGTTGAATCGTGCAGGATCTGATATCCTTGGCACTCCCACTCACCCTAGATACAGTGAGTATGGGAAATACAAATTGGGACAAGATGGTTCCCAGGTACCTCAGGTTGGAGGTCTTTCGGACATGTGCTCTTGGTGAGCCTTGTTTTGGGTGGACTAAGACCGTTGTCGGTAGACTTCGTACGTTCGTGTTTGCGATTGTATGTTTGTCTATTTCTGTATGCGTGTCTCCTTGGTTGCGCTTTCAAATTCTATATGCGTGTTATCGTGGTTGCATCTATCATTCGTAACGCAAGGCTTAAATGTTTTACGCGGTATGATGACTTATTGTTGGGGACGTTGAGGATGCAGTGGTTGTTTGTGTCATCCCAAAGCCAAATGGCTATTGTCTTGTTTGACAACGTATTGTGCATGAGGCATGATTGCCCTTATTGTTGATCCTTGTGAGTTGTGCTCCTTGTTGAGCCGGTGGTGTTGCTTGTGGCATCACTATTTTGATTGGTGACATTTTGGTCATTTGATTTTGAAGACTACTGGTGTGGGTCATCCTATTGTTGGTTCTTGTTGAGACCACACCTCTTTTAATGAGGGTCTTCTTGTGAACGCATCCTTCGTGATGTTGCTCGTTGTTGCGAGAATTGGTTTGATGCCGACTTGTTGTTGGATAGACCTTGGTCTTCCTCCTTATTTTTGGGTTGAGTTGAAGATTGTCTATTGCCCATGACTCATACGAGTGTGTTGAAATTTTGGTCCTGGTTGAGGCCAGTGCTAGTTGCTGGGAATGATTGTTATGTATGAATATTGAAATTTTGAGAGTGTGCTATCTCTCTCTTGGTGTGTCTCATGATGAAATCATTTGTTTGAGTGGGGATTAGATTCCTCCATCAATGTTTTGCATGATTGATCTCTATACATGTTGTTGAGGTCTTGAATTTTATGATGTGCAAGAGTGATATCTCTTTGTTATATGATCATGCTTGATGGTTGTGAATGAGGCTGATGTGCTAATCGTGTTCCTGCTAACTTCTATGTTTCTGAGCTTGTGTCTCAGTGTTTGCAGGTAGCACAGGTATAAAGATGTAGCCAGTGGTGACCTCAGTTGATTCTGTGAGCACTATGTCTATGGGGAAGATATGTGCTCCTGAGACCTTCATGAACTGATTATTTGGTCTCAGAATCCCAACATTGGGTTGTGGATTTATCAGTACCTTGGCTGTGATGCATCAGCAGGTACATCATGATTTGTTTGCCTCTCAGTGCTGGGGGAGCACTAACAGAGGACGGTGATCTGTCCTAGACCCTACAGATATTGGGCTAGCAGATGGCATAAAATGGTATCCTTGGCTATGCCGGATACTGATGGCCCAGGAGTGGCCAATGCAATGAGGTCCCACTATTGGCAGGATGGTGGATACTCAGTTGGTGTGTTTCCTTCTTCGATCGTTACGTTCGTGTCTTGTATCGTTTCCGTTCGAGGTTACCCGTGCAGGCAGTTCAGTGTGACAGTAGATCATGTATCTTTTGAGACAGTGCTGCAATGACAGATGATCATTTATGCTTCGTGACAGAGACAGGTTTTTCTCAAAACAGCATGGTTCTTTCTTGGTATGCTCTTGGTGGCCTAAATCTTCCAGCCTAGGAAGGGTTTGGGTAGTTGTCCTATAGTCTTTTAGGCTTGGGTAGCATTCCATATACCATGTATGTTCCCATATATGAATGTAATCTGATCCTTGGGTGTGTGAAATGTATCCTTGTGGTATTCTCAATTCGGTTGTATGCACTCAAAAGTGCTGGATGTATTGCCTATATGACTCAGTTGTCTCCTGGTTGTAGGCCTATGCCACACACTGTGACAAGGCCAAGCCCGATGTATGGTGTTCTCTTGGTGCTTGTTTTAAAGCACCCTTGCTATATGTTGTAAATGGCCTTTGTGCCTTGATGTATAATTCTGCTGAAAACCTCATGAGAAATGCTTCAGTTGTGATACAGCGTTGTAATGAATGGGCCAGGGCATGTCCTTGCCCATTATGCTCGTGAACTGGTGCCATGTGTTCTTGATGATGTTGGCGTGCCTGGATCGTGTATGCTTGGTGAACGTCCTTGAGATAGGACAAATCTTGGGAACACATTTTCTTGTGTTCTTGGACTGGCAAAGATCTTGTCCACAGATGATCGTTGCTGACTGAAATTCACATCAATGTGATGTCTAATGGTGGGTTTGAGTAGAGTTCTGGGTAGTGGCACCTAGACTTGCTCTTGCATGTTGGAAGCGATCGTGGAGCAGTAGCCCAAACGTTGGGATGGAGGTCCATCCTTGAACAAATGACGTTACAGATACAGAACTTGTGGTTTCTCCTGGTGGCCTTTCTTGGTGGGCTTGAATGTGCTCGAAACACTTGAGCCGATGCTTTCATGATAGTGGGCTTCTAATGGTTTGTGCATGTCGGTGGGCTCTCGTAACGAATTGCTTTGGTGTGTTGCAGAGCTAGGATGCACTCTCATAGATTGGAACTGATTGGTGCCTTTGTGGTCTATGGTGTGATTCCATGATAGGGGACTCGTTGTGCCTAATAGGCTATGATGTCTTGCTAAATTATCCCATGTACTCTGTCCCTTATGTACACTGATGTATTACAGAGTCCCTTGCTGATGTATTGTCCCATGTCTCTGGTGTGATGTAAATTCATGTTGGTGATCTCACCTCCCTGGTGGAATAGCAGAGTTGATCATGAGGGATCATTCTCCATTTCAATGGATGCCCTCTTCAGTTCCCGAAATAATAAGGCAGGTGGTATTGAGACGGTTGTCTCTTGTAAGCAGTTGATGTTTGGGACTTGTTCCTAGCAGTGGTCCTATGTTCGTGAACTCGTGGGGCTTGTTCTTAGAGACAGAATGTTGGTACCCTGGTGAAATTCATGAAACCTCCCTTATGAGGTCATGTTGTTGATGTAAATTAAAGATACATATTGCTCTTCTTGTAGGCAAGGCATGATCTTGTGTACTCTCGTAGTTTTGGGATCTTCAGAGGAACTTTCTTGTTGGGGTTCTCTGGTAGACCATCCTTGTTGTAAATCCTTTGGGGATGAATCATGTTATGTTTGAGTTGTAATGGTGTTGATGAAAGCCCATTCCATGTAAAAACTATCCTGAGGACTTGGTCCTCCTATGGGCAAGATGCTGTTGTTGACTTGTGTCTATTGTTTGGGTTGAATGACAATAGGTAGTGGTGCGGCCTTGTCCACCACAAATTGATGTAAATGGGCCTGACTGGGATGTATAAAACAAAACCCAGATCTCCCAAGATGAAACAGAAATTCTTGGTATCTTGAGTTGTTCTCAAGGGAAAATTGAAATTGGGTAAGACTTGTGAAGCCATGTCTTCCCTCAGCTGGTGACAGTTCCACGATTTGGTTCTATTGGCGATATTGACTACTTGGACACGTATGATGGTTATGATACTTACCTATGGAAGAAACCTCCCAAAGAGGATCCTTCCTTCAAGTGCAAAAATCTGCTGAAAGGTGTTGATCGTGAGACTGGCAGTCATTCTTGATATAGTGGGGAAATGTAAATTCTGAGAACATTGATGTTCCTCGGAGAATTCATGATTTGGTTACTCTCAGAGGTGACTCTATCTTGTTCCTGGACCTTGTGTTCAGAAAATGGTGCTTGTCCCATAACTTGGTGTGGGAAGGATGGCTTGCATGTGGAAAATGTGGGTGACCCTTCTCCATGAAC
>MNCI01035577.1:356491-376729 GCA_015680685.1 Gnetum montanum
CTAAGCAACATCGTGTCATCCGCATAGTGTTCCGCCCGACAGGTCACCCCCGCAATGTTCAGCCCATCGACCCCGGATGTGCTACTGTAATGTTGCATCAGATCCATGGCAATGATGAACAGGAGGGGAGAGAGTGGGTCCCCTTGCCTCAGTCCCCTCCCAGGAGACGCAAGGCCCCACAGCCTCCCCCCCACGTCAAAAGAATAGCCCGCCGAGGATTGCATGTGGATGCACAACCGGGTGAACTGCGGGTCGAAATCTTTATGCTGCATGATGGTCTGCAGAGCTTCCCAACTAAGGGTGTCGTAAGCCTTTGTAATGTCCAGCTTGAGACAAAGGCCCGGGTAGCCCGATCTTTTGAGCGAATGGACCACCTCCTGCATGAGGAGGATCTGGTCCTGGATGACCCGACCCTGCACGAAACCTGCCTGGTTCCTCCCCACTAGCTTGGGCATGAGCGGCGCGAGCCGGTGCACCAACAGCTTTGAGAAGATTCGGAGGGTCACGTTGCAAACACCAATAGGGCGAAACTGCTCAGGCCGTTGTGCGTCAGCCTGTTTTGGGATGCACACAATCCGAGAATAGTTTATCTCCCTATGGATCTGTCTCCGGGCCAGCATGAGGTTCAGTGCGTCTAGCAGATTGGGCCCCACGATATCCAGGAAATCTTTGAAAAATTCGAGGGTCCAACCGTCGGGCCCAGGCGCTTTCCCTCCCGGCATGCCTTGGATCGTGGTCGTGAGTTCTTGCCAGGAGAAGAGAGCCAACAGCCGCGCATTATCTTGCGTGCCCAGCACCCGCGGGATAGGAACCGAGATAGGCCTGATAGGACGCTTGGTCCAAATCCCCCCCCCAGTACTGCGCCAGCATCTGCGCCATGCGCTATGGGTCATCCACGATGTCCCCGTCCTGGGTTCGGAGACTTCGAGGCATGCCACCACCCCGCGACTTGGCCATGGCAAAAAAGAACCTGGTTTGCCGGTCGCCGTCCCGGAGCCAGCGCACCCAGGAGCGCTGCCGCCAGTACTGATTAATGTTTAAATACTTTATGCATAAAAAATATGATTTAAAATACATGCTAGGAATGTTTTAAACTAATAATAATAAATAATATATGGGAGAACAAAATATTTTCTGTTCTATTTTAACAGAGATGCTGAGAAACAAAAGAAAAATAGAGAACAATACTCTAAGGGTGTACCTCAGGAGCTAAAACAGGTATGTTGAGATGCAAAAGAATGCTCATATTGAGGAACTTGACCTATGAAGCAAGTTGGAGGAACCTGACCCATGAATCAAGGATATTGTGTGCAAATACTATAGCTTTATATTTTACTTTGTCTAAATGTGATGCATTGCTCTTTTTAGTTTAAAATAGTAGAGTACAAGTACCCTCTCCATTACTGTAGAAAGGTCACATGATGACTTTTCAGGGCTCGTAAAACGATGAGAAAATTCACATCACTGATGACCTAAAAAAGAAGGTGCCTTATTTGATTATGTATCTTGAATTGCCCTTGTCGTGACTCTATTTGAAAACTCTTTCCTTACATCTTATGACAATTCTGAATGATAAAGAGATAGATATTATGTTGGAATGTTCAAGAGGAATTGAACCTGAGATCTAGCAAAATCTAAATTCTAAAATATCAAAAATTGTTGATTTAGGAATTGAACTTGCAACCTATGAATATACATACTTTATTGATTTTATTATAGTGATCATGATGAGAATTGAACTCGTGATCCATTGCTGGAGAGAGAGAGAGAGAGAGGTATATATATATATATAACTTTAAAAAGAAAGAAAAGAATACAAATAGTCCCCAACAAGTTAGTTACAAGAAACCAAAGAAAAGAATACAAACAGTCCCCAACAAGTCAATTACAAGAAACCATTCATTATCCCTTTTTCCACCTACAAATAGGAAGAGGAGGAGAGGAAAAAAATGGACACACACAAGGCAAAAGTAGCTTTGCAAAACACAAGAAAAAAAAAAGAAAAAACAAGTGCGGCATAGCAATCCAATATTCGGATAATTCCTCCTAATAAGCAAGATATCTAAGCAAGGAGGAAAAATGATCCATCTTTGTTATGTTTGATCATGGCTGGCAAGGGCTGATTTTCTCAAACTTTTCTCTTCTTGCTTGTCTAACCACCTTCACAATGCTTGTATGAAAAAATCAAGATTGTTGTTGTAAGCTACTTTTTTTTTGAAATCCTTTATTACCTTTTCTTTGGATCTCTCCGCCCGTCCTCTGCACTCTCATACCTAATGACTTGGATGAGAGTTGTTTCTATAACGATTCAAAAACACCCATAACGATTTGGGGCATTTTTGGCAAAGGATTGCCAATAGGGGCTATGGATCCCTGATGTGAGGATTGGTACCACCAGCAGAAAGCGAGAGTATCCTTGGGCCCATTGATAATTGTGAATTGTTGAATTCTTGGATTTTGGTTGGAATTCGGTTGATAAACCCTCCCCTTTTGAATGCATAAATCTTGGATCTGAATCTTGAATTGTACTTTTTTTCCTATACCTTCTCAAGTCTGATTTTAATATCTTTCTATAAGTTGATGGAGTGGGGGAAAACCTAGGATGTTAATTTATGGTTGAGATTTATTTATTCTCTGCTGTTGAACATATGAATTTCCTGATTAAATGATTAATGGTAAATTGGTTACAAGAGTTAAATTCAGATGATCTTGTTTTGTGTGTTGCTGGAAATCATAAGATATTATTATGTGATTGAACAAATATGAGATTATTAATTTGTCTACTTTTGTCATCATTTCTTTGGTTTTCAAATGTGCAAATGATCCTGATTAAATATTTCTTTTAGGTTGAATAATAAAATGTTTGATTTCTTTTAATCTAATGAATCTTACATAGATATTTTACTATGTCTATTTCTTTTTAAAATTATCTCTTAATTCTTAAATTAATATTGATTGACATATTTCAAAGCTAGATCTAGGTATTGTTGATTATATTTTAATTTTATAGGATAATGTTAGTGCCATTGTTGTAGAAAGAAAGCCACCTAGGCATTTTCTTCTTTCAACTAGCTTTCTTTCTAGGGGGCTTCAGGTGTTAACTCTTGCTCCCTATGAATGGGTGTTACATCTCCCCTCACGAAGCCACTGCCACACACTCTATTCATGTGCCCTATCCAGCTACTGCTATCTCTGTCTCTCTTCTTCTTGCTCTCGAGCCCATTGCGTGCACTCCGTCCACTCCCGTTCCCTACGTGTAGCTTCATCTTGCCACAGCTCCTCACAAACCTAGTTGCGGGGCTCGTCCACCAGCTAGGAACAGGACCTCTCCATGAGCAAGGCCTGCTGCTGAAGCAGCTCCTATTTCAGTTCGTGGAAGTAGGTCTCCAAGTTGGCCTGCTCTTACAAGAGTGTTTCCTTCCACTGGGCCTCCCAAGCCTGCCACTCCTTAGCTCAAGCAACAGCCATCACCTCCTCTGCAACATAGTCGAGCTCCACCGCAAGCAACACATCCCATCCAGACTCCTCAGGTAGAAACGCATCCGCCACGACCATAGGGCCCGAAGCAACCAACCCTCGAAGGTCGACCCGCTTCCACATGTAAACCACTGCAAACATCAAACCAACCGTGGATCGGGAAGAGCCAAAAGGATCATAGTGCCAGTCTGAATGCTACAATGAAGAAAACAAATCTTGATTTTATTAATGCCATGCACATGTGTCCAGGAACATAGTGCACTAGAATAAAACTTCATACAATTCGTTCAATCCACATTGCAAGCACTTTCAAGGAAGAAAACTACAAGAGTTTGGCTATCAAATAACCGAAAGGTACCACAACTGCAATAGGTGCAAGCATTTATATAGGCAAAAGACAAAACAACATCGATACATTATAGGATGCATCAATGCTTGTTGATTGACTTACATTTCATCAATTGGTGTACATTATGTGAAGCATATAGTATTTCTAAGAATTATTAACTAATAATAATATATTCATCCCCATACCTTGAATGGATGGGTTCCATTGGTTATTTATTTTGTACACCCTATCCTAGATGTAGAGATGAACACCATTATCTAACGCTACCTATACATATGCTTATTTCAATGATAAGGGTCCAACTAGTTTTGGACAAATGGGATTATATCATACAGAACACAGTGCAATCTAGTCATAAGCTTTGAAGACAATGTTGAGTGGATTGCCAAGAACACTTGTGTATGTTGTTGCATTCAAGCAATATAAAAAATATTATAATATATATGATACAAGTAAAATCCATGTTAACACAATGGAGAGATATAGAGAATATTTATAATTTTATATTTTACAATTTTTATAAATTTGGTATTTATAAGAAACAAAACAACTATAAACACATACGCATCGCAATCCCTTGTGGGACAAGTGCAATGCTTGTGTTGCAATCGCTCTTAAGGACAGGTGCAACAACACATACGAAAAACAATAAAAATGACTCTTAGTCACAACCTCAATGGCCAACAACATGTTGTACACTTGTGACCTCCTTAGGCAATGAACAAATCATCACAACTTGATAAAACAAAATTTAAATAAATATTTTTATTGTTTTTATGTTTAAGGCCTCAACAGTGAAAGTGATGACTCAAAACACACACAAGACATAAATAAATCAACTTACCCAAGGGAGGAAGAGCTCTTCACACAAACCAAATGTCAAAAGCCCAAATGAAATCCAAATTAAGACTAAGATGTGTGTGAAAGCTCATCTCAGCTATTTATAGTTTTCAAAGAGAAATAGAGGAGGTTCGCCAACAGAGGTCCATCAATGCAGCCTTGACCAATCAAAACACACTTTTGGCACTTTGGCCCAAATTTGAGCAAGCAAGGGGTGCATTGACAAGAGTGCACTGATGCCCCTGCACTAGCACAAGGTAGTCAGCACACCCTTCCTAAAGTCACACTTTGCATGAAGGATCCCAAGTGAAAGTTGGAACTTGAGGGAGCATGTTGGAGGAACCATAAGACATCCGAATGAAGCCGGAATCCTCCTAAGGAGCTTGGAATCATGCACATAACCTCAAAGTGTAACATAGGAGGCAAGGATGCATCTTAGGATACACAAAACCTCAACCAAACATGCTAGACTACAAACATAGGGCATATCAAACCTTCCCAAACCCAAGGCTTACAATCGACTTACAAATTATCATTGGACGTCACATCATACCCCCATGACTAAGTAAAGATAGTCCCATAGCTTTGAAACTCAAAACATAAAAACAAGAACTAGACACACAACAAGATCAATGCTGAGGAATTACAAATGTACAATACAATCCATGACTATGTTACAATACAAGCCACCTCACCAAGAAGTGCCAGGGGTGGTGGCAAGGACGAAAATCCCCCTAACATGCCTGCATGGAATAGTAAGACGCTAGAAGGATAGGTCTTTACCACACATCATTTGCATCTACGTCTTCTTCCATATCATCCATCTTCAAATCATCTCCTGCAGACTCCTTTGGCACTCATTTGGAAGATCTTGAAAGGGCATGCACTCAACCCAAAAGATCAACAACATGACCACCTGCCTCTAGATCTCTCTTGAGGGAGGTCTCTCACGTACAAGTGTTGGATCTAGTAATTGATGTTGTTCCTCCTATTCTTCCAGGGCTAGCGGTTCACTGGCCTAAACATGATAAGCTATGAAAATGCTAAAAATCAAGTGAGATCCCCCAAGGCATTATACTACCATTGCAACAGGTGGCCATATGAACAATAATAAGTATAACCCTCAGAAACACACGAGAAACATAATCACAACTATGGAACCAAGGCATGCATGGGTAAGTAAAATAAGATGGAAATAATTTAAATAACTACCAAAATTACAAAGTAAATACCCTAATTGGTGCCTCTCCCCCATGACTGAGTTACAAGATACCTCGCTTTGAACCACATGAACAATGCAAATGGAAAGAACAAGAAGAATAAACGCCCATGAAAATCTAAAGAATCCAACCAAGGATTGAACCAAAAAAGCCACAAAAGAGAGCAAGAAGACCAAAACATTGAAATCTTATCTTGGATGACATCCAAACTAATGGGGTTAGAAAAATGGGAAATAAATAGAGTACCCCCAAGGTCAAACAAATAGGCACATGTGAGATAAAGTAAAAAAAGGGGTTGTCATGATCAAAGCTTGAAGCTCATAGAGTCAAAACTCACACAAGTGGAAGACTAATCAAATGCTTTATACTATGCAACCACCGCCATCACTAGGAGATAATCTTGAGATCACTTACTCATAATGTCAAGCCACCAAGGATTCACAAGTGGGTCCTCCCCATAGTAGGCACTTGCCTTTCTTGCCCTTGTGAAACTCGTTGATGGGACACCCGTGGATTCCCAACAACTAGTAAGACATCAGCATCAAACATGAGTCCATCCCCTTGGATGGCCAAATATCATGCTCTGTTTTGCCCAATCGACTTCTTGCCACACACAACAATGCATAGAATAGAAAGAAAAGAGACGAAGAATAAATGATGGACAAGAGAGACAAGGTGAGAGTGTAACATCACCGGATTCCCAGCCAACCATTCAATTAGCTCATGGGAGCATGTGAGCACACCCTACACCCCATGAAAGATCCACTATTACATCCCTTCACTACTATTCATCCACATAGTAGGGATAGATCTCCAAGTCCACTTTTTTAGTGCAAAGTCACACTTGCCACCACCAATGCCATCTAGCCTTGATTATTTGGTGGTCTAACCATTTGTGAAACCGAACCAAGGCAACATGCCATAGATCATCTAGAAGTCAAGATTCTAGTATGGTTTTCCTCCATCTATGCACATATGCATAGCAAGCTCCTTGAATTTTATTTTACCAAAAACCTCTTGTCAATCCCTCTAGCAACACTAACCAATCCCAAACCCAATGGCAATTACAAATAGGGAAAATTGGATTTAGAAATTGGATGGAAAAAACATTTGATGTTACGAAAGTTCACTAAGAGAGAGACTTCTAGGCCTTCATTGCCATGGGTAGGAATGAGCAAGAGGTTGTCTTGGACTGTTATATTTGGGGGTCAAGTGATCTCAGCAACAGGATGAACATGAGAAGACAATTTTTTATGATGCATGGAGTTCATGGGAATGATTAAAGTGCCAGATCGCCACTTGAAGTCTTCAACTTGCATGAACATAAGAATTCATCCCTCACTGCATGGAACACATAGGTTCATGAGATCACAAACCACTTCTAACCAAGGATGGCCAAGCATGGCAAGCACATGCACCTTGGACTAATCACACTAATTAGACCCATTACAACCCTTAATGACACACCCTTTCCTTACCAATGACCAAGCACTCTTCTAGGATTCTACAACTCACATCCAAAGATGTGGACCCACTACCTGCCCATGGTTCCAGTAGCAGTAGCTTCAACATCTCGCAGTGTGAGTCCTAGCTCTTCGCTGAATCTAAACCTGGTTAACCGATGATGGATAGAAGAGAAGTGGGTGGATGAATTTTGTTATGTGGGAATTCCATCGATCAAGACTCCACTTTGGACCCGTTTGGCACTCTCACATCATCATCATATTTGTAACTCACCCATCTACCATTGGTTTATTGGATGAGCATTCATAAAGCAAATTAATTGATTTTTCCTATACACACAAAACACACTCAAAAGAAATATCAAAGTAAAATAATAAGAAAATTAGAGAATGATATATCACTAGTTTCAAAAAATACAAAAATACACACCAAACAAACAAACCATCTCTACCACCAAAGCCATTATGCGGAGGACTCCTCCCCCACAACTGAGTTCAAGGTTGGTACCTAACAAGCTTCTTGCTGAACTTGTTTTTTAGAAGCACACCCTCCTTGGTCCCATTTCTTTGAAGATGATGGTAAAGGCAATGAGCATGAATCCTCATAGACCTTTTTGTTCTTCTTTCTCTTACAAAAATGCTTTCATCTATGAGGTTATGAATTTCTTGCCACAGAAGGAACATGATGATTGTTGTACCGCCTAATAGTGTATGACGATGGAAAATGAGGGTAATACCTAGCATTAATGAACTAGACATGCTCCTGCTGTGGCTGATTTAAAATTCCCTCCTGTAATTGTACAGAAGGCCATGCTAAACATTGGTGGACATGTGGCTGCAGAGATGGTTGTGGTGGATATGGCCAGTATTGGTGGGATATTGCATGAGGTATTTGGTTCATGGCCTGTTGAGTTTCATGGTAGGAAGAAGGATGGACCACAAGGGTAAGGAATGTGATCATGGTAGGGCCTTGTACTCCTTGTTTGAACTTTGCCAAGCACTTCAATGACTGTGTTTTCCAAATCCTTGAAACCTAAAGCCATCTTTTGATTTAGCACGTCCCAAACTTTGTCAACAACATTAGCAAGATATGCCAAAGTCTTTTTCATTCTAATGCTTTCTTGAGCAAGGGCTTCAATAGCATCAAAAGGTTAAATCTTACATTTAACATTCTTTACATCCTTTTGATATTGGGAATTTATGTTGGCTTCCTCTACATTTGCATGCTTATGTCATTCACCTTCTAGTTTGGCTACAACATTTAACACAACAACAACTTGAGCCACTGACCTCTAATGGAGATCACCCATGACATACATATCCACCCTTTCACAAGTTTGTGGTTGTAGTCCTTCTACCAAGTGCATTAATTGGTCACATTTATTGAACCCATGATTTGAACATTGATTGAGCAAGCAATTGAACCGTTCTATGGCCACATTTAATGATTCATTCATATCCTGCACTCATCCTGCTTTCTTTCTAAGGTTTGCAACTTGGGCATAAGATTGAAATCTGACATTGAAAGCTTTTAACATGTTTGTCGAAGAAGAGATGGAGTTGGATGGAAGAGAGTGATACCATGTTTTAGCACAATCAGTGTGTGTGGGGAAAAAGAAAGTTTCTGCCACTCACTGTTCAACCCTTGTAGCTCACAAGCAATGACAAACATTTGAACATGGAGTTGGGGATCATCATATAACTTCCCACTAAATGTGGGAATGTCAATCATATCAACCCTTTTGATTCTACTTTTCTCAATGCTTTCTAGTGGGATGGAAAGTGCTTCATGAATTTGACCCTAGTAGGTCCATGAAAACAATGGCTCATCCAAGCCATCAACACCTCCATTCAAATGAAGGCAAGACACAAGTGAAATGATGGGCTTCTTTAGATCACCACACTTGCAGCTCAGGTCCTAAGGACAAAAATGCATGGGCCTCCTTCCCCTCGAATCATTTGTGTTGTAGCAATGGGAGTGTCTAGGAGAAGGTCGTGCCTACTTCCCAGCATGTATGCACTTGTACTCTTGCTCCACAGTCGTATCACAAAACTCTTGCTTTTCATGAGAAGCATACTTTAAATGTTGGGGTGACATGGGTTTGTAATCTACCAATTCCTTGATGAAGCCTTGATTGGACAAAGCCTCTTCAAAGCCAGCAGATGCAACTTCTCTAGGTTCCTTGCAAAATCGTCCATGGGCATCACGCCATCGTCCTAGTTTGTCTTAATGAATTTTTACCATGATAGGAGGTGCTGCCTCATTCACCATGTTTTTTAAAGAGATTTGGACCAACAAAAGCTTCTACTTCAATCGATTTTCATTGTTCAATTTAGCCATGGTTTCTTTAGTCCTTTATTTCCTACAAAACCAACAACTTAAAAAAGGAAAACAATGAATGTACAAGTATTTCAAGGCAATTCACCAATGCTTTCCCCAGTAACAGTGCCAACGCTAGGGATCCTGCTGGTTTTGGACCAATGGGATTATATCATACAGAATGCAGTGTGATCCAATCTTAAGCTTCAAAGACGATGTTGAGTGGATTGCCAAGAATACTCATGTATGTCGTTGCCTAGTTCCCCTATTGAGTCACGTGGCCATTAGTCGCCCGCAGACTTATCTTTCCCTGGCTGTCTTGTAGTCTAATCCTTCCCCTGTGCTAACCCCCTGCTCTCAACCTTGGGCATTGATTGAGATGTCCCAGTATCTACCATGGCCTGTTTGACAGAATTGTTTGTGCCCATTGCCAGCCATTGTTGATTTTCCATGATAAGCTGCACAAGCCCCACCCAGTGTTTGGAAATTAGATCTTCCATCCACCGCAGGCTCTGAATCCACATGTACATAGCCTCCTGCTGTGCCTTAGGTCCTCCCACCTCAACTACCACCACGCCAATTCTTCCTTCCATGCCTATTCTGACGCCTGTCTGCACTCCTCTGAGATATCCCAACCACTCAAGAAATCAATTTCTCTAGTTTTTGTAACATCAATCACATCACAGACAAAGTTTGTTATGGGATGATACATTCAATTTCTATTGCTTTTTCTTAGACTGAATGATTATGCAATAGATCCTCAATCATAATTCTTGGTTGATACACAAAATTGAAAGTACTCACCTTTTTACCCGTTCAAAAAACCACTGATAAAAATTACTCAATGGTTTCCAATTTTAACAGTCATAAAAAGATCGGATAATGAAATATATTTTGGGTGGACAACTCTCATATTCAAATGGCATTTCGGATTTCTAAATTAAATAACTATCATAAAATATTAATAGCTGGCATAGTTAAATCTTTTGAACTATTGAAGAAATAACATAAAGTAGAAGCTCGAAGTTGACTATCCATGAAGGTTTACCTTCCATGTTAAATCTCTCATTTCTGGTCTTGATACCCAAAGTTTGTGGAGCCATTCCCTAACATCTCTTGGACTCAGAACATTGCCTTCACAGAATTTTGAACTATACTGGTTACGATTCTCATCCAAATACGAAGATAATGATTCAACAGAGTACTCCACATCCACTCCTAGGCAGTCACTTGCCCTGGTCATCTTCCCATCTTTTATACCACCTGTATATACAGCAAACAGAATTGCTCCTGAAACGTGTTGGAAACAATGACAGAGAAATTTTCTGAGATATTAGAAGCAATAAAACTATTACCACATCTATCTTCCAATGCTAGCCATCCTGAACGAGCAACTCCCTTGTGGAGATGTCCCGGAGCCAGATCCAGGCATACAAATTCAAAATTCTTCTCATTTACAAAGTTTTGTGTAACAGCAATAGATGCATCAATGTTCAGAACACAATGCCACCACCCACTTGGAACATAGATTGTCTCTCCAGGAAGTTGGGTGCATTCAATTGGTTTGTCTTCATCCGCAAGAAGAGGATAAATATCGAGCCACCACTGGGAACATAGCAAGAGTTACAGCATGAAGCAGTCAAGGAAACAAGGCTTCATGGTAAGAAATAACAAAACTTAGAGAGAGAAAAGTATAAGAATATGTCAAATGAACCTGTAAAGATGATGGGCTCTCAATATTAACATCACCATCATCTTCATTGACATGGACTGTTACACCTGGAGGTACCTTACATGGAGGATACAGTGCCCACCTAAGAAGGTGAGAATCATTTTAAAATTGAAATTTAAATTTGAAAAATTCTACAAATACTATAACCTTACAACTAATAATGCCCAATGATGCATGCACTATTGCACCATAATTCCTTTATTAAGTCACATATTAACACGCATGTTACTTTATTTTTGAAAGTGTATGATTACGCCTAGAGTTCCAATTTTGAACAGCTACTATGTACAACAATGTTGGATCTTATACGATAAAATGGTAAACTTTAAGGTAGCAACGAATTGTTCATTGGTACATAAAAAACTTCTTGAACAACAACTTCAACCACACAATTCAGCAAGCAGATAAAACGTACATGAACTTTAACAACATAAATGATTTAAGTAACAAAGGAAATAAATACCACGAAACTAACCTACTTGGAAAATACCGCTGGTAAAAATAAAAGAAGAAACAATAGTTATTAAAAATTAAATTAATAATGTTCACTAACCCCTCTTCTTCAAAGATTCAATATTCCTGTTTTTAAGGATCTTGTTTTAGCATCCCAGCGGATGATAAATAAAGTGGAATACTCAACAAGAGTTTTCATTTTCTTCCATCAAAACCTTCTATATGTATACATGTGTACATGCGACTCCTAAGAATGATTGGCTAAGTATTGTGTGTTGCTCATAATATCATTCGTTTTCCTAAAATGCGTATTTGCAAGAGATGGATTGTTTACCATGACATTCACTTGCTTAATTGATGTCACCCGTTCATTTTTTCTCTAGTGCAGTACATTTTCACTATCGGGAGGCTTTACTTGTTTGGTTGGCATGTACTTCTTGAGAGGAATCCAAATATAAGGCAAGGAAGTAAGGGTAAAACTCTTCATACTGTTATTCAATGTTATGAAATCAACAATACTCATTTGAGTCATACCACTGATGTTTTCTCATCTATTTTTGAGTTCATTTTAACGTAGCCAGCATTACGCTTTAGCTCTATTACTTCATTTGATAGTTTTTGAAAAGTTTTGAGTTCTCTTGCTAGTAGTTCTGTCACCTTGTGTATGTAACCAACAAGGAACTATAGTACACATCTACAAAAACAAGGTAGACATCTACAAAAACAAGGTAGACATTCAATTATGTAGGAACTATAGAGGCATCAACCAGATCTGGGAGGAAGGAGAAAAGCCAGATGATAGGAGGAGAAAGACACTTACACAATGGTACAAAAACAAGTTAGATATTCAATTTTGTAGGGAACTATAGAGGCATCAACCTTGAATCACATCATAAAGTTATGGAAAAAAGTTATCAAACAACATTTAAGGCAAGAAACAAATATTTCTAAGAATCAATTTGGCTTTATGCCCAAAAGATCATCTATGGAAACTATTTTCTTGCTAAGACAATCCATGGAGAAATTTGTTAAAGAATAGCAAGTTTACCAACCTCAATGTGCATTTTTATGTTTAGAAATGTATAACCATGATCGTTTACATAACAAAATAACTAACAAAGAGACATGCCTATTAGTGTATGGTTGTGTCCCATAACCCTCTGTACAATAAAATATGGGAACACCCATGTTCACTATAACACAACACATAAGACACTTACACAATGGAAGTGTCTACTGAAAACTCTGCTATTGCAGATATATCTTCATGTTTGATCTATAAATTTTACAATCATACTTAGTGTTAGTTATGCTATGTTTCTGTGTGATATTTATGTTTCTTAGTATTCTTACATATACAACAGTGGGACAATTCTCTTGTGGTTTGTTACTCTATAAGAGTAACTCAGTTTTGTCCACAGCCCATATTACATATATGTCTTTATATGCTTATTACTTATTGTATTATTTTAAGTGTGTTATACTGTTAAAACTGTGGATCACTAAGCTGTTGTATATTCACAGTTCAACTTGTTCATCATCTTAACTTACAAATTTCAATTACCTTAATTTTCCCACTTCTTGTGGACCTAAATTTCCAACAAATTTAAGTGTAAGAAAAAGAATCTACTGATTTTCACTGATTTGAAGAAAGCTATTGAGAGTTACCCAGAACATTGTTTGATGGCCATTAAAAGTAAGGATATTTCTATTGAGTACATAAAGACTATTCAAGACATGTATGATGGAGCCACAACTTGAGTACATATGGCCTATAAAAAGACAATGAACTTTCCCATAAAGGTAGGGCTACACCAAGGATCTACTCTAGTCCCTTATTTGCTTGTCATTATTATGGATGAGCTAACCAAAGAAGTTCAAGGTGATATCCCTTGGTGTATGCTCTATGCAAATGATTTTGTATTGTTGTTATGTCTAAGGAACTTTTTAAAAAATAATTTTTTAAAAATAATGGTAACCTTGATTTTTAAAAATAATTTTTTTAAAATATATTTTTTTTCTTCAAAATTGAAAGGTCATGTTAATGGCAACTTTTGGTGAAACTTTTCGTTTGTAGTTTTCCATCATTCCTTTATACGTAAGAATTATTCTGTAATATACAACAGCACCCATTATTCTGTCGGCAAGAGCTACCTTTTTCAAAGAATACCATAATTTTTGTAGCTGCTTCATCAAGCTGCCTCGTAATAAGTTTTTTTTCTGGATAAATAGTGAAGTTTTTTTATTGTGTTATTCAAATTTTCAATAAAAATCGGCAGATTACATCCATAGCTTGAGAAGGTCAGTCAACTGTCCCATTAAATAAAATTGACATGGCATGGGCTAGTAACGAGGGAATCCGACCCAGGATAAGACATCCAACATAAAGTGGTTCTACTGCGCAAGCCAATAATTGTGCTGGCTTAGAACATGTCCTTTCACTCTTTCCTTTAGTTATTAAATTTAGTCTTGAATTAATTGGCGACTAGTTTCAAACTAAACCAAATTGGAAACTGACGTATAAACGTTTTATTACATTAACAGAGAACTTTTTGGACAGAATAAGATTCAGCCGATTCCTTGGGATTGAACTTTTGACCTGTATCGTACAAGTTGCAAAATTTACCAGCAAGCTATACTACATTGATAATTTGGATCAAGATATTATTGTTAAGCATACACAGCCATTCTAATTTACTAAGCAGTGGGTTCACCTTGGGTCAAATTACATTGCTCTTTGCCATGTGACATATTCATATGCTGTACCCAAATGTCTGTTATGTATTTTAACATTGTTAGCCTTCCATGAATGGGTGTGTTTTCAGGTTCATAATTCACATATTTTAAAAATTTAAGAACATGCCCAGTTCCATAACATCCCGTCTACTTAGGTCTATCAAAATGTTGTTGATTTTTTCTATCCTACTGATTTCTGTCTTCTTAAATATTAAGTAGAATGCAAAGTTCTTGAACTTGGAGCTAGTAAATGCGTTGTCATTCATAGGAAACTAGTTTACAGAGTCAGACGTCAAATGATTTTTATATACGCATTTTCTTGAAAACTACTTATATACATCGATAAGATTTGTTATCATTTTCTAGCCAAAAACATTTATCAACAAATAGATAAATAAATTTTATTAATATATTTCTTTTTTGTTTTTACTCTTGTGAATTAAAGTTTTCCTAAGAATACACATGGAAAAAAGGCAGTACTGATTAGCGTTTAGCGTTATGCATGTATCATCGTTTTCTGAAAATATAAAATGGCATTCTGCTTTCAAATGCTAAAATTCCTTGTACTCTTGCAACAATGCAACTTCCAACCAATGTGAAGCTTTTTAATTCAAATGACAATTACCCACTCTTAATTTTGTTATAACAATCTAATTATCCTATATATTCCCATCTGCCAGCCCCTTCCGAACAAAAAAAAACACTCACACACACACCTTTTTTCCCTTCATTTTCCACACGAAAGAAAAAACCAGAACTCAGATTTTACCTCTTGCGTCCTTGAAGCAGAGTATTCCATGCACTTGTTAGAGTTGGGTCCACATGCCATGATGCGCCTGACCGTGAAGGACCAATCACCAGCCATCTATATGGTGGCCGTTGAGAGTCTTCCAATAGAGAAAAGAAATCTTCTTGGAAGAGATCCGGAACATCATAATCTTCGAGAAGTGCTAGTGCAGCTTCCCCAAACTACAGCAGAATCCAAAAATCATGAGCTGAAAACAAACATACGAACAAAAAAAAACAATACAATCAAACAGGCTCAGACTTAGCAAGCCTACTTTTGCATCAAATATGTACAAAGGATCTTCATCATGTTGTTGCTTCATGTATGACACGTAATTTTTTAATTTCATGGTAATGCGTTTGGCAGAGCTCTGAGAGATACGAAAGGCCAGTTCTCCGTATCTTTCTGTGAGATTCTCCAGAGTCCAGTTTCTTCTTGCATTCCAGTCGTTAGCAAGACCTGTAAACAATACCTGTAAAATATGATTTAGCAAGCAGATGATCAAGGAAATATTAATTTTAGAAGTAATTAACAAAATTAGAAAGAATAAATGAAAAACATCATTAAAGTTGTAGGAAGACGTTGCTCTTTGTACACAGGAACTGTCTTAAAAGAAATAACAAGCAAATCAAACCATAACCCGATTTTGCAAACAGTCGGGTTTTAGAGTTTCCATAAATGTCAGTTATCAAACATACACAAGGAACGGCTAAATGTTTTTTGTTTTCTTAACTATCTTGTTAATGTGCACAAGAAGATAAAGATAATTGAAATATCTACCAATTCTATTGGTTTTATTTTTTCATAACTAAGAAACCTACCATATTCAAAACGTAGTTCTCCTTGATCATCAAAAATAAATGTTTAATATGACTTGAAATATCATATTTGAAATGTTTTCGGTTACATATGTACAATGTTGTTTTTAAGAGTAAACAAACGCTTGTAATTCTTACTGTTGACATGCAAACACACACAGGTGAATGCCATAAGCAAAACAAAGCAACCCAGCATGCAAGTCTACTTGCTTCAGTATAGTAAAATACACCTCCTCTTTTGGGTGTGCAAATATTTAGAGTAGTTCATGCATTTGTGTAATTCAAGAATCCACGAAAGTGACCAGAAATAAAAACAAACCCATGACCAACAATTCAGTCAAAATAATGAAAATTTAAAAATATGTTCAAAAATTTTAAAGATAGATAAATTCTCATTAAGCATATTTATCCAATTAGATATGCTAATTTGCATGCTGTTGAATACTAAATGAAAATTTTTATTAATTAATTCTCTTATTTTTGAATTCAGAGTTATGATATACAACCTTGTAGACCTCAGGATGAACCTGTACCCTCATTACTAGAGGATTTTACCGAGAAGCTCATAACCAACAAATGATTTTATCTTGGCATAGCTCAATCATACAAACAGCCTAGAATTACTTAATTCAAATAAGAAATAACCATTAATAAGTTCAAAATAACTACTGAAAATCTTTCTTAACGATCAAGTAATATAAAAAAACATTATCAAGTTTTAAGTTACAAGGTATGAGTACACAAAACATCCATGATAGGTCACCAGCTGTGGTTTCTTTATTGCTTTCGTTACTTATTTTTAACTGAANGCGACGCGGCGACTGAACTCAAGCTTCCCCCTCTTGGTGAATGGGTTAACGTGGTCCGGGGGAGCTCAAAGGCACGCAAAGCTCACACCTGTCGTTCAATGCGGCACCCCAGGACCGCTCGATGGAGACCGCCGCCCAGGAAGGCCCAGTGAGAACCAAACCAGAGGAAAACAGACCCAGAGGAACATCGACCGGGGGTTACAAAAGACCCTCCGGGAGGTCTATCAACGCTGCACCCCCAGTCTCCCATGAAGTTGCTCAGCTGGAATTGTAGGGGACAAGGTACCCCATACAAAAGAAATACCCTTCGCAAGATCGTTCAGGCTGAGAACTGTGATATTGTTTGCCTCCAGGAGACAAAGCTACAGGCAACGGAGGCAGATTTCCTCCATTGGACCGGGTGGAATACCCAAATGCACCTCTGCTTAGGCAAAGCTGGTGGCATTGCCATCATTGCCCGGTACACCATGAACCTCGTGGATGCTTCCCATTGGGCCCTCACTATTCAGCTCCCCTCGCAAGGGGTTTGGCTAACCAATTTCTACGGTGCTCAGAATTGGGAGCAGCGCATCTAGGAGTTGGCTCGGGTGGCATGGCTGATTCCGGACCATAGGTCATGGATCTTGGCGGGCGACTTCAACCAGCGCCTGCATCCGTGGGAGAAGTCTGGGGGAGCTGCCCCCCCCCCACCCGGTGCAGCTGAGTTCCAGGACTTCCTGTCGACTTTCTCCTTGGTCGACCTACCCAATGAGAATTGCCGTTTCACCTGGAGCAACCGACGGAAGGGCTCGGACCGGGTCCTCACCTGTATCGATCGGGTTTGCATCAGCACGGACATGATGCTTCGTTCCTCAGTGCGGGTGACGGGGCATGAAAGGGTGGCTTCTGACCACCGCTCGTTGACAGTTACCATCGGACTGGACAGGCCCGGCCCCCCGCGCCCCTTTCGCTTCGAGGCTTCATGGTTGACCAAGCCATGGTTGAAGCCGCTGGTGGAGGAGGTCTGGACGGACTATCAGCCCGATTGGGAGGACCCTCGGAACTTCCTACGGGAAGCGTTACTCCGGCTGAAATGGGCTATCAAGGGAAGACCAATGGTGGACAAGTTTTCCTTCCGCACTGGTCAGCGTGAGCTCCGGGACAAGCTCGGCTTGATTCAAGCCCGGCAGGAGGCGGGGGAGGATCTCCATGCAGAGGAGCAGCGGACGCTGAGGCAGCTGCAGGCTCTGGATCAGGAGGAGGAAACCTACTGGCGGCAGCGCTCTCGGGTGCACTGGATTCGAGACGGCGACCGGCAAACCAAATTCTTCTTTGTCATGGCCAAGTCGCGGGGGGGTGGCATGCCCCGAAGTCTCCGGAACCAGGACGGAGACATCGTTGATGACCCGCAACGCATGGCACAGATGCTGGTGCAGTACTGGGGGGGATTTGGGCCAAACGTCCAACTAGGCCGGTCTCGGTCCCAGTTCCCCGAGTGTTGTGCGCGCAAGATAATGCGCAGCTATTGGCTCCTTTCTCTTGGCAGGAACTCATGACCACGATCCAAAGCATGCCGAGAGGGAAAGCGCCTGGACCCGACGGGTGGACCCTCGAATTTTTCAAAACTTTCCTGGATATCGTGGGGCCCAATCTGCTGGACGCATTGAACCTCATGCTGGCCAAGAGACAGATCCGTAGGGAGATAAACTGTTCATGAATTGTGTGCATCCCAAAACAGGTTGGCGCACAACGACCTGAGCAGTTTCGCCCTATCGGAGTGTGCAACGTGATCCTCCGAATCTTCTCAAAGTTGTTGGTGCATCGGCTTTCGCCGTTCATGCCCAAGCTGGTGGGAAAGAACCAGGCAGGCTTCGTGCAGGGACGGGTCATTCAGGACCAGATCCTCCTCATGCAAGAGGTGGTCCATTCGCTCAGGAGCTCAGGTTTCCCAGGCCTCTGCCTCAAACTGGACATCATGAAAGCTTACGACACCCTAAGTTGGGAGGCTCTGCAGACCATCATGCAACAAAAAGGCTTCGACCCGCAGTTCACCCGATTGTGCATACACCTGCAATCCTCAGCGGGCTTTTCCTTTGATGTGGGGGGGAGGCTATGGGGCCTCGTATCCCCTGGGAGGGGGCTGAGGCAAGGGGACCCACTCTCTCCCCTCCTCTTCATTATTGCCATGGACCTGATGCAACATTACTACAGTACGTCCGGGGTTGATGGGCTGAACATTGCAGGGGTGACCTGTCGGGCGGAGCATTATGCGAATGACACGATGCTGCTTAGCAGGGCGGCGGTCCCACAAGCCCGCTGCATTAATTTGGCGTTGGATCGGCTGGTTGCGGAGCTGGGGTTGGAAGTCAACAGGGCTAAGTCCGCGGTCTACTTCGTAAACGTGGACGAGCAGGTCCAAACGAGGGTGACGCAAACATTGGACATTCAACTAGGGACTCCCAATGACACATACCTGGGCGTCCCCCTTTTTCGGTGGGGGCAGTCCACAACGTGGGGCCCCCTGCTAGAAAAGATGGAACGCCGGGCCAGCCACTGGGCTAACAGGTTCCTGAGCCGCAAGGGGCATCTGCTGGTGGCTGCTGGGATCCTCATGGCCACCGCATGCTTCGTCGCTGTTGTGGCCGCCCCCCTGGTACCGTCATCAATGCCATCAATGCATTGGTTCGGCACTTCGTTTGGGGGGGGGGGCAGAGGGGGGAGCAAGCTGCACTTGGTCCGTTGGGAGCAGGTGGCGCGCCCACGCGGCGCGGGCGGTCTGGGCATCACGACTTTCGAAGACGAGTTAATGCTAGGGCGGCAACAGCTCGTCCTCCGGCTCGCGTGGCCGCATCGGGACCTGATCCCCTGGATTGATGTAATCCGCAATAAATACGTCCGCTGGGAGGCAACGGCGTAGGACTCCATGTCCTGGCAGGCGGTGGCCCGACACGCGCGCAACATGCAGACCTTGGGCTGGGCGCATCTCAAGCCAAGAGCCATCATGGCGGAAAAATACCCCTGTTGCGACACGTGGCGGAAGATTTGGAGAAGAAGGCTGCCAGAAAAAATCAAATTCTTTCTCTGGCTGCTGCAGCATGAAGCGTTGCCGGTCAGAAATTTATTGAGGTGGCGCGGGGTGCTCAACGCGGACACGTGTCCGACATGCGGGGGTGCGGCAGAAACTGTCACCCACTTTGTCCGCGACTGCCCCCACACGCATGACGTGTGGTGCGCACGCATGACGTGTGGTGCACG
>MNCI01035577.1:377620-408520 GCA_015680685.1 Gnetum montanum
CCCCCCCACAACCTCCACCCGAAACGAGGAGCAACGACAGAAGCTGGTGGCGGAGGCCAGGGAGGCGGAAAGGCGGGAGTGGGAGGCAAAATGGGCGGAGGCCCTTACCCAGGCCCGCAACGAGTTAGAAGCCCAGTTCAAGGCCAGGGAGCAAGAACGGGCTAGACAACAGGACATCATGACAGATGCGGCCAAGGCCCGGCTTATCGACGAAATCAGAGCCCAGGTGCGGGAGGAGCTTGCACAGGAGGCCGAATCCCGGAGACAGCGGTAGCAGGCGGAACAAGAGGAGCAAGCCCGGCTTAGGGAGGAGGAAGAACAGAGACAGCGGCAACTCGATCGCGCCCACGAACATAACGCCAAACAGTGGCTGCGGGGGGGACGTTGCCCATACCTCATGTTAGGTATTAGCAGCGAAAGTTCCTGGGGCAATCTTCGAAGACACATCCGCCGAACCTCGGCACAGTGCCACCCCGACGCGGGCACTTCCACAGACGACAGAAACAGAAGGCAGGCGGCCATGCAGGGTCTCCAGCAGGCGGCCAGTTTCATGGACACGGAGGAGCACCGAAATACCCTGGACCTCCTGCATGAGCTGATTCGGCCGGACTGTGCCTGCAGACAGCTCCCTACCAACCCCTAAGGAGGTGGGGTGTCTTCGGCCGTCGGGGGGGCGCCCCCCCAGTCTCCAGTTTCCAGTTTTGATTTTTTCCGTCTCCGGGGCGCCCCCAGTCTCTAGTGTTTGTTCTTTGGGGGGGCGCCCCCCCAGGACCCCCGCTTTGGGGTCGATGTTTCTTTTCGTTGTCTTTACGCGGCTCTCGGCCTCCAGCCGGACGGACGGGGCGAGTTGCCGTAATCGGTTGGGGGATCTTTCCCCTCAGAGGGGCCACCGCTGGTGACCCCTGTTGTAATTTTCTGTAACATATTTTGATCTTTCGTAATAGAATCCCGACTACTTTCTCAAAAAAATAAGTTCAAAATAACTACTGAAAATCTTTCTTAACAATCAAATAATATAAAAAAACATTATCAAGTTTTAAGTTACAAGGTATGAGTACACAAAACATCCATGATAGGTCACCAGCTGTGGTTTCTTTATTGCTTTCGTTACTTATTTTTAACTAAACCAACAATTTTGTATTCAATTCCTGAATAGGATGAATGATGAACAACAGAAATTTTTTATTTGGATGTTTCAAGCTATGAACAGGCCATAAATATTGAGACTACCAAAAATCAAGAACTGAGATCAATAGATCAGCAGCAAGAAGACCCAAAACAAGACAAAACAGAGAAAGGAGTTTGGATGGAATGCTTGGCACTCCCACATCAATGTTTTGTAGGGCCAAAATCTTGTAAAGATTTGGCAGAAACGTTGATATTAATTGCTGCAATGAGACACGTTATTAAAATTTTAAGTGCAATCCACACAT
Source organism: Gnetum montanum (assembly GCA_015680685.1). Lineage (NCBI taxonomy): Eukaryota > Viridiplantae > Streptophyta > Gnetopsida > Gnetales > Gnetaceae > Gnetum > Gnetum montanum. The sequence goes on from MNCI01035577.1 coordinate 379,054, forward strand.
ATTTGATTTATCCACCTGAGAATGCAAGGAATCATGAATTTTATCGAGGAAAGAAAAATAACTGAAAAGAGTGTGTTGAATGGCAATAAAGGACTGAAAAAATAGTGTGACATAAATGCATAATGAGCTTTGACAGCCCGATCTTTAAATCTGGCAGGATTAAAAAAAATGTAAATCAAGGTTAGGAATTGATTGGTACTACCATAAGGGTAATTATTGTGTTCTGTAAACTGTTCACAATTGATTCTTTTTCTAATGGAATTTTGATCGTGTTTCGTGAATGATGTCAAAGAACATAAGGAATCCTAGCTACACTCTGAAATAATATTCAGAAAACATAAAGTTCCAGGTTGAATGCTTAAAATATCTAAATACCAATAAAATGGAGATATTTCAATGCCTAAGACAAAATTCTCACAGAAGGTTGACACTAAAACAAAATAAAATTTTGGAATAGAGCAAAGCCCAAGTATTGAAACACACCATCCATAAAATCAAATTCAAGATTTGACTAGATAAATTCCAACTTCTTTGTTCATATATTTGAAAACCAGTTATTTATGATATCATGACAATAAAAGCCGGCCATCAGAAATAATGATTTTAAGTGTTTTGCATAAATGTCATAACAAAGAATTTCCATCGTTCGGTTTTGCTTTCTAAATCCTGGAAAAACTGAGTAAACTAAATAGATTTTTACCGGTTTTTTCCCATCATAGTTGTCCGAGAAATCCTCATTTGAGATGTCATGTATTCTCTCTATGTCTCCTTTATCAAATACAAAATTGTCCAGTGTTATGCGACAGCGGTACCATCTCCTATACAGAAACAACGAGCTGAATCCTGTTTTTTTCACCCAAAAAATAAACATAAACATGCAGAAATGAGCATTGTAAAATGTAAAGTTGCGTAGATGCCAGTACAAGAACTACAAGTGTAAAGACAAAGCTCAAAACAATATTATGAACTTATGTATTGTACCCTCTGAAAATGGGATTTTTTGATGAACTTCATTGTCACTCCGAGTGAGCTGAAGGCTGAAATTGACGTATTGAAAAATTCGATGACATAAACATAACCACCGAGTTAAAAACACAAACAAAACTGTATTCAAAAGCTAGCTCTTAAAAAATCTACTCTCATTAATTGGTAAAGCAAAGAAGATTCGGTTATTAGTGTTAGTATGAACTAGTGAAATTTACTCACATTTCTTTTGCTGTTTGCTTCCAAGACACTTTGTAATCAAGCTCACCTTCAAAGTTATGCAAACAAAGTCTCATCCAAACTGGTTCTTCATTGCAGATTATGTAAAATACACTGTAATAAAGATCATCATTGGTATACATTTTTTAAAAAAAATAGTTTCTTGAATAACAAAATCATGTGATTGATCAAAATAAAATGCAAAGGGAATTTATAAATTTTAGTTGGTTTTTTAATACTTATGGTATCCTTGGAAAACAGCTAGGCTATAGCTAGCTATAAGTGGTGTTAAATAACAAAGGAAATCATGTGTTACAAAAAGCATAAAGTTGTCTAAAATTTAGGTTGGCAGTTCAGCTCAATGTCTTCTTCTAAGATTTCTTTCTGTACATGCATTAACCTAAAACAACAAAAAGTAAAAGATAAAAAACACAGGAAACAGATGGAGTAAAAACTACTTTAATTCTCCAGTACTAAGAACAGAATCAAATAAACTGAATGAATGATAAGAATATAAAAAATAAGTTTTATATTCTCTGCTAGCCAGTAGGGGTAAATTGTATACTGCTTTTGTGTATTAATTGGTCAGGTGAAAGTTCTAGAGGATGCCCTGGTGGGGGTAAATCAGGAGTTATCTGATTTGAAAATTGAAAACGCCATCTTGAAATCCTCCTTGGCAGGACGCTTGGCAGAAGAGCCAGTGACAATGGCTCGTATCAAAGCTAGAGAACCGATTTCTTATGATGGCAAGAGAAATGATGTAAAAATTGATGTCTTCCTCCATGATGTGGAGATATTCATGAATACTGGGGTTGTCACTGCAGCCCAAAAGGTCTCCACAGCATCTCAGTTTCTCATAGGAAGTGCTAAGCTATGGTGGCTTAGCCTCCTTTGTGCTCAAGAAAAGGGCACTGCTACAGAAAAGATAGAAACTTGGGATAGATTTAAGGCAACACTGATCAAACAGTTCTGTCTTGGGAACTCTGAATGAGTAGCTAGAACCAAGCTAGAGACGCTAAAACATTCAGGAAAGCTTGATGATTATATCAATAGTTTCCAAGAACTCATGTTACTAATTCCCGATATGGGAGATCAGGATCGCTTTTTCAAGTTTGTAAATGGTTTACAGCCATGGGCATAGATGGAACTGCGCAAAAGAGGCATTGACACACTCTCGAGGGCTATTGCGGCTGCTAGCGCTTTTCTGGACTTCAAGGCGACGAAGCCAAATAAGGGTAAGCCTGGGAAGGGAAAGCATGTCATGCCCTCCCACTCTCAGAAAATAGATACAGGTTCCATCAAAGGGGGAAGCACATTCAAATTGGTCCAACAAGGCAGTCACCCGATGGGTGGTCCTCCAGGAAACAAAGGCTCCCAACAAAAACGTAAAGATACAGGGAGCAGGTGGCAACCTGGGGCCAAAAAGAAACAATTTATAGGGGGTCCCTTTAAGGGGTCAATCCAATGCTTCTTGTGTTGAGGGAACCACCTAGCAAGGAATTGCCCCTTGAGTTCAGGAAGGACAGAAAATCGACAAGGGCAAGCTCCAGCGAAACAACTGATGGCACTCGAATATTGCCCTAATTCATGCCTTCAAATCACAAATGGAGGCATGTCGGGAGAACAATGAAGACTAGCGGTTATGATGAAGTTGTATGACATGGTTACGCAAAGGTCAAGAGCTAGGAACTCCCAAAATCCGAATCTTGATAATTTACATCAAGTTCAATTGGTCTCAGTCACGATGAGCTCAAGTCAAATAAGTGCCCTCATTGATAATGGGGCCAGCCACAATTACATGATTCCAACTATGGTAAAAGACTTGCAGCTAAAGATGGAACCAGTCCAAGCCTCTTGCAAACTTGCCAAGTTCAAACCCCTCCAATGCATCGGGGTGTGTCGCAGTGTCCCAATTCAAGTGGGCTCATGGCAAGGAGTTCTAGATTTTTCAATTCTAAATATGGACTTCTTTCAGGTTATTTTGGGGTAAGAATTTTTACGCAAGGCCAAAGTTTTTACGGCTCCACACTTAGACCTAATCTTCATTTCCCATGAAAGCTCACTGTGCCTAGTTCAAACTCATGGAGCACAGATGGGAAAGGATGAGGGCTCTAGCCCCCAGATTGATTCACCAAAGGTAATGAAACGTTTGGCCAAAGATCCTACTAGGAAATTTCTACTAGCTATGCAAACGGGTGATCCTTCTAAAGCTTGTAAATCCCAAACAAATATTGACCTGCGCATAGCACAGGTGCTGGACAATTTTAAGGATGTGATGCCACCTAAATTGCCAGGAAGTTTGCCACCTCAGAGGGTTGTGGATCATAATATGAATTACAGCCAAGTACTAATCCACCTATTCAAAGGCCATATCGGTTGACAGGGCCAGAATTGGAGGAATTAAAAAAGCACCTTGAGAGCTTGATGTCCAAAGGGTACATTCGTCCTTCAAAATCCCCTTATGGGGCACCAGTGCTGTTTGTCAGCAAAGAGGATAGAATGCTACGTCTCTGTTGTGATTACAAGTTGCTGAACAAACACACTATCAAGAACAAGTACCCAGTACTGCTCATTTCAAACTTGTTTGATCAATTGGCAAGGGCCCGGTATTTCACCCGATTAGACCTCTGACAAGAGTACTACCAGGTTCGCATCACAGAAGGGGACAAAGAAAAACCTACATGCGTAACTCAATATGGATCATACGAGTGGACAGTAATGCCCTTTGGGCTTTACAATGCGCCGACTACATTTTGTACCTTGATGAATGAGATATTTCAGCCCTTCCTAGACAAATTTGTAGTCGTCTATCTCGATGATATCTTGATATATAGCCAAACAATGGAGGAACATGACCTCCACCTACAATTGGTCTTTGAGAAGCTGCGAGAAAATTAGTTGTACATTAAGAAAGAGAAATGTGAATTTTGCTGCTCAAAGCTGAAATTTTTAGGACACCTCATAGGGTATGGACAAGTAAAGTCAAATCCGAAGAAGGTAGAGGTTGTGCACCAATGGCCTGCTCCCACTAATGTGCATGAAGTCAAACAGTTTATGGGGTTAGCCAGCTTCTATCGGAAATTCATCAGAAATTTCTCAGGTATTACTGCTCCACTGACCAATTTGCAAAAGAAAGAAGTTCCATGGCAATGGGATTCAAATTGTCATCAAACCTTCAATAGGGTCAAAGAAGCTTTAACCTCCCATCTAGTGTTGGCATTGCCCGATTTCTCGAAACCCTTTGAGGTTCATACTAATGCCAATGAGAATGCAATTGGTGGCGTGTTGCTATAGGAAAGCCATCCTATCGCATATGAGTCTCGGAAGCTGAATCAAGTAAAGCAGAGATGGCCAGTCCATAAAAAAGAAACATTTGCTATTGTCCATTGCTTAAGAGCATGGAGACACTACTTGCTAGGAAGTCGTGTCCTTATAAAGACAGATAATCTGACCACTAGTTACCTACTAAATCAAACGAAGCTGAGGCCCAAACAGGCCCAATGGTTAGCCATGTTAACTAAATTTGATTTGCAATTGACTTACCATCCTAGAAAGGAGAACGTGGTGGTAGATGCATTGAGTCACCATCCTCAACCTACCTCCCAGCTCTTTTCTATTACTAGGCCACACACTTCACATGTTCAATGTGATGAAGTGTTGTTGGCTAGAATTCAAGATGGCTTAAAAAAGGATCCTCATATCATTGATCTAATGAAGCTAATAAAAATTGGGTGAGCACCACAGTTCAAAATGAGGGATGAACTGCTTTGGTTTCGTGATAATCGGATATGCATTCCGAATTGGGATGGCCTACGCAAGGAGATAATCCAAGAATGTCATGACACACAGTGGGTTGGGCACCTTGGACAACAAAGGACCTTGGCACTCATTGAGAGAACCTTCTTTTGGCCAAAATTGCATTGGGATGTGATTTCTTATATCCAGAAGTGTCTGGTGTGCCAGCAAGACAAGGGGTCTACGAAGTGTCCAAGTGGTCTTCTACTGCCCTAGGAAATCCCTCCATTTTCGTGGGGTACAGTGTCTATGAACTTCATCACAGGATTACCTAATGTTCAAGGCTTAAGCAGTATCATTATAGAGGTGGACAAATTTTTCAAATTTGCCATATTCATTCCCTGTCCATCACAGTGCTCAGTTGAGGACATAGCAACATACTATTTTGATAGGGTGGTTCAATATTTTGGGTTACCCATAAGCATTGTTTCAAATCGAGATCCGCGATTCACAAGTGCCTTCTGGCAAGCCTTGTTTGGCATGATGGGTACGACCCTCAAATTGTCAACATGCTTTCATATGCAAACTGATGGTCAAATGGAACGGATGAACCGAGTACTTAAAGCGTACCTCCAACACTATGTTCATAGTGACCAAAAAAACTAGTCGTTTCTATTAGGGATTGCCCAACTAAATTATAACATCCAGAAGTCATCGGCTACTAGGTTTTCTCCTACAAAACTGGTAATGGGAAAGTAGCCCATTACCCCTCATATGGTCTCCCCCTTGTTGCAAGGTCGGCATCCCTCAACAGATGAATTCTTGAAAGTGTGGTCCGAAAATGTCAAAACAACAAAATATCATCTGGAGAGGGCAGTGCAATGAATGAAAAAGTATGCTGATCGAAAACGCCAGCACCGTGAAATCAAGGTGGGAGATTGGGTTCTTTTGAAATTGGACCAACGTCAGTTCAAACCGAAACAAGGAACTACCTCCAAGTTGATGAGGCAGTATGATGGTCCCTTCCAAATCATCGATAAAATTAACCTTGTGACATATAAGCTACAGCTACCAATCAATTTGGACGAAGTCCATCTGGTTTTTTATGTCAGCATGCTGAAGCCACTACCAGATGGGTTCCCGTATCCAGAAAGAAGCCTCTTGATCCGAGAGCAACCTTGTATACAATTTATACAGGGAAAGAAGGTAGATTGCATCCGAAACTTCCGAACAACTAGCCATGGTGCAAATTTGAAAGTCGAATTCCTTGTCCACTGGAGACATCATCCTGACTCAGATGATAGCTGGGAACCACTAGAGCGTTTGAGGTCCAAAGAAAACTTGATCCTGGACTTCTGTCGAGAACAAGCAATCAACCTCCTGCCTTGGCTGCTTCGGTAATGAATAGAGAAACCTCCCATGAAAAAAAAAATCAGAAGAGGTGTGGCATGTGGTGCCTTATAGGATTCAAGAGCGAATTCCTATGAGAGTCGGCCTCAAACAGGGGAGGAAGACGCCTGGAGCCATTCAAAGTGCTCTATAGGCAATGGGGCTTAAGGTTCAAATAGACAGGAAGCTATGTTGAACTTGAGACCCCTAGACCTTTGAATCAAACAAGTCAGGGAACACCCTGAAACTCATGCATCCCTAAGTCGGTGTGTTTTGTCATGTCGGAATGATAGACCACTTGATGTCCTCCCATAGCCTAGCAATTCAAGCCAGGTATGGAAGGATGGACAAGCCAAGTCTTGAGGGGTGATGCTCTTAACTTGGGTGTCAGATGCTAGGATGAGTCCAGATCTTAGGAAGACAGTCGAGTTCAACAAAAATGTTTTACAGCCTTAGGCCCTAGCAGTTGGACCTTCCAGAACCAAAGATCCTTTCAAACTTGACTCAAAATAGCATGGGCGTACTTCCCCAGAATTGACAAAATCCTCCCTTGGTTTCAATGTAGCAACCGCGTGAGTTACCCAGGCCATGCTTCGAGGTGTCGCTCATTTTTAGCAGGGGAGGATTGTAAGAGAGGTAGCAGGGTTGGTGGTGACCTGCTACCTCCCCCACAGTTCGGGGGCCATGGGGGCACAAGGGGTCCTCCGCTCCTTGTGTCTTCGGGACCATACTAGCATGACAGTTCCATGCATTAGTAAAAGGAGGCTACGACCTACCTCATTACCCCACTCGGTAGGACCTTGCCTAAGAGGGTTGCATAGTTCAACTCTACGTTGGGGTGTTTTTACCGGGTGTGTCATAAAACGTGCTATGGGATGTTGTGTGCGCTCTTTGGAGCGCAACACCAACTACTAACACATGGTGATGAATCTGGAGGGTTCAGCTGGTAGTCCCGTGGTGTCCACGTGAGTGGAGCAAGGGAGCACTATCTAGCTTGTTAGCATATCATGAATATTGAATATGAAACACAGCTCAGGAGATATGCTAACACTAACACATTGTTTGTTGGCATGTGTTTCAGGATTGTTGATTGCTGAGCCGTATTCCTCTTGAGTTTCATCCCGATTTAGAATCTACTTGGGAAACTCTAGGGGTGCTAAACAATGTATCCAGGGTCAACGTTGTTACAATTGGAGACTCTTTACACCAAAATAGTCCAAAACTTCAAATAGTGCAAGTGGAACATAATGAATGACATAACAATGTAGTAGCATTGCAAGTGTGATAAGAATAAAGGTGTATGAAACTATGAAGTAAAAGTCGATGTCTTTTAATAACAAGAACAACATTGTTTATGTAACTTTTTATATCAATACAATGAACTAAATTCACTCTTATATCTTGACTTTAATTTTGGGCGGCTACAATTCGGCATTTTAAATACCAAAATCTTTACAAGATCTCATTAGAGTCTGAACTTGGATTGGTAGAACACAACATAGTAATAAAGTTTGGAGTGCAATGTTAGCACATGTCATCTTTGAACTTTGGAAAGAAAGAAATCACCACACTTTTTAAGGGATAAAAAGCTATCTAGATGGTGTTAAGTGGTTAGCAATAAGAAATCAAAAAGAAAAAGTAAAATATAAAATAACACATAACTCTCCCATTCTTTAAATCATACAAGATTATAATTTCTATTTTCAAGGATAAGAATAAACTAGTACCTTTAGATGACTATTTTTGTATAAATTATCATTATTATTGTTAAAATAGCTTGTACAATGGAACTTTAATCATGTTGCTTCTTTGATCCCTAAGATCCCAAAATAATTCTGCTCATACTTGAAATCCTATTTTATTAATACACTTTTCTTTTTATCTGTACAAAAAATTCACTCCTATGTCATAGTAAAGAATGTGTAACACCACCATGACAGGCATTGTATACCATTGCCAACCAAAATCCTACTACTTTGAATTGATGCATTTCGATTATTATCATGTTATCAATTTTATTTCTATAACTTCATTTGTTACAGAAGTTAGTTTCTATAATGTTCAGATATCTTTGCTCATTTAGCACCATAACAACCTTCTTATTCTTAACATCCAAAACTTGATAGGCTCTGTGTTTATATGAAAAATAATGCAAAAGTGAATCCACGGCTTTTGAATCCAATTAGCTATTATTCTTTATTGGTAACAAAGATATTATTTGTCAAGGCAATTTAAATTATCAAGAACAATGGGTAACTTTTTTAATGATGTTTCAAAATTCATAGCATGTACACTTTTACTGCCCAGTAGATCCAGAGAGTCTGCAGAAATAATCAAGTTTCAGTTTCAGTTCTTAACATGCTCTAGCAGGTACTCTGTTGATTATCTATACAAAGCACTAATTTACTTCAACTAGAGGAATCTCGGCACACCATCGTGATTCATCGCGCATCTCATTACTTTCACTGTTATTCTGTGCTTCCATTCCACCACGGCATTTGGCTAATGTGAATAAAATTTGCTACCGTGCGTTTTGCAGAAAGCAGTAAAATTTGATCAAAAAATTTTCCATTTTCCACGTCATCCTTGAACTTTCTGAACTTGTTAAGCATATCATCACCTTTGTGTGAAATATCATAATCCATTACATTTTAAACTGACCATTAATAAACATTACAAAACACCATTCATCAATTTTAAGCCATAACACAAATAAACCACATTAATCTCAACAAAAATATTTCAAAGAATAGGGCAGTTTCTGTTACTGAGCATGTTGCGGAATTTAAAAACAAACTAAAACGAGGGAAAGAAATAGAAACAGAGACCGCACACAAAAGGGTCCAATGTTCTTGGGAAAAGCTCGTATATCTCAATAACGGATCTGAATGATCCAAGTTTCTGCAGAGGTATATATCTAGTTGCCAGGTGCTAATACCACTGTAACCTTCATCTAAAAAAGTAGTATATGTTCCAATTCAATCGTAACTTAGCCTCTGTCTCTTCACAACAGCTACATTGGTAATGCTTTATTTTGCAATCCAGAGTTTGCTGAGATAAGCTACTCATCTCACATGCATAATAAGTATGGAAATCCAGAACAATTTTTAAGGGTTGTTTACAGCTGTAATTCTTAGTGGTAGTTTCCTAATTTAATGGGATTTGTTGGCATCCCAAATCCAACCTTTTTTTAGGCAAATTTCCTGATTTTATGGTTCCTGATTTTATGGTGATTTGTTTTCCCCCATAATCAAGGATTTCTTATTATTCCTTCTAAAAATAGTGTCCATATTCATGTATAAAAAGGGCTAATTGTAACACTTAAAAATCAGGGGAATAAAAATTCAGTTTCTACTTTTCTGAATAACTACATGGTATCAAAGATTTTCCTGAGCAATTCTGTCCTCAACCATTTGGTCCTCTTTTATTCAGCTCTCTTTCGTTCACCTCACTCTCTTCTCCTTTAGCGATAGTGAATTTTTCCTTCCCACCGACGGCATCAAACCTGTGCTCATCACCATTGACGTTGAATTTTCTTTCCCTCTCTCTTTTAGCAAAAGCAGACGTTAGCTCTCATTCGCCCATCACAACGGTTCATTTCTCTCCTTGTTATATCACTTTTCATCCTCATGGCTACATCCACAACAACATCAGATGTCACCTCTACTCCTAATAGCAACCCAATTCTGAGCACTAATGGTGGTTCAAAAAATTTTGTTATCCTCATCATAGGTCACAAGCTGAATAGATAGAATTATCTTCACTGGTCCCATTCAGTTATGATGTTCATGTGTGGCAAAGGCAAAGATGACTATCTCACTGGAGTAGCTACTCAACTGGCAAAGGAAGATCCAAAATACCATAGTTGGAAGGCTGAAAATAACATCGTTATGTCTTGGTTGATCAACTCGATGACAAATGACATCGGAGAAGATTTCATACTCTATGAAATGGCCCAAGAGATCTAGGAGGCTGCAAGAGAAACCTACTCCAATAAAGAAGACACCGCAGAGGTGTTTGAGATAGAAGGGATTCTTCATGACTTACGCCAAGAAGACTTGTCTGTCACTTAGTATTTCAGTCAATTAAATCAATATTAGCAACAACTAGATCTATTTGAGACCACAAAATGAGACTATCCAAATGATGCCAACAAGTATAAAAAGATTGTTGAAAAGAAACAAATCTACAAGCTTCTTCTAGGTTTAAAAAAAAACCTAAATGAAATTCGTGGATGTGTCTTAGCAATCAAACCACTACCAAGTCTCCATGAGCTTGCCTCTAAAGTACGACAAGAAGAAAGCAGGACAAAAGTTATGCTCCAGTTGGACCATCCAACCAACAAAGGTTTGGCTTAAGCTGCACAAGGTTCCTATTCCTAGACAAAGAAAGGGCGAACCTAGTGCAATCACTGTCGGAAGCCTGGTCATACTAGAGAAACTTGCTAGCAAATCCATGGGAAACCTACTAAACTGGAAACCATCACGCTCCCAATCTAAGAAAGAAAGCAAGGGTAATAGTGCAACAACCAAAGAAAGACTTTCCTCTCCTTCGAAATCATCAAGACACCCCTTCAATAAGGAACAAATGGAAGTACTACAGAAGTTGTTCACTCAACAAATGCCCAAAACTTCTAATCTGGTCATAGGGATTGGTTCAATAGCTCAAAAAGGTAACTTTATCACTACTCTAAAAGTTCAAAAGGATAAAAGGTTAAGCACTTAGATTGTTGACTCCGAAGCATCAAATCACATGATTGGAGATTCTACAATTCTTCAAGACTACACACCATGAACTAAAAACCATACTATTTGTATTGCCGATGGTTCTCTATCTAAGGTGTCCAGTACAAGTTCTATTGTATTACATAGGGGGTTAACCCTCAAATCCGTTTTCCTTGTCCCTAACCTGACTTGCAATTTGTTATTCATTAGTAAACTCACTCAGGATACGAATTGTGTTGCTAAATTTCTTCCCAATCATTGTGTTTTTCAAGATTTGACTTTGGGACAGATGATTGGCAATGCTAAGGTGTGTGCAGGGCTCTATATCTTCAAAAAAGGCAACCAACTTGAGAGACAATCTCCACATACAATCTGTGACAAACAATCTTTTTCTATATTTAAGTCAAATAAGCAAGATGAAATTCTACTATGGCATTATAGACTAGGTCATCCTAGTTTTTTGTATCTCAAAAGACTCTTTCCATCATTATTCAATAAAAATTCAGATGTTCTTCATTGTGAAATTTGTCAGCTTTCAAAACATGTTGGTAACTCTTATCCAATACAACCATACAAAGCATCTCATCCTTTTTCTATGGTTCACAGTGATGTTTGGGGTCCATCAAAAATAAGAAATGTGACAAGGGCAAGATGGTTTGTATCCTTTGTTGATGATCATACAAGACTCACTTAGATATTTCTAATGAAAGAAAAATCTGAAGTCAGCCAAATCTTTAAAAATTTCATCAACATGATTTAGACACAATTTAAAACAAAAATCTGAATCTTGAGAACCAACAATGCAAATGAATATTTCAACTCTGTTCTTGGGGATTTTCTATCTAAAGAGGGAATTGTCCATCAAAGCTCTTGTATCGATACCCCACAACAAAATGCAATAGCTGAAAAGAAAACCAAGCTTTTATTGGAAGTTGCCCAAGCCCTCCTACTTTCCTCTCAAGTTCCAAATTTCTTTTAGGGAGAAGCAGTTCTTACTACTGCATGTCTCATTAATCGAATGCTATCACAAGTTCTTAAATTCCAGAATCCTTGTCAAGTCCTTCCGAAAGTTTTTCCAACAACTCGACTCATCTCATCAATCCCTCTCAAAGTATTTGGTTGTAAGGTTTTTGTTCATATTCCCCAACAATTTCGTAGCAAACTCGATCCCAAGGCCACCAAATGTGTCTTCCTAGGATATTCACCAAATCAAAAGGGGTATAAGTGCTACTATCCCAGTACAAAATGATTTTACCACTCAATCGATGTCACATTCATGGAAACACAGCCTTATTATCCCAAAACCAACATTCAAGGGGAAAGTGAAAATCAGGAATATCTTTTTTGGGATCTAGAACCAAATCCTTCTTCTATTGAGACACTCACTCAATCCAGCTTGAGTCCAAATCTCAGTCCACTAGCAAGTCCTCATGAGACTGTAAACAAAGAGATCATTGTGTACTCAAGAAGGAAACCAACTCAAAAGGATATGGAAGAACAATTCTACCCAAACACTGTTCATGAAAATGTGTCAGATTCAATCTAGAATAACTCACATCCAGGTAACACTAATTCAATTCTTGATTTTGATGAACTTTTGGATTTACCAATTGCATCAAGGAAAGGAAAAAGTTCATGTGCAAAACACCCAATACAAAGCTTTGTTTCTTACAAAAAGTTGTCACCTGGATATCATGCATTTACTATGAGCCTTACAGATATTCAGATTCCCAGTAATATTCAAGAGGCTCTTCAAAGACAATTAGATTTGAAAACACACTACAAATGCTCTAGAGAAATTATTAGAACCCTACAGATCTGAATAAATCATTAGAGGCAAAATATTGCGTTGTATCAGGTCAAGAAACACTATAAATCACTCTCAAAACATTCTAAACTGTAGCAAACATTTGTTGTGATAACAAAATGAAAGCAGAATAAAAACAGTAAAAATAGCACAAGAACACAGAGAGTTATGTGGTTCGGGCCCTTTTTACCTTACTTCCACAACAATGCTGATCTGCCTTCTATTCTTCTCAAATTTTCAGGACACAAGTCGTCCTTGTAACTTTTCCAAACACCCAATCTGTTATTCCAACAGATCTCATATCAACACAAACAAGACTCACGTCTCCAAGGTAAAACCTTGATACAATGCTTTTACTTCAAAGCACACTCTAAAGGCTACCCCAAGCCTTCTATTTATGAAGAAACATGAGGACCAAACCCCAATCCTAATAGATGTGGGATAAAACACACCCCCACATCAAATGCAACATAAAAGGAAATACAACAATTAATGTATTTGTCTTCATTTTTCCAACAAACTCCCCCTTGAAAACAAATCCAACCAGCCTTTAAGAGATGTGCACTTCTGATCAAGCTTCAGTTATCCCAAGCTTCTTCCTACAGAAAATATGTTTTTCAGCTATCACTGGTTTTGTTAAAGCATCAGCAATGTTGAGCTTTGTATAGACCTTTTGAACATGCACCAAGCCATCCTCTATGATTTCTCTTATGAAGTGGAATCGGACATCTATATGTTTTGTCCTGGCATGAAAGGCAGAATTCTTTGCAAGATGGATTGCACTCAAACTATCACAAAACACAGCATACCGACTGCAAAAATCTCTTCATCCATAACATCTCCTTGCATGCTTCCATGAGGGCTACATACTCTGATTCAGTTGTAGATAACATTACTAGTGGTTGTAGACGTGACAACCAACTCACTGCTACACCACCAAAAATAAATGTGTACCCTGTAGAAGATCGTCTTGTACCATTATCAGCAGCAAAGTTTGCATCTACAAAACCTTCAATGTGCATATTAGCATCTCCAAAACATAAGCAATGCGCTTTTGTGCCCTTTAAATATTTTAAAATCCATTTGACAGCGAACCAGTGAGTCCACCCATAGTTGGTCATAAATCTACTAACTACTCCAACGGCATAAGCAATATCAGGACATGTACAAACCATGGCATACATCAATGACCCAACAGCAGAAGTATATGGGATATTTTTAACCTTTTCAAAATCCTCTTTTGACTTTGGACAATCCTTCTTTGATAAATTAAATTGTGCTGAAAAAGGTGTACTTACAAGTTTTGCATCCTCCATGTTGAAACACTTTAGAACCTTTCCAATGTAATCTTCCTGACTCAACCACAACTTCTTCCTTTTTCTGTCCCTGTAAATATTCATACCAAGAATTTTCTTTGCCTGTCCCAAATCCTTCATAGCAAATTCTTTGCCATATCATTTCCAGCAATTAGCATATCATCAACATACAACAACAACACTGTAAATTTACCTAAAACATCTCCAGAAAAATACACACAGTGGTCTAGGTTGTTTCTCTGATGAGATAGCTTCTTCATGAAAGTATCAAACCTTTTATACCATTGCCTAGGGGCTTGTTTCAAACCATATAAACTCTTTTTCAGTTTACAAACCATACCTAAACCTTGCTATTCTTCATACCCTTCTGGCTATTTCATGTAAATTTCCTCCTCCAAATCTCCATGGAGGAATGTTGCTTTTATATCAAGTTGTTCCAACTCTAAGTCCATGCAGGCCACCAATGATAGCACTAAACATATAGAAGAGTGTTTTACTACTAGAGAAAAAATTTATTGAAAGTCAATACCTGGTTTCTATGCATAGCCTTTCACCACCAACCTAGCCTTGAAACGTTTTTCCCCATTTGCCTCTGATTTAATTCTGCATAGCCATCTACACTCCAAGGGTTTTCTCCCTTTTGGCAACTGAACTAGCTCCCAGGTTTTGTTCTGTTGGAGTGATTCCCATTCATCATTCATAGCTGCCTTCCACTTTGTGGCATCAACACATGTCATGGCTTCCTTCACTGTTTCTGGTTCACCACTATCGCTGTAAAGTACATAATTCAATGAGGGAGAGTACCTGTCAGGAGGTCTGGTAGTTCTGGTTGACCTTCTAACCCAATGAGACACATCTGTAGCTTGTTGTTCATCATCTTCTACCTCATTTTCTTGCTGTCCTGCATTTTCTCCTTGCTGTCCTAAGTTCTCAGCTTGCTGCCATGTACTTTCAGCATGTTGTCCAAAGTTTCCAGATCTGGAAAATCCATGAATTTCATCATTTTCAATTTCTTTAGTCACGCTAAAAGGAGTCCTTATGCTTTCTGAGCCATTTCTGTCCTTGTCTTTCTTTTGCAGCTCACTAAACATCACATTTTCTCTAAATTTAACATACCTTGATCTTACTACACGTTTCAATTCAGGATCCCAAAGTCTGAATCCTAACTCATCTTCTCCATATCCAACAAATATGCAACTTTTAGCCCTATCCTCCAACTTAGTTCTGTTTTCCTTTGGAATATGCATAAATATCTCACATCCAAAAACTCTTAAATGACTGTATGAAACGTTTTTACCTTTCCAAACAACTTCTAGAACAACATTATCAATTGAAGAATGTGGAGACCTGTTCACCAAATGTGCAGCAGTCATAACTGCCTCTCCCCAAAATGTCTTAGGTAGGCCTGCACCTAAAACCATTGTTCTAGCACGATCCAGCACTGTTCTATTGCATCTTTCAGCAACTCCATTTTCTTGTGGTGTGCTAAGAGGGATACGAATGTGCCTAATTCCTTTGATGTTGCAAAAATCAGCAAATACCCATTATCAGTTTGCAGACATTTTATTTTCAGACCTGCTTCATTTTCTACTCTTGCAACAAATGTTTTAAAAACTAAAAACACTTCATCTTTTGATTTCAGCATATAAACCCAAACCTTCCTTGTACAATCATCTATGAAAGACGCAAAATAAATAGATCCACCAAGAGAAATGGGAGTCATAGGACCACAAACATCAGAATAAACCAATTTTAACTTATTTTTCTTTCTGCTGTCCAAATCCCTACGAAAGTTTACTCTCCTAGATTTTCCAACTAAACAGTCTTTGCAATCAGTTTGAGCATAAGAAAATACAGGAATGAGAGTTTGATTTTGAAGTACCTTTAAGCTTGACCAGCCAATGTGTCCAAGACGTCTATGCCACACTTCAGAATTTTCTATATTAAAAACTGTTACAATAGAGTTGCATGAATCTGCCATCAATGTATATAAGCTGCCCTCTTTCTTTCCTTTCAGAATGGTCATGATTCTATTGGAAATCCTCTAATGTCCACCTCCACTACTAAAATTCAGACCTGAATCATCCAGTTGTGGAACTAAAATCAACTTCTTTGTAACTTCAAGAACATGTCTAACGTTATCTATTGTCACCTTTGGCATCCCTGCTTGTTGTAAACTTATACTTCCAATTCCAAGAACTTTTAAAGCTTTTCTATTAGCAGCATATACAAAACTAGATTCAACTTTATGATAAGATGCAAAACAAAACTTATCTGGACAAATATGAAAGGAGGCACCTGAGTCAATCAACCAGATGTCACCGCTACATCCATCTGCCACCATTGTACATTGTTCTTGAATCTGAAAACTAATGTTTTCATTAGCTACATGTACCTCTGATGTTCGTTCTTCTGACTTCTTCTCCTTTCCTTTATTTTTCTGTGCTTTCCATGCAAAACAATCCTTCTTCAAATAACCTTTCTTCTTGCAGTACCAGCACTCTTGAGTTTGAGTTCTGCCATGTGATATTCCTCTGTCTGTGCTTCTCCCCCTACTTGGGAAATGTCTCCTAGTTCCACTTCTTTCCTCTGCTACATGAACATTTCCAGATCTAGAAGACTCATCTACTCTTCCTTCTAAATCCTAAAGGATAGACACAACTTGTTCAAATGTCATAAATGTAACACTCATAGAAGTAGTAATAGATGTCACAATTGCAAACCAGGAATCAGGTAAGGAATCTAACAAAGCATAGGATTTAACTACATCTGGAATAACAATTTTATATTCCTCCAACTTATTCAGATTTCCCATCATCTCATCCAAATGATCTTAAAAAGACACATCAGATCTCTTCTTGCATCTAAAAACTTTCTGATAAATGTAAAAGGTATTCAAACCTGATACTTTGTCAAACCTATTCTTCAACATTTGCCACAGATCATGTGGATCCATATTAGGTTTGATTGAGGCCAAAATCTCATTGCTTAGGGTTGGATGAATGAAAGATAATGCCCTAGTCTTAATTTTCCTCCAATCAGCATTTGACATTCCTGCTAGTTGAGAGGGTTCTAGGGCCTCTTGGCACTCCTTTTGTGCTAAAACAATCTTCATCAAAATGCTCCAAACATTCCAGTTCCTTCCTACCAATCTTTTCGTTATTTGCAGCCTCTCCATCTCTTTAAATCTAGCTCCGATACCAATTGTTATAATCAGATCTGAAAACACACTGCAAATGCTCTAGAGAAATTATTAGAACCCTATAGATCTGAATAAATCATTAGAGGCAAAATATTGCGTTGTATCAGGTCAAGAAACACTATAAATCACTCTCAACACGTTTTAAACTCTAGCAAACATTTGCTATGATAACAAAATGAAAGCAGAATGAAAACAGTAAAAAAAGCACAAGAACACAAAGAGTTATGTGGTTCGGGCCCTTTTTACCCTACTTCCACAACAATGCTGATCTACCTTCTATTCTTCTCAAATCTTCAGGACACAAGTCATCCTTGTAACTTTTCCAAACACTCAATCTGTTATTCCAACATATCTCATATCAACACCAACAAGACTCACGTCTCCAAGGTAAAACCTTGATACAATGCTTTCACTTTAAAGCACACCCTAAAGGCTACCCCAAGCCTTCTATTTATAAAGAAACATGAGGACCAAACCCCAATCCTAATAAATGTGGGATAAAATACATCCCCACATCAAATGCAACATAAAAGGAAATACAACAATTAATGTATTTGTCTTCATTTTTCCAACACTTTTGGATTTACCAATTGCATTAAGGAAAAAAAAAGTTCATGTGCAAAACACCCAATACAGAACTTTGTTTCTTACTTGGATATCATGCATTTACTATGAACCTTACAGATATTCAAATTCCCCGTAATATTCAAGAGGCTCTTCAAAGACCAAAGTGGAAATCAGTCGTGGATGATGAAATCAATGCTCTAATGAAGAATGGAACAGGGGATTTAGTTGAGCTACTAGAAGGGAAAATTATTGTAGGATGTAAATGGATCTTCAAGATTAAATACAAGGCAAATGGAAGTATTGACAAATACAAAGCTCACCTTGTGGCCAAGAGCTTTACACAATCTTATGGAATTAATTACCATGAAACTTTCACACCAGTTGCAAATTAAATACCATTCGAGTCCTTCTGTCCTTTACAACTAATCTTGATTGGCCTCTACACCAATTGGACGTCAAAAATGCATTCTTGAATGGAGATCTTGAAGAGGAAGTTTACATGGACATTCCACCAAGTATCAAGTCTGCAGCAAATGTCAACGAAGTATGCAAACTAAAGAAATCTCTTTATGGTCTTAAACAATCTCTACATGCATGGTTTGATCGATTTGCAAAGTCTATAAAGAGACATGGCTATTCACAATGCCAAATAGATCATACTATGTTTGTCAAGCACTCTTCTGAAGGTAGAACATCCATCATTATTGTCTATGTTGATGATATCATCCTAACTGGGAATGATGAAAGAGAAATAGCCACCCTAAAGAACTTCCTTGCTCAAGAATTTGAGATAAAGAACTTGGAAAATCTCATATATCTCCTTGGAATGGAAATAGGAAGACCAAAAATGGGAATTTCAGTCTTACAATGTAAATATGTTCTAAAGTTACTCAAGGAAACTGGAATGCTTGGATGCAAACCAACTAACACTCCAATAGACAACAAGTTAGATTCAAATGAAAAAAGTCCACCAGTGGACAAGGGGAGGTATCAAAGGCTTGTTGGAAAACTTCTTTATCTTTCTCATACCAGACCTGATATTACTTTCTCAATTAGTGTTGTTAGTCAATTCATGAACAACCCAACTAAAGAACACATGACCAAAGCATTCCAAGTTCTAAGGTATCTGAAAGGTGCCCCTAGTGAAGGTCTCTACTTCAAGAAGACATCAACTGGAGATATCAAGATATTTACAGATGTTGACTGGGTAGGCTCCAAGACTGATAGAAGATCAACATCAAGATATTGTACCTTTGTCTTTGGAAATCTTGTCACTTGGAGGAGCAAGAAACAATCTATAATAGCCTATAGCAACGCTGAGGCAGAATTTAGAGCTATGGTGCAAGGGATATGTGAAGGAATATGGTTGAAGAGACTATTGCATGATATCAAAGTCCAAATTACAAATTCCATCATATTGTTGTGTGACAATCAAGCAGCTATTAGCATAGCCAAGAACCCGGTACATCATGATCAAACAAAACATGTGGAGACAGACAGGCACTTCATCAAAGAAAAGATAGAAGAGGGGATGATCTCAATTGTTTATGTTCCTACCACAAATCAAATAGCTGACATCCTAACCAAGGCTCTTCCCAGAACAACCTTCAGAGAACTTCAATCCAAGCTTGATTTTCTCAACATCTACAACCCAACTTGAGGGGAAGTGTGGAAATCCAGATCAATTTTTAAGGGTTGATTAGAGATGTAATTCTTAGTGGTAGTTTCCTAATTTAATGGGATTTGTTGTCATCCCAAATCCAACCTTTTTTTAGGCAAATTTCCTGATTTTATGGTTCCTGATTTTATGGTGATTTGTTTTTCCCCATAATCAGGGATTTCTGATTATTCCTCCTCATAATAGTGTCCGGGCTCATTGTAACACTAAAAAATCAGGGGGATAAAATTTCAGTTTCTCGACTTTTCTTAATGACTACAATAAGTAATGTCAACACGGAAAATCTTGAAAAATGTTGAAAAAGCTATTATACACCTAAACGAATTGAATGTTGTCCGGCCGATTTGGTAAAAACAAGCAGATTTCTATGACTCCTCTATCTATAGTAAAAGGTTTACGATAAAAATGAATTGAACATCTGTGTGCAGCGAAAATAAACTTTAAATTGTAATGGCCAGAAACAGAATCAATGATGAGAGACCTGCTAACACAGGAGAGGCGGCCAACATCACGAGGAGAAAGATCTTCAACTATGGCACATATGATTTCATCGGGAAGAACATGCAGCGTTCCCAAAGCTTCCTGCCTTCGATTCGTCGTCATTCGCTTGCTCATTCTCAGACTCTCTCAGTTTAGATCTGCGGGCTTTCTACGCCGGCGCTTCTTAACATGCACGTACAAATATCAACATGCAATTTGGATTTCATTTTATAAATCATTTACCACGGACCCGTCCAGCTTTATCATTCCGTAGAATGTCTTGGCTGCTATTCTTCTTCTTCTTACCCTTTTAAAGAAAGTTTCAAACATGTCTGCATATTCTTAGCGTACAGGTTCTGACATATTTGACTAATTAGCTGCAAGGAATCCAAGCGCATAACTCCGCCCATCAACGCAATCGTACTAATCCGACTCATAACTATCATGTTAGTACGGTACGGTGAAATTGTAAGCCTACAGAATATGAAACCTTACCTACGCGTTTCAAATTTGAAGTAATTTTCAAATAGTAAATGGTTGATACTGTCCATGTAGCTTTGTTATGCAAGACGATGGAATCCCTGTGAATATATCGCAAGCCTCTTCAATCACTTTACCAATCATCGTCAACTTAATTCATAAAACATACTTACCTTTGGTTCTTTCAACCTAATTTTTTTTACTTTGAATATATCATTTATCACTTCTATAATAACTTCTATAATAGTGGTGAAATAGTGAAATAGAAGTGATAATTCAAGGTAAAAAAGTTCCTTGATGCAAATAGTTTCTCTACCTAAGATCAATCCTTTAATGAGATGATGAAATTTTATTTGAGTGACTAACATCATAACAAAATAAAAAAATTTGAACATATTGTCCTTACAAAAATTATGCAAACTTTACAAAACTTTAACTTTGGCTAAGGCATATGCCCTAAGTGGTGTCTAGTGGCAAAGGCTCATCATGCCTTGTCAATTCTTGTGGTTACTTCTCCACTTTTGTTGTACTTTTTAATTTAAATGTCTTGATTTAAGTCCTTATCTTCTCCTCCGTGGTCTTAGGATTGTTAATTAGCCATGCAATCTCACCTAAAGTTTGCATTGTTAATACTTTTCAAGAATAAAATAGATTTGGAAATATTTCATTAGCATTGATAAACCAAGCTACAAAATATCTGCATTTAATGTTGAATGTCTTTCCTATTTCTTTAAGCTCATACTCATCAACCATTATTTTGGCTAGGCTCCCTATGACATCCCTTTGGTCTATGAATTTCACTCTAAGAACCTCAAGCTCCATGTTTACAATTTATACTTCTAAGGTGCTTCATGGTAAAGCTTGTGCCCATTTTCATACAATAAGTATGAGGCGGTTACTTTTTTCCCAACTCTAAAAAAGGCCTTCTAGCAATTAGCATCACTAGATTCACATGATACAAGTTAGCCAACTCCATGTATTTCTTCATTTCCTCAATTTGCAAGTCCTTCATCTTGATCTCTACTTGGTTGTAGGCTTTGAGACCATCAAAAATGGATTGTCATGTGTTATCTTGATGTTGGTGAAGGGTCTCATTAACTTTGGGCTTTGCCAACTAGATCTCCTTTTCATTGATTTCCTTCTATAGGCCTTCTTGTTTCTTGTAATGCTTTTTGATCTTTTCATAGTTGAAAGCCTCATTTTTCTAGGTAGTGATCTCAATGACAAACTTTTGTCTAATTGCTCTTAGCTCATCCATTGAGAGGTTTCCATTCTCCACTACCAACCTTTGTACATTTATGCTTGCTTTGCCTAACTGCTCCTATAGATGCTTTAGGTAATTTTCCATATGGCCTTTTTTCTTCTTAATCTTTACCAACCTCTAGTTTTCCCTGGCCAATTCTTTATTCTTCCTATGCAATATGGTAATGTCCTTGTTTAATCCATTAACCATTACTTTAAACAATGATGCATTCTATGTCATCTTCTTTTTTTCACTTTGATTCTTGTTGCTTGACATTTAGTTGATTAAATGTCTCATCCCTTGCCAGGCTAAGTTGTGGATGACTAAGTCAAATAGTTACCACCACTTCTACTATAGGTCTTGTCTAGATCTATAGTTCTTTGTCTACACTAGCACAACTTCTACAACCATCTTTTGTCCTTTATGTGGCATCACCATCACTGTAGCTTCATCTCTTCCTCTAGTATAATTGAGAAAGTTATAACATTGTTAGATATTTCAAGATATTATTTAATAGGCATCATCATTGTAGCTTCTCCCATTATATGGTTCATATGAATGATGGCTTGAACTCTAAGATTACTATATAGATTGGAGAGATCATCTTGCTATTAACTTATGAGTTGAGAGATTTCATATAAGTGGCTCATGGTAGGATGATAATCTTCATTGCCTCTTACAAATGCTTGATGTGATGTTTCTAGAACACCTGCTTCTTCTCCAACACCAGTAGTGTCAACCTCTACTTTTACTTTAGTGTCAATTGGTGGAACTTCTTTTTGAAGCCTAAGTCAAGGCTTGCCCTTCATTAATTTATGCTAAGAGGTAGTGGGTACTCTTCATAGGACATCATTAGCATAATAGGTGATACCTCTTCTTTTGCAAAGTTTTTCTGATCATGCACAAAAATGGGAGCAACTTTCTGCCCTTCTTATTCTCTTAAAATATTTTCTCTATCTTCAAAAATAGAAGTTTTGGTAAGTTCATTAGAAACTTTCTACTAAGTGTTGCACATTACCTTGTAGAAAAGGATGTCATCTTGTTGAGTTGCACTATTGGATTGATATGGTACAAAGCTATCTTAAAGTACATTCTTTCTACTTAGATGAGTACGTTATATTCTTTCTTATTTATCCCATATGTACATTGCATCCACTCCTTACTTTTGGCTTCAAATTTCATGGATATTGCTACTAATTCTATCCCAACATTGGGAAGTCCTAGAGCTTCTATAGTTGCTTTGACCAAATAAGAAATGGTAATGTCCTTTATTTTTATAGTTGCATCCTTTTAGCAATTTTTATAGAAGAGATATGTCTTAAACATGTATCACTCCTTATTGTTTGAGATTGTGAGCCAAATGGGATATGCTTGAACTTTCTCATAGACATCTTGGAATGCAAACTTCAAGAATGGTTGAAGTTGGGCTCCTAAAGGACTGAAATTTGAATATTCTTTATTTGAATCTTTTCTAGTCATGATTCCATAAGGGTCACCTCTAAGATTGGACTTAGTTAAGGTATCTCATCTTGCATGATTTATCCTATGTGGGCTATGGGAATCTATCTAATGGATTCCATCTTTGATTCTTTTCTTGTGAACCCTATTGCATGTTTGGCTTCTTGTACTTCTTCTACTCATTCATGTTTGCTTTCTTGTGTGCCTATTGTCCTCTTCTTCCTTGATTGTGATGTGTCTTCTTCCTTCAAAACATGTTTAGTTATCATCTACAATCATATTAATGATTGATTGTTAGATTTTAAAATGTTGTACAATGAGTTTGTTCATAATCAACCTTCATGCTTGCTTAATTTTAGAAAAATTTAGCATTTAACCTATTAAATGATTGCATTTTGATGTTTTAAAGATCTTAAGGTAGCTACATTATCTAAATTTTTAATTAATTTAAATCATTTTTAGTTTAAGTTACCTTATTATTCAAAAACAAGGATCATCAAAAGGTTTCAAATTGCTATATAGCTATTCCCATAAAGTAGAGCTCAACTTTGGGGGCTCAAGGGTTTTTGAATGGGTTCAATTTAAGGTTTGGATCACACGTTATGATTTGTAGAAGGTATGGGCTTTGAAAAACCACAAAATCTCCTCTTGAGCAATTGGAAATAAATTAATATTTTTCAAATGGTTGACATTTATATATAGGAATTTTATAGTGCATTGTTGTTGAAGTGTTGATAGGGATGCATATATGAAACCAAAAGCATTGATACTATACAATTAATGAGGTTATAATGAAAAATATTCCTTTGATTTCAAGTGAAATTTTAAAGAAATTTATTAGCATTTAGAAGTTAATTTGGCATCATCAACAACATCATAAGCTATGAGAGATGTTTGGAATGCTGTTGGAATGATTGAATTGATGAATTGAACAAAATTTGAAGCCTTAGAATTGATTGTGTTGGAGTGAGTTTTTGAATACAAAATTTAACAAATTTGAGAAGAAATGATGAAATGATGATGCATAAGATTAAGGATTATAGTACTTTTATGTTTTAGAATGGTTGAGTTAGTCCATGGATTAGATTGCTAAGAGTTATACAAGTGAACCCTCCTCATAACAGGCTCCTATCTATAATGCCATTGTATAACCATTTCACAAGATGTCCATGGGCTCCTAGGAAATTGAATGTTGATCAAATCTATGTTCCAACATACATACAACTATTTTTAATAGAATCTTGCACCATATTAAATAAAATCATTAAATTTGTAGTCATACACAATGGTGAGGTGTAGTAGGATTAGAAGGGATTATAGAGATTGGGACATGAGGTACCTTAGCAAATTTGTAATGAATCCTTCATGTAGGACATGATTGAGATGATCAACATACCTATCCATTAAGATTCCAAACTAAGTCTATATCAGTTCTAGTGATATTGCATTATACATCCTAAGCCAACAACTATGAGACAAACCACAACCACATGAAAGAACCATCACTTAGCAAAGAATAAAAAATTAAAAAATATTCATTAAGTTCAAATGACAATTAATTAATTATTAGCATGTGACTTATGGACCTTAGCCATTAGTTAGAGGGGTTTCTTCACACATGGGTCACATGTCTTTATAGCCCCATAGCCAATGCTAACCTTTAGACATGGATCACATGTCTTTTCAATCACACGGTAGAACTAGTTTAAGAGATTATAAGATTTTTAGAAGTTGAATACCTTTAGGCATGGGCAACATGTCTTTCTAATGGTGCCCCAAGAATGATTTTTGTGTATGTTAATTGATTAATTCTTATTTCTTTTGCTCTTATAGGAGGACTACCTTCAAGCATGGGTAACATGTCTTTCTAGTGCCATAGCAAGGTAATAATTTATTACAAAAAGATATTTTTTCAAATAATTCAAACAAGAGTGATATTATATCCAAGTGGAGTAGTGGAGCCTTGATGAGTGGCAAGGTACCCCTACACTCAACCATACGAATACGAGCGTTTTCACATGCGATCCAGTCGAACTCCGCAGACAGACTAGTTGTGGCACCTAGACAGTTATCCTTAGGTCATAGTTTGCTGTCTTCCCACCTACACTAGTATTATATTTGTCAAGTATGGTTTAGTCTAGAGTGAGGTGTATGATGGGTTTCCTAATCTAATGCTACTCCTGAAGGCAATGGAAAATAATATTATCTAAGCTAGGAGGGAAAAGGTGAGAGAATCTAAACTAGCCTAAGTGTGATGAGCATCTATTCCTTGATTATTCGTACACACCTTGGACTTCGTGCATGACTACCACTGGGATTACCAAGCGCATGGCCTAGGTACGCCACTAGGTACCAAGTAGTCACACATAAATGCTCGTAATCAAGTCGTACTCATTCCGCGCTACTAGGAGTTTAAGGGTGAGAGGAACTAATTAGGAAAGTAGTAAATAACATTTAAATAAATAAATAAACAAAGTGAATGCTGCAATAATGAAGTAATCTTGATCTTTATTGTTGGTCATGTGCATGTCCAAGTACGTCACACTCGAATAAAGGATGTTGTACAATTACATTCACCACACTATGGACAGACACTGGAAAAATAATCTATCTCTAGAGGGATCAAACTACCAGAGTTTTGCTACAATCTAACCTAAAACTGTGGAACAAGGGAGAGCCGCCTCTTATTTATAGACATTGTGGCGCACTGCGATATCGCGTACACGATATCACAGGGGAAGACGCGATATCGTGTACGTGATATTGCGAGGGATGCAATATCGTGGCGGACACGATATCGTGTCCCATCATACCCCCATGACTGAATAAAAACTCATCCTTGAGTTACAGTGATTACACAGTGGATAGGTATGGGATTATTGGATGGAAAAAGAAATGATGCTGCAGTGTGGGAAGAAAAAACAACACACAAAATATGCTACAACTACAAAAATTTGGAACTCATGTAGTTCCTAGTGGTGGTGGCTCCTCCATTGGTGCCTTCCCTTTGTCTTGTGCTCCAGGCTTTGAGGCTTGATGGCATTAAAGTATGGCCTAGAGCTTCTCCTCTTCGGTTTGAGGGTCGTGTGCTGTCCATGCTAATGTTTCGATGTTTGACGGAGTTGGAACTTCCCACGGACAGGGTAGTTGCAGAAACATCTGGTTGGCCTTGACATATCAAGCCGCGAACACCTGTCATTCCTCCTCATAGGCTCTAGCTTTATCTTTGTACTCATGAAAGTCCATTAGCCATCAAGCCAAGTTAGTTGTGACATCTGTCTGTCCCTGGTAGCTGGCTTTTACCACCTCAAGTTTAGAATTTGCAACATCTAGTTTCTCTACCAGCTTCTTGCACTCTACAAATTCTGCTTTGTATTTGATGTGGGTGGAAGCTACCTGCTGCTCGAGCTCTGACATCGGGTGCCCTACTATTAACATGGCAAGGTTGGCATATCTAAGGTTTTCCAACTCCATGTATTTTGTCAAGTCTTGAATCTGCAAGTCCTGGTTCTTAACTTCCGCTTGGTGGGTGAGGGCATATGTGTCTAATATGGCCTACCAGTCAGTGTGTTGAGCACTGATGGTGTTGCTTTGGGCCTTGGCCATATGGATCTCCTTCTCAAGGATCTATTTATACATTCCCACCTAATCCTAGAAGTGCTCCTTCAGCTTTTCATGTCGTTTAGCCTCTTTCTACCATGTGCTTATCTCAATGGCTGATTTTTGAAGAATTGCGCGTACCTCCTCCATCGAGAGGGTTCGATTTTCTCTAGCTAAATGGCTTACGTCTTGATTGACTTGGATGAATTGTTCTCACAATTGATGAAAGTGTTCATTGAGAACATTCTTTTGCTTTTCTACAGTGGTCAACCGAAGGTTATCAATTGCAAGCCATTTGTTTTCTTCTTGTAAGGCTTTGAGTTCCTTAAGATGCGCATGAGTTTGCGCCTTTGCTGTGGAGGCATCCCAAAAAACCTTCTCCTTTTCATCCACCACCCTTTTATTCTCTGCGATTAACTTTGTTAGTTGCTCCATTCTAAAATTTTCTAATTGGTTTGTGGGAACAAATTGCAGAGGATCCCACTGTGCTACTTGTAAGGCCACGAGATGCTCTTGTAGTTTCTGCACTTCAGCTTCAACATGCTCTATCCTTACTTCTGTTAAGACTAGCTTCCCCTTTGTGGAAATGAGGTCTGATTGAATTGCTGTTACATCCTGAGGGATGTCAAACAGGGACATCATTACTTGCCCTATTTGAAGCAATCTATCAAGCACATCCTTGTGTTTCGTAGGAGTCATTGAGGTTCCAGCTAGAGTTTGAGCATCCCATGCTCTTGTGAGATCTGCCGGTGGCACAATAGGTACGTTGAAGAATTCTTTGATGTGGTCTACGACCACTTCTGTAGCTCTCGCGGCATTCTAGTGTTGCATAACCACCACAGTGGCCCCTTCACCAGTCTCTAACTGCACCTGGAAAGATGTCGTGTTTCTTGAGATTTGTTGTGACCATCTACTTTCCCCTCCTCCTATTTGAATGGATACTTCCCCCCTTGTGCGATCTAATGAAATAGTAGGCTACTTGGCATCATTAATGACATAGAAGAGGTTTGCGTCATCATGACTTCCCCAATTGATCATCTCAGCGATGGTCCTAAGATGGCTCATTGACAGTCTGTAGTCTTGCGACGGTGGCGGCTGATCCTGGCCTATGCTAGGCTCTACTTCTTGTTGTTGGTTGGGACCCATGGCTAGAGGTTGACTAGGTCCATCCATCTGTTCTTCTTCTTGTTCTAGTCCCAACTCTTCGCCAGTGCTTTTTCTTGGAGCTAGCACCTTTAGCAATTCTGTATATGAAGCAGTCTGGGCTTTCTGGAGGATGTCATTAGTGTATCCTCGGATACCAGCATGTCGACAAAGCTTTCTGATAAGACAAGGGAAAGGTAGTGTCATCTTCCTCATCTTTCGTTCTTCGAACCGCCTCAGGATCTCCATCAAATATAGATGGGGTAGGTTAGCATTAACCTTTCCCATCAACACTACATCCTCTAGCCGCATATGTTGATATTCTTTTTAAGTCCTTTGTGGGGAAGAGGTGATAAGTTGCAATTTTGAAGTAAACCCTCTCTTCCGTCATCAATTCACCAAATGCTTTATCTCTGCCATAATCCTTCTCCAACCAATCCTTTCGCACATAGGGGTCTGAACGGGTGGATAACCGAGCAACTTGGGGCCTTGTATTCGGAAGGTTTAACGCTTCCAAAATTGCCTACGCAGAGAAGTCAACTGTCACACCACAAATATTAACAGTGGTGCCTTGCTCCCTATTGTGCCAAAATTGGTACGTTTCTCTTAGGTACCAGGCACTGCTTTCAGAGAGGATAGGCCATAATAGGGATCCTTTGAGGTGATCCCTAATGGCCTCAGGAGCGAACTCTGCAAATGATTCAAAGTTCAATTCCACAATCACTGCAGCGAATGTGGACTCCTCATGGATAGCCTGAACACAATTTTGGGGCAATGTGAGTTGTTGTCCCAATTTAGGCACTGCAATAGCTCCTCCTTATGCTTGCCCAGACCATCCAGTAGGAGGTTCATCTTGATGAATGCTAAATGATTGCTCCTCCTATTCTGCATGCTATTCGGCAAGTCTTTGTCTTCCACCTCTCCGAGCTCATTTTCTTCCACCTTGGGTAGGGCCCTCTTGTTGTCCACGTTTCGGGGCCATCTACAATCACACGGGCCAAGCATTAGTAAGGTTGTTTTTTGAAGTTAAGTTATACCTTACTACTTGCCTTAATTAATGATCTTATGTTATCATGTGTGATTGTGCCCAAAATTTTGTAATAATGAGTCCTGTGACTTAGGTGGTTTCCATTTTTAAATGATTTTTAGGCACAATTATTCTAAGTGTTATAGTTAATTACCCTAGTTGATGTCCTTTGGGTGATGATAAATTTCAAAAAAGTTAGGCACTTTTTAGCAAGTGTCCCTTCCCCACGATGAAACTAAATACTCCGGGTTCAAGTAGGTTCAAACGGAATAAAAATTGGAGTACCAACGAGCGAGATATAGTGAGAAAAGCAAGGGTCGCTCGATCGCAAGTCGTAGAGAAAAATTTCAAAAACTCCTCCCGTGTGAATGGCAAAATGATGTTAAGTGTTCTAGGGGGGGGGGGGGGGGGGGGG
>MNCI01035578.1:0-15933 GCA_015680685.1 Gnetum montanum
GTATATCAAAGGACTTCTAGGATCAGAGAATTTCCTAGGAAGGTGACCAGCTTTGATCTAATTGGTGACAGCATGTGTTAGCATGACCGTATTCATTTAGTGCGGTGGTTAAGTTGAAGGAGGCTTCAAAGTTTTGATTGATACTAAGGCATCTAAGGAATCAGTCACTTGTGATTGCAAGGGTTTGGTTGGTTTGTTGGTTCTAAAGAAATGTATTTTCTTCATGTGGTTGTTAGAACCAATAGTAGGTTGAGAGTTAAGAACCCTTGTGGCATTACGTTGCTGCAACTGGGTAGGAATTTCACCCTACATAGTTGGAGCAGGTAGTAGTGGAGCTATTGGTGGAAGAGATGTGGTCAGATGAGAAGGATGATATGCTTATGGAATATTACCCCTAGAAGAGAAAGTTCCATAATACTCGTGAGTTTGGTAGTGAGGTTGAGAAGTGATGTGACCAGTAGAGTTATGTGGGGAGATTGGCTGCTACATGTAATATCCATATAGGTTAGGTTTTCAATAAGGATACTGTTGCCTTGGTGGTGGCATTCTCCATGATTGTGGCTGCTACCACTATTGATATTGCTCAATTGGTTGTGGTAGAGTTCCACTTGGATAATATGTTAAGGGTTGGTGGAACTGTCTTAGGTTACCTTGGGGGTAAGGTAACCTTCAGGCTGCTTGCTGTTTGTTCAATTGTGGGTTGAGTGCATACATCCTAAACTCTTGCAGATGTGAGATTACAGGGAAACATCCCTTAGGATGGTCATATTAACATATTTCACATCTACTATCATTGTTTATTTCCAACTCCACAACCTTTTCAATGATGGCAACTTTTCCCTTACCCTTGCTACGTGCATGTTCATCTTCTCTCTTTTTTCTTTTTTCATGATCACTACCTTGCTTTCTAGACTCCTCTACAATTTTAAGAACAGATTGAAATATATTGTCTAGGGAATCCCACATTTAGTATACCTTTGCTGATACTTCTGATGTCAAATTTTGGATAGGCAAAGTTTTCTTATTCACCATCTCTACGAGTGGTAACTCTTCTTCATCCTCACAAAATCTTACTCCCCTCTTCTAGAGGGAAGGATCTCGATTATACTCTTATGCACTTTCTCTCTTCTATAGCTCACCTTCTTCCTTAGCAACTTGCTCCAATAGTCTTTGAATTTGATGGGACCTAAGCTCATATAGTCTTCCTTGGGCATAAGTCCCAAGGGTTCTTCTCGTTTCATGCCTAAGCCCATCCACGGGATGGAACAGTTGATCCCTTTGTGAATAACCATGGCTAGGACAACGGTGTAACAATGCATGATATCGACCCATGGCAGCATCCAAGGGTTCATGTCCTCTTTGTTGGGGGGTGTCGGACCCTAAAAATAATTTTTATTGAAATTAAGGTGTGTCAATTACAACAACCTAAATAAGTCATAGGGTTAAGGATAAGGGGAAGCTGAGAGCACTATGAATGAAATTCGGGAGGAAACCCAAGTTGGGGCACAACCAAACATCCACACATACTGACGCGTTATAAAATAGAATGAGATAGAATTAGGTGAGGCAAAGGGCTCTCAATTAAGGATACAGAGAGTTCCATTGGTGACTCCACATAACAGAAAGGGAAAGCTTCCTTGTAGAGATTATTGATGATAAGTGTAACTGGAATGCTTAGGTCTTTCCCATAGCTGCAAGAGATGAACCAACTGATGACTATCCAGATTGAAATTGGATACTTGAGATGTGAGTTGAAAATGAGTGAGGTGAAAGATCTGCACCTTCTCCAACCTGGTGAGCAAACATTTATTAGAATAATCTATCTTTTGAAATAGAACATTGCATCTTCACTTCCAAATATAATATAAAATAGTAGGCCTAATAACTTTCTACAGAAAATTAAGATTAGTAGAAGTAATGTTCAAAAATTTGAATATGGCATCCTCTTGAGATAGCTTGTATGATGGAAAAACTTTGGAAGCCCACTCCCACACATTCTGAGCAAAGGGACAATGCCAAAATACATGGACACAGTCATCTTGTCCACCACATAGAGGGAAATTAGGATTGGGAATCCCTAGGTATTCTAAATTTTTTCCAATAGGTAGACCATGGTGGAGGAGACACCAGAGGAACTGCTTAATTTTGGGAAGGGTCGGAAGTTTCCAAATATGATGGAAGAGTGGGATCCAAAATGTTACTGACTCTTGTTTGTGCCAATACTTATTGCAACGTTGAATGACTTCAGATGGGTCATGCATAAGATAAAAGGGGACAAATGGCTAGTAGGGTAAGAATTTAACCTCATTAATCTATTGAAGGCCATGAAAAAGGCTTTGCACTGTAACATCGAGTTGCCAATGATTGTGGAGAAAAGAGTAAATCTAAACTACGTAGTGGTTCATTATAGCCAACTCCCCATACAAATTGTTAAACTCGACCCCCGAATTCCAATGGCTAGCCAGCCTAAGACAATTCAAGGAAATGACATCCTTCCTATACCATGAGGTAGCCACCTTAGCATTTGTGATAGCAAGGGGAGCAGGTGACAAAGGTAACCACCATGGACACACTCTAGAGAGGATAGTAGGGTTGATCTTGACGTTAGTCCAATTGATGTAAGTATGTAGAGTTTTCCAAGATCGCCAAATGCTTTTGAAAACATGCGATTCTGGGAATAATGATAGCAAGGGGGGAAAGGATCCAATTGACAAAATGGATACCTTTCTAGAAGGGCTTGTTTTTAGGAAATTCTTGATGAAGCCTTAATTGGAGGAGGGTCCTAATAAAATATGAGGCATCTAAATGTTGTACCAACCACTTAGCAACCAGGGTAATTCCTTGCTTATAGGAGTTCAAAAGACCTAAGCCACCCTTATTCTTAGGGAGAGTGACAATATTCCAAGTGACTCAATGAAATCCTTTCTAAGAATCTTTGGAAGACCACATGAAGTCATGAAATAACCATTCAAGCTTCTGGTAGGTTGCTTGGGAGGGGGCCCAACACCAAGAGTAATACACATGGGTTGATGCACATATGGACTTACATACAAGGTATTTACCCACTAGTGTGATAGGTGTAGTCTTCCATTTGTCAAGTTTCTTTTGAATTCAATAAATAACTTGCTCCCAGAGAATAGAGGTTGAACCTATAAAACTGAAAGGGATTCCCAGGATCTTAATGATGTCTTGATCCTGAAGCCACTTCCAATTATAGATGATCACATGTTTGTAATTTCCCATAAAGCTATAAATAGAGGATTTAGTCCAATTAATTGTGGAACCTAAGAGTGTGCAATATTGGTCCACCCTTGATAAGAGGCGGTGCAAATTGGCGGTAGTGTTTTGAACTAGAAAAAAGGAGTCATCGGCGAAGTGCATATTAAGAAGCTATTGTTGAGAGGAAGAAAGGTAGACCCTAGTGAGAACTTTAGTTTGAATATCCAGGTTAATTTGATGACAAAGAAAGTTTGATGTGATGATAAAAAGATAGGGGGCGAGAGGACAACCTTGCCACACTAACCTATGTAATGGAAAGGGAGAGGTAATGCCAAAGGTAGTGGCTATTCTTGTTGTAGCATATGAGAATAAGCATTTCACCATATGCAAGAACTTAGGTCCAAAGCCAAGTTTGATCATGGTTTGCAAGATAAAATTCCACTTAATGTTGTCATAAGCCTTGGCATAATCAAGTTTCACTAGGAGAATATCTTGTCCATCATCCTCAACCCACTTGAGACCTTCCCATGCGACAACCACATTGTCTAGAATATATCTACTATGAACAAATCTTGTTTGCTAGGGAGATATGATCTGGCCAAGAATTTTTTTTAGTCATAAGGCTAGGCACTTAGCCCAAATTTTATACACTACATTGAGAAGAGTTATGGGACACCAATTAGAGATATTGGTAAGATCCCCAGTCTTGGGGAGGAGATGAATTACCCCTTGATTTAGATTGGGCCCAAGGGAACCAGTTAAGAGAGCCTTGTTAATGACCTACAAAAGATCATTACCCACCAAATCCCTATGATTTTGAAAAAATTCCAGGGGAAAACCATCATAACCAGGAGCCTTTCCCCGACTTAACTTGGAATAGGCCTTCTATAGCTCCACTAGAGTGATATCAGTGTCAAGATTTTGAAGCATAGTGGAATTGATAAGGTGAGGATAATCGGGGGTGGTAGCTTGGAATGAAGAGATGTCCATTGGGGTAGCTGTGAAAAGGGTTTCATAGTGGTTCTTAAGAAAAGAGAGGATACTATTGTGGTCAGTAATGGTGGTACCATCACATGAGATTTTATCAATAACATGTGAAGGGCAAGTAGTATTAAGATACTTAAAAAAATTCCTTATAGTGTTCTTATTGAATATTTAACCAAGTGAGCCAACTTTTAGTTAAGGTACTTTGTGCTCGGTAAACATCCCAATGTTGGAAGGTAACTTGTGCTCTAGCTAGCTTGTCATGAACTAGGGTGTTGAAGGGATCTTGAGTTAGTCTATTAGTGAGATGTTCAATAGTGAGGTGAATTTTGTTGTATTCTTTTTTGGCTCGAGTAGCGACTACCTTCTCATACAAATGAGCAAAGTTTCACACTCGACATGAAGCATGATGCCACCAATTAATCCAGCCTACCTAACTTAGGGGCCTAGGTTTGACATTCCAAAGGTTGGATAGAAGAAGTTGGGCAGTTGGGGAAGAAAAAACATTGCTGTGTAGTCGAGAAAGGTGGAATTTTTGTCAGTTAGGGCTACCATGAATCTTGATAGATATGGAAATAGGAAGATGGTTTGATAAGATGGCATGGTGATGAACCGTAGTGGTAGAGAAGGCTTGCCAAAAGAAAAGGATGGAGAAATAGAACCTATCTAACCTACTGCAGATGCGAGTCTACCCAAGAAGGAGATTGCTCCAAGTAAATCTATTGAGGGGAACACTCATGGAGGTGTCTACCCCATTAGAGAGGTAAAATATTTTTGTAAAGGCGAATCAAGTTTGATACTCGAGATTGGGCAGTTGAAAAAACACCCCTCCAAGCTTATCTTGAGGGAATTTGACCATATTAAAATCTCCTTCGAAAATCCAAGGCATTGGGGGAAGAGAATTTACAAGTTCTTACCAAAGGAGAGCCCGTTATGTGGAGTCATTTGGGGCATACATCAAGAAAATGCCAAAAATGCCATGCAGGGATGAGAAGGTGGCCCAGGAAAATCTATGCCCAGAATTAGAACTACTATGAAGGATTTTAGTTTTCCAGTAGGGTGAGAGGAGAATGGCTACACCTCCTTTCCCACTCTCATGGGATGTTGCTAGGATTGAGGAGTAAGGAAGAAACCAATGGGAAGAAAAGGATAAAAGGTTGGCTGAGACCTTAATTTCTTGAAGGAGAATGAAATCAAAGGCTATATTAAGACTAGATATAAAGGTGCCTACTCTCTTTCATCGAAGCCTAACAATAAGGCCTTGAACATTCCATGAAAGGAGGTTCATGGGGAAACAAGGGGTAGTTTGGATGAGAGGTTAGCGGAAGGTTTGGAATTGAAAGTATTGGGTTCCATTGTTCTTGATAGGAGGACAAAGGAGTTTTTAGTGGAGACAAGGGCCTTGGAAGTGTGTAGTGAAGAGGAGTTGGTGGGAGGAGTAGAACTAAAGGAATCTTTGGCTCGTTTCCTTCCATTACCCACCACAAACTCATCCTCTGGGACTGATTCATTAATAGCATTTGAAGGGATGATATGGATGGAGGTGTTAGTGCGTGACTATTGTTTTTGTAGCTTGGAAGGGCTAGATTGAGAGGAGGATTGAGGAGTTGTTGGGGGAGGAGATCCGAATTTAAAGGATACTGAGGATGGACGTAATGGTGTGACTGGGGAACGTGTTTTCTAAGATGCTACAGGTTGTTTCTTCCTAGCTAGGATGGGACACGTAGATATATGATGCTCGACCCTGTGACAATAGCTACACAAGTTTGGAAGGGAAAACATCCACTTTTTAGGTGAAGAGTTTTCCACTAGCAGCGAGGGTTAATGAGGTCTTCTGAAGAGCTATATCTAGTTCAATACAATAATGAAGAATTTGAGTTCCATTGATCACCATACAATGATTGGAAATAATAGGTCCCAGGGTGCTCACGATGTCCCTCTCAACAGATGAGAAAATAAGTGGAAGATTGGGCAATTCCATGTAACAAGAAATTATATTAAAGGCTGGGTCATTGACATTAAAGTCAAATCTTCAAGCGCATGCTATTAGGGTTGCATTCCATGTTGGAAAATTTTTTTGAGAGAGAGCCTTTTCGACTTGAGAGGAATTAGATAATTCTACCAAAATGAAATGTCAAGCGTAGTATCGAGCATGAGAAACCTGAATACCATGGGGCTAAAAGAGGCTTTGGACTTGAGTTTTTAAACTAGGGGACCTTGGTAAAAACCCCACAATTTGAAAAAAAATAAAGCGAGATGCAAAATCTTTAGAAACTGCTTTAAAAATATCATCAGGTAATAGAAAATTAATTTGAGGTAAGGTAGAGGAAATTTTTGAGGAAAAGAAGAACCAGATGAATTCGTCATTATGACTTGCCCACCCCTAGGCCACACACTTTCCCAATGCCATTTTGCTACCTTAACTGCAAGAAAACCCTCACCACCAGTATGCCTATTATCGACCTCCAATACTAAAAATCTTGTATAATTTGTTGATTTTTATGAACTAGGTCTATTTAGGGTTTTGGCAAGCAAGAAACACGTGGATTGGTGACCAGATTAGCAGTTCCAACCCTAGATAAATGCTCAAAAGTTTTGTTTTGGTGTGGTTGGATAGATTGCATCATGTTCACTGCGTTGGTTGCTATCCAGATCAAGCACAAGCAACAGATTCAGAAAGCAACAATCACAGACAACACCTTCTTCAAATCCTCAAACGTTTTATTTAAAACCTGGAATTTTCACCTCTTTGTTCTCGATCTATGGGATCCAGATCATTCTACGCTTGATCTGCAATAGAGAGAAACCGAAAGAAATGGTCCTCCACTTCGAAGGGATCAGAGATGTGAACCAAAGCCAAAACCAAAACTAGATTGAGTGTGAAAAATATAAACATTTTCTTTCTGTGTCAACATGAATAAAACATTATGCAATATGACAACCATTTCCATTTGAGTCATGTCCTCTTTGTTTCAAGCCTTGGATTTGCTTTTGCAAGTTAGACACTCACAAGTACATTTGGTACTTGTCATTAAATAGTTTTAACATAGTATTCCATCTATGAATGGATTCTAGTTTTAAAGATTGGTACTAGCTTTCTACTTCTTTAACTAGTGTCTGTGGAAACAACTTAAGTTTTTTCCATTCATTCTCTATATTTTGTAAGGCACACGCATCATGAAATTCTTGTAAGTAATTTTGAGGATTAGTGTTGTATGCCCCTTCAAATCGTGGGATATTGTTCATATCTAATCTCTTGATCCTATTATCTTTCTGGTGCCTTGTTGGAATTCTAATAGCCTCAGTTATGTTTAACATACTTTGAGTAGCGAGTAGAGGTTCATCATGATCATCTCATCCATGGCTTCTATGATGCCTACGTTATTCCCTACTCTCCCTTCTTCCATGTCGTGACTCTCTAGAGTGCCCTCATTCCCTTTCCTGGTTGTTTCGTCTAGAACTTTCACTTTTCCTACCTTTATCCCCATGGTATTTTTCTTTATGACTGCATCCAAACACTGAAGGAGAGGATGAAGGAGATGATGAAGGTGAAGAAGAAGGAGAACCATCACCATGATGGTGTCTACCACCTTCTCTTCAGTGGTCTCGACCTCAATTGTGATTGCGATCAGAATGTCTATCTTTATCATGTGTTCATGTCCCTTTTTTAGATCCTTTGTGCTTGTGGGTATTAGAACCTAAGTTATGAATAGTGGAATGAAGGTTCTGATACACAACCCCTTGGCTAAAGTCAAGGGGAGGAACATCGTTGTGTGGGCAATTACCTGCGGCAAGTTCACCACCTTCATTTTCACTTAAGACATGTGGGACATCTTGTGACCACTTACCCTTCAAAGACTAATTATTTCTTTCTTGTTGTAAATCCCTTTGATGTTGTGCCTTCATGGGATAGTATTCTCTTGAGTCATGATCTTGCACAACATATTCTTCATGTAAGTGTGGCATGCCAATTCGTTTGAGGGCACGAAGAAGCATGCTTGGGATTGAACGATTAGGAGGTAACACTATGTTACCTTCTAAGTTTTGCCAATGTAGTTTTTTATCTTGATGGAGGATAAAGGTGAAGTTTGATATATACTCATCAAGATGAATATATACCACTCGAACTTGTTGAGGGAGTAGTGGATCAACGTCATGTGTATTACGCTACTGATTGTTTTCTGTTTCAGACCTAGGCAATGAGGCGCTTTCGTACGAAGAAGGAGACATACTTGTTTGTTCAGTGTGGAATGTATTCTTGTTAATTATTTTCTCAATCAACCCTAAGGGTTCGTTCCAAATATGTGAATGATTTCCTATGTTCTAATTACCACACAAACAATTAATTACCTGGCAACGATGCCAATGATGAGCGGCGAGGTACCCCTATGCTCAACCATACGAATACAAGCGTTTCATGCACAATCCGGTTGAATTCCAAGGAGTAAGTGCTTATGTGCCCTTGTGGAACAAGGATGGGTTGATTGATTGTTGTCTTCCCAAACTTACTTATATGTCACGATTGTATGGTTAAGTAAGCTTGAGGCATATGATTTTTATATCTTTTATGTTTTTATGTCTTATGCTAATAGGGAAAGAGAGAGATAACTAGGTGACTAATTTAACTTAACTACTCATTAACTAAGTTCTAATTAATCCTAACACCATCATCCATTCCCACTTACTGTACACATCCTGAGCTAGTGCAAACACTACTAGGCTTTCAAACACTAATTGTTTCCGAGCTACCAAGTGTCACATGTATGCTCAAAGGGGTCGTGCTTGTGTAATTTAATGATTTGCTTAATTGATCAAAATGAATTGCTACACTAATAACATAAATGTAAAGTGCATAAAATAAAATAAAATAAATTCATAAGAAAATAAAATAAAAGAAAAGAAATGCATAAGGAAACAAATCTCAAGTGTTGCAAGGATGAATCAAAGAGCTCGTCTTTTTTGCCAACACAATGGTGTGCTTAGGTACATCAATGCTTGAATAAAGATCCATCCACACTTAAACCTCTTGTTGTCGGCACTTGGAAAATACTCTAACTTTCAACCAAATTATAATATTTTCACTACTTTTCTCTTAAAAGACTTCTCTCAATTGTGCACTTGGGCACTATATTTATAGGCTTGGGAGAAACTACTCTAATAATTAGAGTAACCACTCTAGTAATTAGAATAACTACTAGAGTAACCACTCTAATAATTAGAGTTATTTCTAGAGTAATCAGTCTAATAATTAGAGTAATTGCTAGAGTAACCACTCTAATAATTAGAATAACTACTAGAGTAACTGCTAGAGTAACCACTCTCATCAAAAAGAAAAAGTGTAAAGTTAATAACGTGTAAAAAAAAAAGGTATAAAACAAAAGTAGAAAAATTGAGGAGCCACTTAATAATTAGCATGGATGGCCATCTTCCCCACAACTGAGTTGAAAGGAGGAGATTTAAAAAATTGAGCAAGGTTGTCCATCTAATGAGGCATTACTTACACTGGCTTGCTTAGGCTCATGGAAAGGTTTGACTTGTTGTATGTTGACCAATTTCTTTTTTTTTTTTGGGCTTTTAGCTTTGTGGATTAACATGGCCCCAAAAGGAAAGGTTTCATAAATGATATAAGGCCTTTCCCAAAATGTTTGAAACTTAGTTCGTTGTGGCACATGTGTGGGGTTCCAGTAAAGGACCTTGTCTCCATGTTGAAATTCAACTTTTCTTATTTTGAGGTTATGGAATTTTTATTGAATGCCTTGTGCCATTCATTCAAGGACTTGGCCACCACTCTATTATCATCTAGTACATTAAGGCTAATTAGTGGTTCTTTTTATGCTAGGTTAAGGTTAAGGTCAAGCTATTGAAAGTTTACAGAACTTGGATTGAATAGGAAGAGTTGGTAATTTTTTGTATACTAGCTCATAGGGAGAATAACCTATAGGGAGTTTTCATGTTGAGTGGTAGGCTCAAAGGGAATAATTGAGTTTTGTGCTCTAATCTCTTCTATATTTGCTAATTGTTCTAGTTAAAATCATAGTGATCTCCCTATTGGTAATCTTAGTTTAGTTATTGACTTGAGGGTGGTAAGGTGTTGTTAGTTTATGTTTCACCCCCAAGCATTACATGAGTTTGTGAAAGGT
This sequence comes from Gnetum montanum, assembly GCA_015680685.1. Lineage (NCBI taxonomy): Eukaryota > Viridiplantae > Streptophyta > Gnetopsida > Gnetales > Gnetaceae > Gnetum > Gnetum montanum. The sequence continues at coordinate 10,344 of MNCI01035578.1, forward strand.
GGTGCCTGTAAAGTGAGTACCATTGTTAGAAATTAGTGCATGTGGCACACCAAACCTGTTTACAAAATTTTGTTGTACAAACCAAGCAGTAGTAGAAGATGTATAGTTGGTGACAGCTATTGCCTTTACCCATTTCATACAATAGTCAAAAACAAATATTATGTATGCCTTTCCATTCAATATGGGAGTGATGAAACCCATGAAGTTAATATCCTAGATGTTAAAGAATTCTAGTGGTTGGATCTAATACTTAGGCTCCTCCATTCGATCAGTCATCCCACCATCACATTGATAGCATTCACAAGAGTAGACGAATTGGTTGATGTCCCTAAAGATTATTGGCTAATAATACCCTACCATTAGGATCTTAATAGTTGTGCATCTTCCTAGTGATCCCCATAAGGGCCCTCACAAGCATCTTGGAGAACAAATAGTTAATTAGCATCAGGAACACACCAACAAACCAAGCCATTGAAACACACCTTATAAAGGTATTTGTTGATTTCCATGAAGTGTTTGGCTCAATGAAGAAACTATTATTTCTTCCTATGGTCTAACTCTCATGACATCTCCTAAGTGAGAAGATAAGTGAGGATGCCATCGTACCACTTAGGTTTAATAGACACTTGTTCATTTATTGCATTAACAAAGAGGAGTTCATTAAGAAACTGATATGAAATTGGGTTCTCCTCCTCTTTGTTGTTCCATTGTAATTGAGATAAGTGGTTAGGAACCACATTCTCAATTCCCTTTCGATCTACCATCATAAGATTGAATTCTTGTAGGATCAAAAGCCATCATATGACATGGGGGCTCACTATTGAGTTATTCATTAGGAAGTGAATGACACTATGATCCATGTGCACAAATAACTTGTATCTAAGCACATAGTGCATGAATTTCTCCAAGGCATAGGTCACTACCATTAACTCTTTTTCTGTTATGGTGTAGTTAATCTGTGCACCCACAATGATTTGGCTAGCATAATGGATGTAATAAGGACATTTCTGATCATTGAACTATGTAAGCACAACTTCCAAGGCATAACTCAATGCATTCATCATGATGTGGAACAAGTTGGATCAATCAAGTGCTCATAGAATTAGAGTTTTTATAAGCTTCTAGTTGAGTTGCTGGAATGCCTTTTTGCATTCCTCAATCCAAACAAATGGAGCATCTTTCTTTGTTAGCTCCACCAATAGTTTTATGATGTTAGAAAAATTCTCTATAAATCACCAGTAGTAGCCAGTCTGGCCAAGGAATGATAAAAAATCTTTAATGATTTCTAATTGATGGATAATTCCTTGGATGACCCTAATCTTTTCAGAGTCTATCTCAATCCCTACCTGTAAGATTCTGTGCTCCAACACACTGCCCTCCTAGGCCATCAGATGGCTCTTCTACCAATTTAGCTAAAGATTAGTCTTCATGCATCTTTTTAGCACTTGATCAAGGCAATCTAGGAATTACTCAAATGTAGTGCCATAGGTGGAGAAGTTTTTCATGAAGACTTCCACCCTGCTACCAATCTATTGTCAAAAAATGCTTAGGACAAGGCATTGAAATGTTGCAGGGGCATTTCATAGACCAAATGACATATTTTTTTATGAAAAAGTCCCCTAAGGACTCATGAATGTTGTTTTGTCCTGATCCTCTACTACAATCTGAATTTGGTTATAGCCACTATAACCATTTAGAAAGCTATAGTAGAAATGCCCTAATATAGTGTCCAACACTTGGTCCACAAATAGCAATGGGAAATGATCTTTGAACATTGCCATGTTCAACAACCTGAAGTCAATACAAACCTAGCACTTACCACCTTTCTTTAGCACAATAATGAGTGAACTAACCCACTCACTATCTATAATGGAATAAATGAACCTTGCCTTGAGAAGTTGTTCAATCTTCTCCTTGACAATTTACTTTGATTTGGGGTTCAACTGTTGTTGTAGCTGTCTCTTTGGCTTCATGGAAAAATTAGTATAGATGTGATGTTTGCATATCCTAGGATCAATCCCAATGAGTTCTTGATGTGACCAAGCAAAGACTATTGGCCATTTGTTAATCACATTTAAGAGCTTCTTTTTCTACTCAGGAGTAAGCTTGACATTGATTATCACTAGCTTACCATTGTTCAAAAAAAATTACTTCATGCGAGTAGGTAAAATTTTCAACTCTAGGGGCTCATGTTTAAAATTTATAGGGAATTCCAACTCTCTGCAATAAGTGTCATCAGGTTTATTGGTAGATAGTTGGTGATGAACTTGCTTCAGTTCATCCATGTCTTCAACATAGGCACATGTTAAGCTCTTAGTTGGTTCCATGTAAAGTGTTGAGCTACTTTCAGGATTAGCTATCAGCCACTAGTGCCCTCTTGTTTTGTGGCTACTACATATAGGAATCTTTGAATGTTAGACTCATTTTCACACTGTTTTCATGTTGAGATTGATGTACTTTTTATAGATTAGAGTTTCTGCACACAATTACATCCTGTATCACTATACACAATGCATGAAACTCTCTTCTTCTCCATATTTCCAAAATCATTTTCCTTGAAAATTTTTAGGGAAAGATCTTTGATTCCTAAGTTTACATCAATAGTGTTTAGCTAAGTCCTTTCCATGATGATTGAGAAGTCCCCCTTGCAATTTTTAACTCAGATCACTAGAAAATTAATAGGATAGGACCACCCACAAACAGTGGTCAGAATGTCCTCTACTAGTCCTAAGGGAATAGTGATGGATTAGTGTGTCAACTCTAGGCAAATGTTACTCTCTTCTTCTCCATATTTCCAAAATCATTTTCCTTGAAAATTTTTAGGGAAAGATCTTTGATTCCTAAGTTTACATCAATAGTGTTTAGCTAAGTCCTTTCCATGATGATTGAGAAGTCCCCCTTGCAATTTTTAACTCAGATCACTAGAAAATTAATAGGATAGGACCACCCACAAACAGTGGTCAGAATGTCCTCTACTAGTCCTAAGGGAATAGTGATGGATTAGTGTGTCAACTCTAGGCAAATGTTACTCTCTTCTTCTCCATATTTCCAAAATCATTTTCCTTGAAAATTTTTAGGGAAAGATCTTTGATTCCTAAGTTTACATCAATAGTGTTTAGCTAAGTCCTTTCCATGATGATTGAGAAGTCCCCCTTGCAATTTTTAACTCAGATCACTAGAAAATTAATAGGATAGGACCACCCACAAACAGTGGTCAGAATGTCCTCTACTAGTCCTAAGGGAATAGTGATGGATTAGTGTGTCAACTCTAGGCAAATGTTACTCTCTTCTTCTCCATATTTCCAAAATCATTTTCCTTGAAAATTTTTAGGGAAAGATCTTTGATTCCTAAGTTTACATCAATAGTGTTTAGCTAAGTCCTTTCCATGATGATTGAGAAGTCCCCCTTGCAATTTTTAACTCAGATCATTAGAAAATTAATAGGATAGGACCACCCACAAACAGTGGTTAGAATGTCCTCTACTAGTCCTAAGGGAATAGTGATGGATTAGTGTGTCAACTCTAGGCAAATGTTACTCTTCTTAAGTGGAGGTAAGTTCCAAGCTTTATACATCTCATGAGAAATTAGATTGATACTAGAACCTAAATCCAAAAGTGCTTTGCAAGGTAAATGAGGGGACTTCTAGGATCAAATAGTTTCCTAGGAAGGAAACCAACTTTTATCCAATTAGTTACAACATGGGTTAGCATGTCAATATGCACTTTGGGAGGTGTTTAGTTTGAAGGGTGCTCAAATAGAGTAGATGCAGAGGATAAGGAAGAAGAAGGGTTATTAACCACATAAGTTTGTGAGGGTTTTGTAAGACTATTGGTTTAGAAGAATAGTCATTTATGGGATCTAGTTTCTAAACCACTTGGTTGAGAAGCCTGCTATAAGTTAACAGCCCTAGTAGCATTACATTGTTGTGGTTGTGTGATAATTTTTCCTTGCATGGATGGAGCAAGTGGTAACTGAGTTGAGTGTAGAGGGACATGTGTAGAAGGATGAGGAGGGTAGTGATGATAAAGGGATTCCCCTCTTGGAGATGTAGATTGAACTCTATAGAATCCAGAAGGGTAGTAGTGATGTTGGAATGAAGCATGACTAGAAGAGTCATGCAAAGACATGGGCTGTTGAACATAGTATACATATGGATCTGGCTACCTATAAGGGTACTGCTACCTAAGTGGTAGCATCCCCCATAATTTTGGATGCTACCATTGATGATACTACTTATACGATTATGGTGGAGCTCCACTTGAATAACAAGCTTGTCATTGATGGAATTACCTGGGATTTCCTTGAGGATAAGGTAATCTTTTGGGTGCTTACCTTCTAGCCAATCTAGGATTTAGAGCATACACCTTAGATGCTTACAAGTGTGACACAAAAAGGCAACATCCCTTAGGATGTTCATGTTGGAAAATTTCACATCCATTATCATCATCTAATTCAGACACCACAACCTCCTCTATGATAGTAGCTTTGCCCTTACCCCTTTAGTTGGCATGTTTATCTTCCTTCCTTCTTATGCGGTCAAGATCACTACTTTGCTCTTTTGATTCCTTTACTATTTTAAAAGATATTTGAAATTTTTAATCTAAAGATTCCTACATTTTGTCCACATTGGTTGAAATTTCAAAAATAGATTTTTGAATCGATAAGGTTTTTCATTGCACCACCTCATCAAGTGGTGCCTCCTGATTGTCATAGAACTAGACTTTTCTTTTTTTGATGGAAGAGTCCTAGTTGTACTCCTCCGTACTTTCTCTCTTTCTTAGCTCTACTTCTTCTTTTGCAACTTGCTCATTCAGCCTTTAAATCTAATGGACCCTTAGTTCTAACAATCTCCCCAGGGCATAGACCCTAAGAGTTCTCCTTATTTCTAATTGGAGCCCATCTATGATATGGTGAAGCTACTCTTATTGAGAATAACCATGGCTAAGGCATCAATGTAAAAGAGAGTATTGCCTACCCATGGTTGTGTACAAGAGTTCATGTGTTTCTTATTTCCAACCTTGTATCTACCTTCTTAGGTTAAACACTCTAGAGTACGTCTGATATTTGTCATTAAATAGCTTAAGAATTGTACTCCATCTATAGATTAATTTTGGCTCCAAGAATTGGTACCAACTTTCTATTTCTTTGATGAGTATCCTAAGAATCAACTTAAGTTTCTTCATTCATTCTCCATGTTTTGTAAGGCACAGACATCACGAAAGGCTTGTAAATGATTCTATGGATCTGAATTATACCCCCCTTCAAACTTGAAAATATTTTTCATATCCAGTTGCTTTATTTAGCTATCTTTCACATGCATGGTTGGAATTTTTACTACCTCTATGATGTTCGGCATGCTTTGAGTTGCAAGCAAAGGCTCATCATCATTTTGGCCATAGTGCCAATGATGTCCTCTACTACCCCTTCTTTTATGTTGATGGATCTCCCTTGATTTTGCATACCCCTAATCTTGATTGATTTAGTGGTCCCTCCAATCATCTTTATTTTGCAAGTCACCTCCATCATAGTCACGTGCTCCATGGATTTGGTCAGAGCTACAGGAGGAAGAAGAGGATGATGAAGGTGAAG
>MNCI01035589.1:0-10595 GCA_015680685.1 Gnetum montanum
GGGGTATTGCGTTTGTCGCACACAACTCGTCAACGATTCCGAAATCATTCCTCATCCTCAAGACCTTTACACCGAATTTTGAATGGCATGCTGTCATTGCAAATGTATAGACGATTGTGAATATGATCGGTTTTCAATTTTGTTCGCATCAATGGTTGGGTTTGTGTCAGCCTGCAGGATAAAACAAAAACAAAAAAACAACAAAACAAAAGGGGCGAATAGAGGAAACTGAATTTCACATTTTTATTCAATTGATAATGGTTTTTAAATAGGTAAATACATTAATTGAAAATAGTAACTGAATCCTAATACGAAGCAACTTCTATTGTCAAAATAAAGAGTGTGAACAAAGGCTTTTATTCAACTGATAATGACCTTTAAATAGGTAAATACATCAACCGAAAATAGCAACTCCTAATATGAAGCAACTTCTATAATGGTCAACTTTTTAAACTTCTGTAATGATCGACTTTTCAACATCTATAATGGCCGACTCTTCAACTTCTATAACGGCCCACCCTTCAACTTCTATAATGGCAAACCTTTCAACTTCTGTAATGATTGATCGTTTAACTTCTGAAAAATGAAAATAGCAACCGAATTCCTAAGGATAGTTGCTAAAGTCTAGGACAAAAAAAAAGCATGTTTAACAATTAAACACATTTAACACCCTCCCATAAACTAAAAGTTTGCAAAATATTAGTTTAACAAAAATCATTCAACGTGTAGACTCCAAGTTGATTTTTCAAAAATATTGATAACTTGAGGGGTTTGGTTAGAATATCAACGAGTTGATCTTCACTCTTACAAAGCACCACATCAATAACACCATCCTTGCATAGATCATGTGATGAGCTGCGAGGTACCCCTACGCTAAACCATACAAATACAAGCGTTCACGCACGATCCGGTTGAACTCCACAGATAGGCTAGTTATGGTATCTAGATAGTTACACATTGATCGTAGTTCATTGTCTTCCCACCTGGACTAGTATTTGCTTTGTCACATATGGTTTAGTCCAGAGTGAGGCGTATGATGTGATCCTAAATTAGTGCTACTCTTAGAGACAATGGAAAATAATCTTGATTAAACTAATGAGTAATAGGAAATGAAGTCTAAGCTAACCTAAGTGTGATAAGCATCCGTTCCTTAATCATCCGTACACATCTTGGACCTCGTGCACGACTACTACTAGGGTTATCAAGTGTAGATCCTAGGTACGTTGTTGGGTTACCAAGTAGTCACACTTAAATGCTTGTGATTAAGTCGTACTCATTCCACATTTAACAACAGGAATAGTAAATGATGATAAAGAAATATTAACTAAGAAAATAATAAATAACAATAACAATTAACAATAATAATTAAATAATTAAAACTAAGTGATTGCTGCAATGATGAAGGAATCTCGATCTTTATTTTTGGTCATGTGCGCGTCCAAGTACGTCACACTCAAATAAAGGTGTCGTACAATTACAAGCATCACACTGTAGGCTTCCACTGGGAAAATAATCTAACTCCTATGAAAACAAACTGCAAGAGTCTAGCTACAATTGACAAAAAGATGCCTAAATGAGGTGGAAGGCCCTCTTATTTATAGGCTAGGATAGGCGGCTGCGTAAACGGGGCCCTGTCGATGTAGGAAGGCTACATCGACGGGCCCGTGTGAACACGGCTAAGTCTATGCATTAACTGAATAACACTTCATCATACCCCCACGACTGAGTAAAAACTCGTCCTTGAGTCAAAGAAAGTGAGGAACAAGTTCAATTGAATACATAGTGGATAGGTATGGGATTATGGACTGACTAGAAATTTATTCATGCCGCAGTGGAGAATTAAGCAAAATTTGAACACAGACACAAAAGACAAAACTTGGGGAACTCATGGGGGTCCCGGTAGTGGTGGCTCCTTCATGGGTGCCTTTCCTTTGTCTTGTGCATCAGGCTTTTGAGATTGATACCATTGAAGAAGCACCTAATGTTTCTCCTCTTCTATTTGAGGATTATGAGCCGTCCATGCTGATGTTCCAATGTTTGATGGAGTCAACACTTTTCATGGACACGACAATTGCGAGAACACTTGATTGGCCTTGACATGTCATGCCGCAAATAGCCATCGTTCCTCTTTATAGGCTCGGGCCCTGACCTCTCCTCCCTTTTCTTGGATAGATTATGTAGTAACAGAAGTTTCATGATGGATGTTGAATGATGGCCTTCTACTCTTCATGTTCTACATGAGGTCCTTGGCCTTTGCCTCCCCCAGGTCGTTTGGTTGCACCTTGAGAAGGTCCTCCATGTCGTCATCTTTTAGGGGCCATCTATAATCACACAAGGATCAATCATTAGTAAGGTTATTGAAAAAGTTCAATGATTTTATACCTTACTCATTACCTTTAATAAATATTGCATTCTTTACTTAGTGTGATTTTAGAGGTAGAAATTTTTTCAAGAAATTTGCCCTAAAAGTTTAATGTCAGACATGGTTTTGAGAAATGTTTGATAAAATAATGACAAAGGAAAGAATAGATTTGGCAATGAAATACTCGAAGGGTATAAGATGATGTGGTGGTGTGCAACAATATACAAATTACAAAAGTCACGCAAGTGGGTCCTCCCCAAAGCAGGTTCCAACCTATATGCTCTTATGGAACCACACCTTAAGATGTCTGTAGGCACTAGAAGGGTTAAATGTAATCTATACTGATGCAACAAAACACACACATGTTGATACCACCATGATGAGGTATGAATTCAATGCTATACAAGACACGAGTCACAAATACATGAACAACGAGATGGAATGAATCAGAGAAGGGATTGCAGAGATTGGGACGTGAGGTAATTGACTCAGGGCATAATGAATCCTACGTGTAAAGCATGACTAACATGTCATCAACCCATCGTTCCAAGATTAGGACCAAGTCCATTCCTCTAATCAATGACATTGCATTGTTTCATCCTATGATGAGCAACTATGAGAGTGTCATAACAACAAGGCATATGATCACTTGGCATTTTATTCAAGGGAGGAGTGAATTTTTTTTTGTGGCACTTCCTTTTTCTTTTTCTTTTCTATCTTTCTCTTTTTTTTGAATACAGAATCTAGAGAAGCCACCAACCATTAGGCATGGGTGCATGTCTTTCCAGTGGGACTCCCTAGAACAACATTGTATTTTTGAGTACCCTTGTGATTACTCTTACTCCTAGTTTTTGTTAGATCTACAAGGATCTTAGTACAACCACATTGCATGACAACTCCCACAAACGTCACCAAAGAGAATCCACAAGTCCCCTTGATGTCACACCCTAATCATTCCCTCTTGGTCCATCCTTCTTCATTTTGGGTACAATGAACACAAAATTAATTTTAAGTTCTAAGAATGTCAAGAATATCATTGTACCCTCGAACAGATCCTCTTATTTGTAGAATGGATGAATAGGTGCAATGGGCTCATTGTCCACATAATTGATCACCCAAGACTTAATAACATAGAACACAGCTCAGCTAATGATCCACTTGAGTGTTTTATTTGTAGATGAGATTACTCATAAAAACATAAAAAGACAAAAAGATAAAACAATATATTAAAAGGTGAAAAATTGGAAAACAAAAAGTTGAAAAATTAAAGAAATAGAAAACATTTATTAATTCTATGTTGTTAGAATGGAGGATCCCCCCCATAACTAAATGGTTGAGCATGGCTAGAATTAATAAATGGAAGGTTGGGATCCTTGCATGTTAGAAATATTGGGACCCAGTCATACTTACCCCATTGGGGTTCACACACTTGATTAGAGTTGACATAGTGGGGCAAGTTATAAGATGTGGTTAATTTATAAGGAGTTGACCCACTATGGTACTTGTGACTGTAAGATGGTATGCAAGGATCAACATGTCTCTCCATGTGGCAATATTCATTGGGCCCCATGGTGGTTGGAGTGTTGATTGGTGGCCCAGATAGAGTAACATGAGGCATTAGGTTTGAAGAGGAAGATGCACCATAGTGTTGGATTTGTGCTGAGTTGGAGGATGCAGTGGTTTCTGAACTATGGTGTCTCTTTCAACAATCACATCTAAAGAAGGGATGTCTTCGATGTTGTGAAGGACCTCCACTACTGTTGACAGTAGGGGCACAAGTAATGTTTGCAGGTTGGAGTTGTGGTGCAAAATATTCTGGCATAGCTCGTGGTGATGTAGAAGGGGATGAAGTATGAGAATGTTGAGGTCAAGGAGAAGTGTAAGGCACATGAGGTGGTGATCTTGTTGGAGAGGACATGGGTGGATAGTACTTGGGAGAATGATAACAATGAGGTGAGGTAGAGGATGCTGATCTTGTTGGAAAAACATGTTGTTGAACATAATAAGCATTTGGTGTTGGGACATACAAAGGGTATGGTCCAGTTGGTGGTGGCCTCCCCCACGACTGAGGTTTCTACCACTGTGGTTGGACACAGTATTTTTGTACAAACTCCAGATGTAACATTCCTTCCCAATGCTCATGTAAATGTGACAAGATTGGACATTGACCTTTGGCATGATTATACAAGAAAATATTACATTGATACGTATGCTTGGCAGTTGAGTTCTTATTCTTATTATCTTCTACCCTTTATTTTGATTGTCACGTGATGTCTTGTCTTGTTTCTCGATTTGGCATATATGTATCTCTACTATTGTTAGCATATTCTCCACATCTTTCATGTACCCAATCCGTCATCTTATTAATCTTTGCCTCAATTTCATCTAGTGATTGCAGGATTGAGAAAGATGATTCCACCTCCTTGAAGTGAGTTGATTTCTCCTCTTCATGATCATGGACCCTTGTTAAGTTAAGATTTTGGTTCTATTGAGAACTTTCAACATTCTCCCATTTGGCAATTTCTCCTTCTTCTTTTGTTATCCGCTTAATAAGCTCTTGGAGTTGATGGGTTCGTAGCTCATATAGTTGACCTTGGGTGTACATCCCTAGGGTCTCCCACGTTTCATTACAAAGCCCATCAATGATATGGTACATTAGCCTTGCCTCAGAGAACCCATGGCCTGGGCAGTTGTTTAACAGTGCATAATATCTTTCTAAGGCCATGTCCAAGGGTTCATGTTACACTAGTTTCCATTCTTGGATTTGTCTCCTCAAGGTTGGAACTTTAGCATAGGTTTGATATCTTTCATTGAAGAGTTCTACCATTGTCGGCCAACATCAAATTGATTTTGGTTTTAATGACCTATACCATACTTTATCTTGGCCAACGAGTGTCAGAGGAAAGAGCTTAAGTTTTTGACACCCATTATCAATATTTTTTCATGTATAGGCATCGTAGAAGGCTAGTAAATGTTGTTGCGGATTTGAATCATAGCCTCTTGAAAACTTGGGAAAGTTGTTTAAATCAAGCATGGGTAGACAACTTTCCTTATGATGCTTGTGGGCTATTCGAATAGCCTCATGTATTTTCATTTAGCTTGTAGTGGCTAGTATGGGTTCATCGTCATCGGGTAAGTTATGCTTTCGTGTGTTGGGATGATGTTGTCTTTGTTTATGTTTATATGAAATCCCCACCTTGGGTTGCATACTCCAATCTTCATTTTCATAATATTCGTTGGTTCTCCAATGAACTGCCTCACTAGATGTGGCATTATTATAGTCTTGTAGGAGAGGCATGATTGCGAAATTGTGTGTGAATTTATATGTGACTTTTTTTATAATTATTTCTTCTTCCTAAGAGATATATCATTAAGTTCTATACAATGACCTTGTATGATATAACTAATCTAGATAACTAGCACCATCCCTGGCAACGACACCAATGATGAGCTGCGAGGTACCCCTACGCTCAACCATACGAATATGAGCATTCACGCACGATCCGGTCAAACTCCGCGGACAGGCTAGTTATGGTATCTAGATAGTTACACATTGATCGTAGTTCACTGCCTTCCCACCTAGACTAGTATTTGCTTTGTCATGTATGGTTTAGTCCAGAGTGAGGCGTATGATGTGATCCTAAATTAGTGCTACTCCTAGAGACNACTCATTCCACATTTAACAACATGAATAGTAAATGATGATAAATAAATATTAACCAAGAAAAAAATAAATAACAATAACAATTAACAATAATAATTAAACAATTAAAACTAAGTGAATGCTGCAATGATGAAGTAATCTCGATCTTTATTTTTGGTCATGTGCGCATCCAAGTACATCACACTCAAATAAAGGTGTCATACAATTACAAGCATCACACTGCGGGCTTGCACTGGGAAAATAATCTAACTTCTATGAAAACAAACTACAAGAGTCTAGCTACAATTGAAAAAAAGATGCCTAAATGAGGTGGAAGGCCCTCTTATTTATAAGCTGGGATAGGCAGCTGCGTAAATGGGGCCACGTCGATGCAGGAAGACTACGTCGACGAGCCCACGTCAACATGGCTGTGTATACGTGGCCCCATATACGCGGCCAAGTCGACACATTGACTAAATGACACTTCATCATCATGTAAGAAGTGAGATCTCACATCAATATGCTTGCTTCTTCCATATAGCACATAATTTTTGGATAACTTTATGGTAGAATTATTGTCATAGAAAATTGTAGTGGCCTCCTTTTTCTTGAAATATAGCTCATTAAGAAATTTTCTTAGCCAAATAGCTTGGCAAGCATAAGATGTTGTAGCAACAAATTCAGCCTCTGTGGTTGACAATGTAACAATTGATTACTTCTTGGATGATCATGAAACAACCCTGTGCCCATCATAAAAACATATCTCGAAGTGCTCTTCCTATCATCTTGATCTCCTACATAATCACTATTGGTAAATCCCATAAAATCAGATTTCTCACTTTTCTTGTAAAATAACCCAAAATCTTTAGTCTCTTGCAAGTAATGAAATATTCTTTTAGCAACCAAAAAATGCATTTTCTTTAGAGACTCCATGTATCTTCTGATAAGACTCACAACATGTATTATATTGGGTTTGCTTGTAAAGTGTAGCCTCCACCTTCTTTTAATATTTTTGTTTAGTCTCAAGCCAATCTCAATTGGAGTGCTTATAGGATTACAATCCTTTCTCTTAAAACTCTTGAAAAATTCTTTGACATATTTCTTTTGAGAAATAAAGATTTCAACTAGAGATTGCACTACTTCCATGCCAAGATAGTAATGCATTTTTCTAAGATTAGTCATTTCAAACTCATCCATCTTTGGCTTTTTAAAATTTTCAAATGAATCACTATCATTCCCAATGAAAATAAGATCATCAACATATAAACATACAATGAGCACTTTTCTTCCACCAATCTTTGTAAAAAGTGTAGACTCATATGGACATTTTTGAAATCCCTTTTTAGAAAAATAGGTATTTATATGACTATACCAAGCTCTTGGAGCTTTTTTTTTTAGCCCATACAAAGCCTTTTTAATTTATAGACCTTATAATTACTACCAAGCGTCACAAAATGAAGGGGCTGATCAATAAATACCTATTCCTCCAAGTCTCCATGCAAAAATACAAACTTGACATCCATTTGGAAGATAGGCCATGAATTTTGTGCTACCAATGCAATCATTAATCTGATTGTATCATTCCTTGCAATAGGAGAAAAGACTTCTTTATAGTCAGTCCCATAGCCTATATCCCTTAGCCAAAAATTACTCCTTATACTTGTCAACTTCACTAGTCTTTTTTAGTTTTGTTTTGAAGACCCACTTCACACCAAAGGTTTTGTGCCCTTTTAGAAGATCAACCAACTTCCAAGTACATTTCTCTTAATGGCTTCGATTTCATCCTCCATTGCCTTTATCCTTTTTAATTCTTTAATAGCACTTTCAAAAGTTGTGGGATTACAATTTTCAAACAAAGCAATGTGGGTAATTGGATCATCAAATTGGTCACTCCTAGTTACCTCATAATCCATCATCCATAAGGGTATTTTTCAAATACAACAATATTTAGCTGTTTCTATTGCTAATGAAGTCTCAACCTCCACCATTTTTGGTGCTTTAGCCTCCATGGTTTTTGGGATTTTAGCCTCCATAGTTTTGGGTGCTTCAAAGTTTGTAGTTCTAGGTTCTGTAGTTTTGGGTGCTGTTGAGTCTGTAGTTTCACTGTCGAAAATAATTGAACTAGGCTACTACCCATTTTGATTCCAAGTGATCTCTTCATCAAAGATGACATCCATGCTATTCACAATCTTCTTTGTTAGAGGATTATACAATTTATATGCTTTGGATGCTTCACTTACATCAAGAAAGACATTTTTCATTGTTATCTTCCAGCTTCTTTCTCTTCTCATTGGGGATATGTGCATAGGCAATGCAACCAAAGATTATGAAGTGATCCATTATTTGTTCTCTCCCACTCCAAGCCTCTTTTGGTGTCATGTTTTGAACAACAAAGATGAGACTTCTATTCAAAACATGGATGCTCCAATTCATAACCTCTAGTTAGAAACTCTTTGGAATACTTCCTCTTACCAAGAGGCTTCTCACCATATTGAGGATGGTTCTATTTTTCCTCTCTGATACACCATTTTTTGGTGGTGTATAAGGGGATGTAAGCTCTCTTCGAATGCCATAATTCTCACAAAAAACATCAAACTCTTTTGAACAATATTCTCCTCCATGATCTATACAAAGATTCTTAATGATCTTTCTAGACTTGTTCTCAAAATGTTCCTTGAAGCTTTTAAATGCATTAAAAAATTTAGACTTTTTCTACAAAAAATAAACCTAGCTTTTTTGAGTATAATCATAAATGAAGGTGATCAAGTACCTCTTACCTCCATTTGAAGATGGTTTTATTGGCCCACAAATGTTAGAGTGAACTAACTCAAGGACATTCTTTCTATTGGCACATTTTGGCCATTTCATGGAACAGCAAGAGTAGATACTAGAAAAAGACAACTTGTAAAAGATTGTATGGTTGAAAATTTGAAAATAAACATGTGGCTTTAAGGTTATGGGTTTCTTAAACTCTAGTAGTCCTTGATTGAAGAACAAGGCACATTCTTAACTACGTTGCCTCAGCCATTGGAAGGTGATCTTCACCGCAGCTTTCAGATTTGCTACAAATGAATATGGTTGCAGTGGTAATAGTAATAGGAGGTGACTTGTTTTCTTGCAAGCAAACCCAGGTATGGCAAGGCATTATCAGTGGCTGTCATCAAACATCATGGAGCAAAAGAAGAAGATTATCAGTCCACCGTGGGTTCTTGTCATGTACAGCATTGCAATGTTCCAATGCTCTGTTGAAATTTTCAGCTTTGTACTCTTGGTGTGCAAGTGATAATAGCACATCATCTTTTGCGTCACCGGCTACCGAAAGCTGATGATTTTGCTCCTGATTCAGCTCAACATTAAGAGAAAAATGCATGCGATCATGAGGATGCTACTGCCGAAGTTAAATTGGGTCAAAAAATGTCACAAGTGTAAATTCCTATCCCTGGTCGAAGATCTGAAACAGCCTCAAAGCATTGCTATTGTTGAATGCTTGCAGCATTTCTATGGTTCCAATTGATGCAAACTGAAAAATGTCACTAAAAAAAACCCTTAAAACCCTTACTGATGGGCCTGTGCTGAAGATCATTTTACTGTCGCTGCCGCTACTACAACTACCGTGAGTGCCGCTGTGGGAGACGCGTTGGCCTCTGCTATGTCCGTCGGCTGGTGCACCAGCTTGCGCATCATCTGGAGCACTGGCCGTTGTGCCACAAGCGACAGCATGAGTTCCTGCGGGCACAACAGAAATAGAAGGGGAGGGCTACGCGTGGGCAGAGGACAGATGGTGAGGGATGGGAAGATGAGACAGCGGCCATGGTGGGTGGATGAACAACAGTAGTAGAAGAAGACAGGTAGTGGTCTCTATTGCATGCAGAGCCATGGCCTTGGCCACGTCTAGATCTGGCCGAGGGTTGCTCAGATCTAGCAAATCTGGCCGCAGGATACTGCACACAAGTCGAAAACAGAGGGAAGGGGATAAGTAAGACTGCATGGTTGCAGAAGCAAGAATTATTTCATCGAAATTGAATTGTCCTGGTTATGGTTCTTTCAATAAATCTTCAAGTTTTCACACTCATTGTTACAAGAAACAAGGCCACCCTAATTTGCGTGTTGTTATTCCAGAAGAAGTGATCTACCTTGTAAGCATGGATGTGCATTACCTTAAGGCCACATGGCCTTAGCAATGATTTTTTTTTTAAAAAAAGCAAAACTCATAGCTTCTACTTGATTTCAATTTGTAATATTTTTTTAAAAAAAAAACATAAGAAGAGGAGGTTTATGCTTTAAAGAAAAGGGATTTATGAACATTTGGTGAATATGAATTTGTTCTCTATGGGAATTGTGGAAGTTGTAACTTCCTAGCCTAATCCTTGATGTTTGTAACCACTACAAAGGACACTTGTTAGTTGTAGCTTTTTTATCTCTTTGGTGGTTGAAACCACCCAAAATTGTTGTAACTTACCTAACTTGTTGGGCAAGTAACCTCCTAACTTGTTGGGCAAGTAATCTCCTAATTGGTTGGCCAAGTTACTTGGGAGAGAAGTTAGGTGAGATATTTTTAAATATGTAACTTCCCTACCTACCTTGGAACCC
>MNCI01035589.1:12299-54842 GCA_015680685.1 Gnetum montanum
CAAATTTAAAGGATATGGCTTAGATTTGGTATTCGAACTTACCAAGCAATAGTATTACAAGTTGGGATGACATGAAGAATCTTTTCTTGGCCCAGTTTGGCAATCAATTAGATCAACAAAAACTATACTGTGGATTCATACAAGCTAAGCAAGGAGCTAAATAGTCAATTAGAGATTTCAACATTAAGTTTCAACAAATTTGTGGACTCTTTCAAGGACAATATAGGCCATCAGATGAAATGCTTAAGGAAACTTACCTTAAGGCTGTCAACCCCAACATTTCAATTTGGTTAAAAAGAACTCCAAACTTAACTACACTAAACGACTATTTTAGTGAAGCTATACAGTTAGAAAAATAGTTGAATCCTGAAGAGAATATTGCGACTCAAAAAAGAGAGGAAAAAGTTATGATTCCTATGCAAAATTTTGCTCAATTTAAAGCTTTACCACATCCATATCATGTTAAGATAGAGCAAGAACATGAGAAAGTAGGATCTAAAAAAGGATAATTAATGTGAGATATGTCTAACAAAATAGTGAAGCTCGAAAAAGCTTTGGCAAGAGTTAATATCAAGGAAGAAAGGAAAAGTAGAAAGCATAAACATCAAGACACTAAGTTAGTAGAAGATGAGGATGAAAGTGATCTTATTATGTCTAACTTTCTTGATATTGAATCTGATAATGAGTTATCAAGTGTTCACTATGCAAGTAAATCTTCTAGCAATGGATCAAGTGATACTTCTTCTCTACTAAGTTCTGAAGAAGATATGTCATTAGATGAGGAATGCAATAACAATGAAGAAAATGGATATAATCTTCAATCAAAGGAAAGATTAACTACTTCTAGACCCCCAAATGTTATTACTGATCCATCTACTAAGAGAAAAGATTTTGAGCCAAGTAGAAAGGATAAGAATAAAGGTAAAGATAATCAAGTGGAGCAAAGCACTCCAAATCAGTCTTTTAATAAATGGATAAAGAGATCAAGCTTTATTGGTGATGGAGAGTATGATTTGATTGAAGACCTTAAACATGTCAAGGCCAATATTAGCCTCTATCAGTTGCTTCAAATAGGAAATCAACAAAGAAAGGCTTTAGAGTTCATTAAAGGTAAAAGGAGAGCTAGAGAATCAGAGTTAAGTTATGTGTCTAGTAATGATGAAAAATTGAAGACTTCACATGATAAGGAAGCTCCTCCTTTCCTTTTGACAATGAAATTAAAGGATAAATTCTTACACAATTGTTTGGTTGATTCCAGAGCTACATCTACTATAATGCCATTATCTATATGTAAGAGACTTGGTTTGATTCCTGAAAAATCAAATAGAAAGATTGTTCAAGTGGATAAAAGTAGAGTGAAGATTGTGGGTCAATTACCAAGTGTTCTATTGGAAATTGCTTCTGAACCTCGCATCAGAAGTAGAGTAACTATTCAAGTGGCAGATATACCAGATTCACATAGTCTCTTATTGAGTAGAAGTTGGAGCAAGAATTTCTTAGGTTACATATCAACAGATTATTCTCACATGTGGCTACCTTGGAAAGGAGAACCGAATCAAATATACATCTATAGTGAACCTTTCATGATGGATAACATTACTTAAAATGAAAGAAGTAGGATGGTTGAAAAAGGAGATGTTGAAAACAAAATTTGTACACTCCAAGAAAATGAGGATTCACTTGAGAAAGAAGATGAGAGGGTTAGAGATATGAGGATTTCTACCAGCGTAATCCTCCCCATTCTCTTACCATCTCAAGAATAGTCCATGAAAAAAGGACTTAATAATGTACAGTTTGTTTGTTTTGTTAGGAACGAGGTTTTAATACCACCAAACCTTATGTTTGATGGAAATTTTCCTCCAAAAAGATTTATCTTTTCAGCTATAAAGTTCAATAAAACCTTCAAGTACAGTTCAGTTTTAAAATGAGGCATGCATAAATTTCTTTAAGCTTTTAAAGGGGGTAGAAATGTTGGCACATTCTGGCCATTTCATGGAACAGCAAGAGTAGATACTAGAAAAAGACAACTTGTAAAAGAATATATGGTTAAAAATTTGAAAATAAACATGTGGCTTTAAGGTTATGGGTTGCTTAAACTCTAGTAGTCCTTGATTGAAGAACAATGCACATTCTTAACTACATTGCCTCAGCCATTGGAAGGTGATCTTCACCACAGCTTTCAGATTTGCTGCAAATGAGTATGGTTGCAGTGGTAATAGTAATAGGAGGTGACTTGTTTTCTTGCAAGCAAACCCAGGTATGGTAAGGCATTATCAGTGGCTTTCATCAAACATCATGGAGCAAAAGAAGAAGATTATCAGTCCACCGTGGATTCTTGTCATGTACAGGATTGCAATGTTCCAATGCTCTGTTGAAATTTTCAGCTTTGTACTCTTGGTGTGCAAGTGATAATAGCACATCATCTTTTGCATCACCGCCTACCGAAAGCTGATGATTCTACTCCTGATTTGGCTCAGCATTGAGAGAAAAATGCATGCGATCATGAGGATGCTACTGTCGAAGTTAAATTGGGTCAAAAAATGTCACAAGTTGAAATTCCTATCCCTGGTCGAAGATCTGAAACAGCCTCACAACATTGCTATTGTTGAATGCTTGCAGCATTTCTGCGGTTCCAATTGATGCAAACTAAAAAACGTCACTAAAAAAAACACCTTAAAACCCTTGCTGATGGGCCTGTGCTAAAGATCTTTTTACTGCCACTACCGCTACTACAACTACCATGAGCATCGCTGTGGGAGACGTGTTGGCCTCTTCTGTGTTTGTCAGCTGGTGCGCCAGCCTACGTGCCATCTGGAGCGCTGGCCGTTGTGCCACGAGCAACAACACGAGCACCTGTGGGTGCAACAGAAATAGAAGGGAAGGGCTATGCATCAGTGGAGGATAGATGGCGAGCGACGGGCAGATGAGACAATGGCCGCGGCGGGTGGATGAATAGTGGCAGTAGAAGAAGACAGGTAGTGGTCTCTGTTGCACGCGGAGCCATGGCCTCAGCCACGTCTAGATCTGGCCAAGGGTTGCTCAGATCTAGCAGATCTGGCGGTGGGATGCTGCACGCGAGTGGAAAACAGAGGGCGGGGGACAAGGAAGACTACGCAGTTGCAGAAGCAAGAATTATTTCATCGAAACTGAATTGTCCTAGTCATGGTTCTTTCAATAAATCTCAAATTTTTCACACTCATTGTTACAAGAAACAAGGCCATCCTAATTTGCGTGCTGTTATTCCAGAAGAAGTGATCTACCTCACAAGCGTGGATGTGCATGACCTTCAGGCCACGTGGCCTTAGCAATTATTGTTTTTTAAAAAAGCAAAACTCATAGCTTCAACTCGATTTCAATTTGTAAGATTTTTTTTAAAACATAAGAAGAGGAGGTTTATGCTTTAAAAAGAAGGGATTTATGAACATTTGGTAAATATGAATTTGTTCTCTATGGGAATTGTGGAAGTTGTAACTTCCTAGCCTAATCCTTGATGTTTGTAACCACTACAAAGGACACTTGTTAGTTGTATCTTTTTTATCTCTTTGGTGGTTGAAACCACCCAAATTTTTTATAACTTACCTAACTTGTTGGGCAAGTAATCTCCTAATTGGTTGGCCAAGTTACTTGGGAGAGAAGTTAGGTGAGANGGAGCATTTTGTAAAGAAGACAGTGTGAACGATTGCTTGCAAGATGGCTTGCTAGAATAAAGATTTCAGCCTCTTTGTCGTGGTCGTGTGAGTTATGCATTTCATTTTTTGTTTTGTTTCAATTATCTAGCTAGTGGTTTAAATAGTATCATCCTTGGCAAGTAATTTTGGGATTTTTAGATTGCTTTTACTGTTCTTGTTGCCCGATAGAAATTTCTATTAAAATTTTGCCGTAGAAGCGCTTGTGTCCAGAATAGCTTCATTTTATCTTTAAAGTGAATTCTCGTGGTATTTCAATTAGAAATTGACAAGTCTTTTAAAAGTTCTGTTTGAATGCAGTCATTGACATCTATTATCTAGTCAAAATGGAGTCTCGTACGTGGTAGTTTATGCAGCAATTTTTGGTAGCATAATAGGATTGTCTTGAAGATATTGCTTGTTTGAACCTTGGAAGTTTGAACAATTCATAGATATTGAATTTGGGATAGCTTTATTACAAAGTGTTTACTCGTGTCATTTTACCTTGTTTAAATATTTGAGGTCTACACAAATCTACTTTCTTTTCTTTTCTGCTTATTTCCATTGAATCTTGCTCTATTTCTAGTTTTCTTGTGGAACTATCTCTTTGTCTAGGGAAAATTAGGAGTAGATTGCAGATTTTTGCTCAAATTTTTTTGCAAAATTTTAATTGTTACAAGTAGGTATTATAAGGACCGTGTAGACTAGGCAGTTGAACAAAATATAAAATCTTCAACAACTCACAGTACTTGGCAAAGTTGGCTGAATCTCTTTAAAGTAAGTCATTTGTAGTTCACACACAACGCAATTGTTACATTTTACACAACCACATGCCGCAACAGCACACACACATACTCACATTAACTACTGAGTTTATTTGGAGGTATCTAGGCCTTGGTGTTTCCAGAGACCAGTAGACACCTAAATCCTATTTGAGGACACTTGTTGGCGGTCGCATCCCAAACAGTCGCCAACACTTTGCTCTCCATGATTTTCCTTGAAAGAATTGAGAATGATGTTTTTTACCAACAACACATTCTTCAAAAACTTCAGAATGAATTGTAATTTAAGGAAGACCAGTCACCATATTTTTCTATTGTAGAGTCTTTAATCCTCCAAAATTCAAGTTGCCATAGCAAAAATGCCAAAGCCATGTTGGGTCTTTTACTTTAGCCTTCAGACAATATTGACCCCTTTTAATCCTCAATGAAAATAATTTGTTGGAGCTCATTTGAACAACTTCAATAGATCCTCCTAAAGGATCATAAATTTCATAAGCACCCTTTTGAATGGTTATTACATAACCCTTCTCTTGCAATTGAACAACACTTAAGAAATTTGTTTTCAAATCAGGAACATAAAAAACATTGGAAATTATTTCTACAAAACCTTTATTAGTTCTAATGTTAATATCCCCCTTTGCGATTACATTTATTGTAAAATAAAAACTTTTATCTAAGTAAGAAAAATAAGACTTACATCCACACATATGGTTGTTGCAGCTAGTATCCACATACCACACATCTTACTGAGACTCTCAGTTGGCTTGAACTACCATCAAAAAGTCTCAAACTCCTTCTCTTCTACAAAATTTGATTTCTCTCCTTTGCCATTGGGTAGTTTAGTGTGGAATTTGGAATGATAGTTTCTATATTTATGACATCTACAACATTCCACCTTTGATTTTTAAACTTTTCCTCTACCTTTGCCTTGAAATTTATCATTATTTCCTTTTGAAATGTCTGTTGCCATTTCTATTGCCTTGATCTCCTCTACCTCTACGTCTACCTCTACCTCTTCCTCTTGATGAATAAGTAAAATTAGAAGCCTTCAAAGCTTGCTCTTTAGAAGTTAAATTTTGATTCATCTTCTATTTGTGGACTAACAAATAACTTTGAAGTTCATCAAGGGAAAGTGCATCAACATCTTTGGATTCTTCAATTGAACAAACAACATAATTAAACTTGGGGGATGGGGAATGCAATATATTCTTAACAATAATCACATCCTCCATCTTCTCACCATGAAATCGCATGTTATTGGCTATCCCCATTGTTCTTGAATAATAGATAGTAATAGACTCCCCATCTTTCATCTATAAAGTCTCAAAATCTCTTCTCAAGGATTGAAGCTATGTGTACTTTACTCTCAAAGACATATGATATTTCTTCTTTGTCGAATGACAAATATCCTTGGAATTTTCTTTGCCAAGAATGGTCTCTAGGATAGAATGATCAATTACTTGAAATAAGTAATTCTTTGCTCTTAAATATTTTAGCTTTAGTCCCTCTAGCTCCTTTCTTTGTTCATTTTTGAGTGTAATTTTAGCTGTAGGTGCTACTACAACATCTTCAACATCTTACTAATACTCCTTAGACTTCAAGAAATTTTCCATCAACATGCTCCAATGGTCATAGTGACCATCAAAATGTGGGATGGTAGGTTGCACAAAATTTTTAGAGGCCATTTATGCACTACTGTGATCTTCTTTCGAGCCTCCTAAATTGGGTGCACTACTATGCTTTTTTCTCTAGCCTCTTGAACTAGGCTTTCTCTCTATCCTCCTAAACTCAGCTCCAATACCACTTTCATCCTCTAATATTGTACAGTGCTAGCCTGTGCACTGCTAGCCTTAGATAAGAAAAAACAACAAAACAAAACAAAACAAGCGTAAACAGAGGCAACTAAATTTTACATTTTTATTCAACTAATAATGGCCTTGAAATAGGTAAATACCTCAATGAAAAATAGTAACTGAATCCTAATATGAAGAAACTTCTATAATGATTGAGCTTTTAACTTCTATAATGGTTGACCCTTCAACTTCTATAACAACCAACCCTTCAACTTCTATAATGACTGACCCTTTAACTTCTGTAATAGCAAACCCTTCAAGTTTTGTAATGGTCAACCATTCAACTTCTAAAGAATGAAAATAACAACTGAATCCCTAAGGAAAGTTCTTAAATATTAGTACAAAGAACAAAAAGGAAAAAAGCATGTTTAACAAGTAAACACATTTAAAAATTCGAGCAAACAAATAATATTACTTTAATGTCTTTTTTTTCTTTTATAAGAGAGATGTCTTTTTATTTTATAAAAGGGAGAATAGAAGCTTTAAGTTTAGGACCAACAAAGATAGGTTATTCCTCTTTAGCTCATTTGAAAACTTGTTTTTGAGGTAGAATAATTAATAACATTTGGATCTTTTAAAGAGTGATCGTTAACTTTTCATTTTCTAATAAAGGATTTTGGTTGCCATACTTTGTAGGTTTCAAGCATATGGAAAAGCTACTTTACTTTATGTAAAATAAAATAGACTATGATAACAATGATGAACATGTTAATAAAGGCAAACAATGATGAATATATTAGTAAAGGCAAAGGAAAATTATCTATTTTTTGTTATTCATTATCTTTTACAATACACAATTAGTATAATAAAAATGGACCTTATCATGTGAGAGTTGAAATTGATAGAAGGCTCAAAATTTCTTGTAAAGAATAAATATGCCAATTGTGCAATAAAAATAGCATTAAAGATTAGTGATACATTTTATTACAATATCTTATATTGGCTCACATTAGACATAGATGGAATATTAAAATTGAAAATTTGATTGATTTGTTCTAAATGTTACCAAGAATAGTTATTAATTTTCTTAATGATGTTTCAAAACTCATAACATGTATATTTCTATTGTGTAATATATCAAAAGGGTTTATAGACATAATAATATTTTAAATTTTAATTTATTTTTAGTTTGAAATAGGATAATACCATCAAGTATATTTGCTCAATAAATTTCATATGAGTCATAATAATAATATTTTTTAGTCTTAATTCTTGTGGGCTAAGTTAAGTCTACATGTTTTCTTTCATTAATAAAGTTTAGCATTCATGCTTTAATAGTAAAAGAATTCAAGATAACTATAGAAAGATGTGACAAAAGGCCAACATTTATAAAATACCAAGGGACATATTTTGCATCACCATGACATCACTACACAATCTAAACCTTACATAAAGAATCTTTATCATCAACCATATTTTTGTTCTTTGAGTTAACATTGTTCTTATTAAATGAGGATGAATTTTTCATACAAGTTATTTTGTTTTGGCTGAGAGGTCAANTTTGTAGAAGATTACAGTTGTGAATAAGGAACAATGAATTCATCATGCAAAGGAAGGTTGAAGAAAGACATCTCTAAGAAATAGTAGACATCTTAGTAGAATTGAAGGATGCATAGGCAAAGACATCTTCAAGAAATAGTAGATGTCTTTTCTCAGGCAAAGACATCTTCCATTAGGCAAAGACGTCTTCATAGAATGTAGGCCAGTTTTAGAAAGACATCTTCCATTAGACAAAGATGTCTTCCCATAATGGAGATTTCAGAAAGACATATTTCCCAAACAAATATGTATTCCTATAATAGAGGGCAAATATAGAAAGACATCTCAGGCATGAAGAAAACATCTTCCATGACCATTAGACCATTGGCTAGTCATTGCACAAGCTCCAATATGGATTTGGAAACATGAAAGCTATAAGAAGACATCATATGCATTGGGAAATATACAAGTTTATGTGTAAGCATTGTAATCTTTGTTGCTCTTCATTGTAAAGTGTCCTATACCTCAAAGTGCAAGGATCAACAAACTAAGTTGCATTTATCCCTTGTAATTGTTTATTCTTTTTTTCTTGCAGGGTTGATGTGGTTCTTGTGGGAAGGAATCTTGCTTGAGCTTATTGTGATCTTATGGGATTGAGTGATTGGTGTTGTGACACAACACTTTGGAGCAAAGCTCAAGATTATAAAAGTTCTGGAAGCTTGGAAACCACATTCTAAGGCTAACGGTGCTTGCGGGTTGAGTGGTTGGTGTTGTAGCATAACACTCCAAAGCGTGGCTTGAAGATTGTATAGGCTATGGAACCTTCAAACCATATTTGAGAGCAAAAAATTCTAGAGATATGCTTGTGATCTACCCTCCAAGTGTGGACTACCGAATTTGGTGTGTGTGCTTTATCTCAAAAAATTTTAATTAGAGAAATTTATTAATCCCCTCCTTCGAAGTTCAATGATCCAAAAATGGTATCGAAGCTTGGTAATCTTCTTTGTCATCATCAACATCAAGAGTGAACAATGGAGAGGACATCTTACACAAAGACACCCATGTTTGATGGATTTGACTCTACCTATTCAAAAGCTAGTATGCAAGGGTTCTTTGAATCCATGGAATTTGAAGTGTGGGAGTCAATCCTTAAAGGCTACACTCTGCCTATTGACAACTTTACCAACATTATCAAGCCTCATAACAAATGGACACAAGAGGAGAAAGATGAGTTCATGTTCAATTCTAGAGCAAAGAAGTGTTTATATCATGCTTTAAATAAATCCAAATTTAATAGAGGAGTAGGATGTACAACAACCAAAGAAATTTGTCAAATTCTAGAAGCCACATATGAAGGTACATCTATTGTTAAGTAATCAAAATTATTAATCTTGCAAAGTGAATATGATAAGCTTAAAATGAAAAATGGCGAAAAGATAAAAGAGTACTTCTCTAGGATTAATGATATTGTTGTAGCCATTAGAGGTATTGGTAAAGGCTTGTTAGAAAGTGATGTGATCATTAAAATGATCATAACTCTTCAATTGGAGTTTAGAACTAAGGTCAAAACCATGGAAGAAATTAGAGATTTTTCAAGTCTAAAATTTGAAGAGCTTCAAAGTGTTCTCATTACTTATGAAATGAATCTCATAAGTGAAGGAACTATTCAAGAAAGGCCTATTTCCTTGAAGATTGCCTCAAAGGAGAAGGAGCTCAATGAGCATGATGAGGGTAGAAGATGAAAGTTCCTTTCTTAGTAGGAAGCTATAATGACTAATAATTAGAAGAAATAAAGGAACATATTAGCAAAGATTCAATCGGTCCAAAGGAAGAGAAAGAGGTAAGAATTTTTTAAATGTTAACTTAGATTTTTATTTTGTAGAATGTTGGATGTGTGGTGGAAGAGGCCACATGGCCTCTAAATGTCTTAGTAGTTTCAAGATACAATCCAAGAAAAAATCCACTAAAGGGGTAAATAATACTAACTTCTATACAAGTTGGAATGATGGGAAGTAGAGTGAGGAAGAAGTGGAGGATGATGCAAATAATTCTCATCTCATCTGCATGGCCCTCACTAATGATGAAGTTGATTCATCAGACAATGATCTTAACAATGATGAGAGGTTTGATATATTGTGTAATGAACTCTTAAATTTTCAAAATCTTTGCACAAAGTTTAACAAGTAAGTAAAAGAAAAGGATTAAGAAATTTCTTTATTAACAATTTTTGATCTTACTAAAGGAATCTTAGAACTTAAGGTTGAGAATAAATATCTAATCAAGTCATTTGAGTAGATGAAAGACGAGCTTGGAGATGTAAAGCTTGTGAATGAAAGACTAGCTAAAGGGAAGGAGTCCCTTCGAATGATTCTTGAACAAGGAAGAAGTCCACAAGACAAAAGTGGACTTGGATGCTATTTCCAAGAAGAAGAACCTACATAATTTTCATCTCATCTAAAGGAATCTCCAAAGAGTAAGGACATGACATCAGAAAAAGCTCCTATCTATTAACAAATTCCTCAAATATTTGATCATTCTAATCAATTTTTCTACAATAGGAGAGTTACATGTTATTATTTCAATAAGATTGGGCATAAACAATGGGAGTGCAATTTAAAGTTTTATCATATGAGTACCTGGTCATATCACAAGAATTCTTAGTTTTATCAAAGTGCACCAAGAAAGTTTTTTATGTAGTATCAATTAATGTTAACTAAAAGTACAAAAACAATAAGAAAATAATGGAGAATTAAATAGCAGAACCAAGGGAATCAAGACATCTCGTGGCTTGAACATTGGAGAAGTTCAGTTGAGAGGAGAATCATCAAAAGAGGAAACTCATTCTCTAGCTCCATAAGCTCACTTTTTAGTAGTATGAAAAGTAGGTAGAGGTAATTTTTCATTTGTTTTTAAGCTTTCATTAAGACTATAGTCCATTGGTAGTCTTTCCGAATCCTCATCCTATTTTTGACAAAAGATGTCTTTTTGAAATGAAAGATGTTTCTAGAAAGATGTCTTCAAAAGAATAAAGATGTCTCTCTCATCTTTTGAGAATAATGGGAAAGGCCTCTTTTATGAGTAAAATACATCTATTATAACTTTAACATGTTAAAAAGACATATCCCTATCATATAAGACATCTACATTTTTGTTCAAAGGCCTCATTTTTTGGTCACTATAAAAGACAAAAACCCCATTTTTATTGTATTCCTTCATATCTACTTTACAAAGACAACTAGGGATCCACCATTTGTAGTAATTTTTGTCAGAGATGGCCCACAAGAATATTGGAATGTCCAAAGCACCATCTAAGAAACATTCAATAGGAAGTTCTAGGAATGTGTTGCCTTCTTACATGCCTTAGTTTTGAAGCATAAGTTCCCAATAGAGGTCTGAGGTAACGTGAACCACTACTATTGTTTCTAAGAATTCCATTGCTCTTCCAATTTATAAACAACAAGCTTTGTTAAACTACTTCAAGCTTTTACACTAGACCACTTTCATTTCCATGATTTCTCTTGTCCCTCAAGTGTTAATTAGGGAATTCTATTGTAATATTGTTACCTTCGATGTTGTTGTTGGGGCATTCACATTAATTGTTAGGGTAATTTTTGTTGAGGTCTCTCCCAAAATTATGAATGAAATTCTAGGTATATCCAATCCTAATATCTTTTAGGTTACCATTGCTACAGTGCATGATATTTACACAAATGGTATAATGCCTATAGGAAACGATGAATTTTGTGATGTTTTATTTGAAAAATATATGTCATTTGATAGGGGTAATATTGAGATGAAAAAGATGACTCATGATGCCTCCACCTTATCACTCATTATTTTGTATAATATCATGGTGAAAGGAGGTAGCTATAGTTATCTATTACCACCCCAGGGTTTTGTACTATATTATCTTCTTATAGGGTTGCCACTAGATCTGGGACACACTCTTTGTTGAGACATTTTGAGCCTTTATGCTGAGAGAATCCTTGGACACCCCTACTTAATTAGTCTATTGATTTGCTAGAGGTTTGTACCTATTCTAGAGTTGCCTTTGCTTAGAGGCAAGAGGAGCCCTAGTGAGTACATTTAGAAGAGGAGTACTTCCCATGTAGTAGAAGTAGGATCCAACACCAGACATTGAAAAAACAAAAAGAAGAAAGCATCTCGATAGTTGAGATGATAAAAATCCTTTGGTGCTTAGATCATTTCATCTTTGAAGAAGCTTTTTTGGCCCCTTGCATGAGCCATCAAAAATCTTTGAAGGAACCTCTCTTACTTGTGTAAGAGATTGGATGCAGATGGGATTCCTCCTTCCTTTGATGGGCATGTGTTTGAGGAGGTTACTACTCTTCCTATCTCTAATAGTGAGGAGGATGTTCCTATTCCAATATGACATTTTTCAGTAGTAAGACCTTCACACACGTATGACTTAGGGATAATGTTAGATTTTGAGCCAAAGGCATTCCTAGCTGGTGTCTAGGAGGAGCATCATGCTTCAATGTGTTATCACATCTCCACCATGGTTATAGAGTAGTGATGATTCTTGGAAGGCTTTTAAAATAATAAAGTTATGATACTTTGATTTCATAAAATACATATTTGAAGCTAGCCCAATATGAACTATAAGGAAAATGTATTAAGGATAATATTCCAAAGCAATGTTAGAGGAGATTAAGAGATATATGTGAGTGAAGTGTTCAAGCTAGGTATATTATATTTTAACTAGAAATTGATAAACATTACGAAAAAGTAAATTTTTTAAAAATATATAATAATAATAATATAATCCCAAAGTTTCAATGATGGAATCCATCAAAATACTCAAAGTTATTGAAAACATCAACCATTTCATGACACTTGGTACTAATTTGAATTATCAACATCGAATGGTCTCCAATAGCACAACTTTCTAAATCAAATCCATAATTTCTCTAGAAGGTAATGTGGAAAACACAACCTAAAATGTGGTCAAATCCATGGCCAGAAATGCAGTAGTTAGCCATGGAAATCATAGACAAGACAAAGGATTATCCCACATATCATACCCTCATCGATTCTTCCTACAATGGTAATTGCATTTGAACCAATGAAATCATGAAACAAGCACTGAAACGAGCTCAATGTAGGCACATGAGTATTTCTAGTAGTTCAAAAACTACCAAGGCATAATGTGGCAATCTACAAAAACCCTTACCTCTACATATTGAGCACATGGACGACCTATGACATGTGAAAGAAGTAGAGGTGGTAATGGTAGCCATCATAACACTAAGTAGCATCAGCATAGATGGCCATGATGATTAGAAACATGGCCATGAGACTCTATCACACAAAGATCCAGGTGTAGCTAGCAAGAAAGAAGGTAAGAAAGACATAGAGGTTACCATGTAGTGGTCATGAAACCCCACTCTATTAAGATTACATCCATAATTCTGTTGGTGAGCACATGGAAGTACAGTGGCCTTGGTTTTCAATGAACTTGTGGGATGCAATGCATGATTTCAGGGCCAATGCTATGCTCCCAAAGTTTCTCAACTGTATTATGGTTCCAAGTGGTTTTTGACCACATAAAATAACATTAAAAAATAAAATTAAAACCCCCATTATGAGAAGAAGCTAGTTTTGACATAACATCATTGATACTAAGTGGTATAATAATTTCATTCCATATGATATTTTGTCTAAAGGTTATAAGGAAGAGGTCTAATGAACATTTGGCAAACATACCTCTATTTTCAATAGCATTGACACTATCCATGACAAGTTACAACCTCCTATGGAAGCTACAGCTTGTTTTCCTTGATATTTGTGGAGTTGTCATTACTAAGAGGACACTTGCCAATTATGGTATATATTTTTCTAATTTTTGTAATCTCCCATGGTAATCTTCATAATATTTATTGCCAAGAAAATGCTTGGAAAATATAACTTAAATTTCTAATAACTTCTTAAGGATATTATAACCTCTAGGATGGCTATCAATTGATACCCCTAGATATTTGTAATACCCTTAACCTATCATGATTATTGTAACTATCCTATGGTTACTATAAAAGAGCCTTCAAAGGTAGAATTGAAAAAGAAGATTTTTTAAAAAAGACAATTGAAGATTACTTGTAAGATGGCTTGCTAAGATATCAATTTGGCTATTATGTTTGAATCCTGTGAGTTCATTTCTTCCCATTTTGTTATAGTTTCTTAGCCAATGGTTTAGATAGTATAGTGGTTGGCATTTTATTTTGGGATTTTTCCTAGATTGCTTTTATGAATCTGTTTTTTCTTTTTTGAGTAATATTAGACTCCTATTAAGATTTTTCATAGAAGAGATTATGCTATTGAGAAGCCTCAAAAGAAATTTAATAATAATTTTTAACAAAATTTCCTATTTTGAGGTTAGAGAATCTATGAAAATCTTTGGTATTTTGAGATAACTAAAATACCTTCATTTTTTAAAAGTGTATTGCCTTGGTATTTCAATCAAGAAATTGTCAAATTTTTGAAGATTCTATTGAATGTAATATTTGAAAAACTACTAACTAACCAAAATAGAGACTCATACTTTGTATTAAATAGACTAAGTGATTGAACAAAATAGGAATATCCAAAAACTCACAGTATTTGACAAACTTAGCTGAATCTCTTTTATGATAGTTGATCATAATTATATACACAGCCTAGCCATTTCAACATTCGCAACAACACATAATCACGTCTAGTACATTTCATAACTACGAAGTTTGTTTAGAGGTATTTGGACCTTGGTGTTGCTAGAGATCAGTAAGCATCTAAATCCTATTTGAAGAACACCTTTGATCCCATGACCCCAAAAGGTCACAAGACTATGAGGCCCCCAACGTTGGTGGTCTAGTTCCAAATAGTCACTAATAGTTATTTTGGTGCTCAAAGAAGGGCAAAAAATTTATCCTCTAAGTTTATAAGCCTAATAGTCCTAGCATACCAACAGTTCTTTGGAGAAATTAGTTACTATTTTGAGTTCATGACCAAATAGACTGATAATTTGGAAGATTTCAAAGGTTCCAAAGGAATTCTTGATTATAAGATTGATTATTTATTAGAAGAAGAATAAAAAAGGTTTTTGGTTTTGGACCAAGTAGGGGAGTAAAGACCAGAAAGATAAAAAGATCAACCCTTCTATCTAGTTTATTAGTTTATAAGAGAATGTCAAAAAAGTATAAGAATTCAACACTCAAAAGGAATTCTAATAAGATGGAAAATCCTTGTCAAATAGTTACATCATTAGGATTTCAAAACTACAACAATATTCCTAAGGTAGTTTACAAATATTCCCTTGAGTCTTTTATTCTTGAAAAAGCTTACTTGACTAAAGAGTATATCCACATGTTTGAATTAGCTTTGGCTCATGCAAATTTTTAGAATCAAGATTAAGCTTGTAGGTTATTTGTAGAAAATTTAAATTATATGGCTCAAATCTGGTATTCAAACTTGACAAGAAATAGTATCACAAGTTGGGATGATATGAAGAATCTCTTCTTGGCCTATTTTGGTAATCAATTAAATCAACAAAAACTATTCTATGAGTTAGTACAAGCTAATTAATGACTTAAAGAGTCAATTAGAGATTTCAATATTAAGTTTCAATGAATATAAGGACTCTTTCAAGCATAGTATAGACCATTAGATGAAATTCTTAGAGACACCTATCTTAAGGTTGTGAATCCCAATATTTCAATTTGGTTGAGGAGAACTTCAAACTTGATAAAATTGAATGACTATTTTAATGAAGCTATACAATTAGAAAAAAAAATGAACTTAAAAAATGGAGAAATTATCATAACTCAAAAAAGAGAAGACAAAATGATGATTTCTATGCAAGATTTTTCTCAACTTAAATCATTACTAGGGCCATTTCATGTTAAGACAAAGTAAGAGTATGAAAGCAAAGAATCTGAAAAAGGACTATTAATGAGAGACTTGTCCAACAAGGTGAGGAAATTAGAGAAAGATTTGATGGAAGTTAGAATCAAGGAAGAAAAAAAATAGAAACTATATGCATCAAGATAATAAACTAGTAGAAGATGAGAATAAAATTGATCTTGTTATGTCTAAATTTCTTGATATTAAATCAGATAATGGGATATCTAGTGTTCATTATGCAAGCAAATCTTCTAGTAATGGATCTAGTGATACCTCTTCTCTATTAAGTTCCAAATAGGATATATCATCAGATGAAGAGTATAGTAATAATGAAGAAAATGGATATAATTTGAGATCAAAAGAAAGATTAACTACTTCTAGGCCTCCAAACGTTATTTTTGATCCATCTACCAAGACAAAGGTTTTTGAACTAAGTAGAAGAGAGAAAAATAAAAATAAAGAAGATCAATTAGAGTAGAGTACTCAATATCAAACTCTTAATGAATGGATGAAAAACCTAGGCTTTTATAGAGATGCGAAATACAATTTAGTTGAGGATCTTAAACATGTTAGGGTAAATATAAGCATATATCAATTGCTACAAATAGGAGATCAACAAAGAAAGGATTTAGAGTTTATTAAAGGTAAAATGAGAGTTGGCGAGTCAGAGTTAAGCTATGTATCTAACATTGATAAGACAACAAAAACTAGCTATGAGTGTACTCTTGATAAAAAAGCTCCTCCTTTTCTATTGACAATGAAGTTAATGGATAAGTACCTTCACAATTGTCTAGTAGATTTTGGAGCTACATCAACTCTCATGCTGTTATCTATATGAAAAAAAACTTGATATGATTCTAGAAAAATCAAATAAAAAGATTGTTCAGGTGAAAAAAAGCAAAGTAAAGATTGTGGGTTAGTTATCCAATGTTTTATTAGAAATCACTTTTGAACCCCCTATGAAAAGAAAAGTAACTATTCAAGTAGTAGATATACCAAATTCACATAGTTATTTGTTGAGTATAAGTTGGAGTAAGAATTTCTAGGATACATATCAACGAATTATTCACATATGTGGGTATCTTGGAAAGGAGAACCAAATCAAATATACATTTATAGTGAGTCTTTGATGAATGAAAACATTAATTCAAATGAAATAAAAAAGTTATTGAAACAAGAGCTTTTGAAACTAGAATTTGCACACTTCAAGAAGATGATAACTTAGAAAAAGAAGAATTTCAAGATGAGAGCAAATGAAAACTATACTTCAATGGTTCTTGTAACTTGAAAGGTGCAAGAGTTGGAATATTTCTAGTAAAGGATGATTCCCCAAAAATATTCAAGGTAATTCATTTATCTTTTTCTTGTACAAATAACAAGGCTAAATTTGAAGCTTTGTGTATTGGAATTAAAACAACATTGGAAAGAGGAATCAAGGAAATCATCATAAAAGAAGACTCAAGATTAATTTTTGAATAAGTTAAAGGTAAATTTCTGGTAAAAGCCTCATGCTTGCAACCTTAAAAATAGTTCGTTTGCAAAATGTTGGATCAATTTCATCACTACAAAATAGAACACATAGATAGGAAAGAAAAATATATAGCACATGATTTAGAAAAAAGAACTTCATCATTAAATGTGAAAAAGATAGAAAGTTATGAGGGTGTAAAGATCAAGAATGAACATCAGTCATTAGTAATAGAACACATAAAGCATTTACAATTTTTTGAAGATGATGATCAATTACTTAGATTCGTAAGGAATAAGCAAGAATTTGAAAGTCAAATTATACCTAAGACAATGTCAAGGTCTAAAAAGAATTCCATTCTCAAAATGGTGATTAATTACTAATATGAGTTTAACAAAAATTTGCTTATTAGGGAAGATATACAAAATTTAGATGATCAAGCTTTTGAAGTAGTAAATTTTGGATCTACTTAGATACAAAAGTTGTTAAATGTCACAAAGGAAAAAGATTCATTTTCCAAGAAAAATTTATTATTACTCTTGAAATATAGTTTGGAAAATTGTGCTTGGTCTTATGATCTTAAAACTTTTCGACTAGAGGTGATGACACATAAAATCCCTTTGATAGCTAGTTGTAAGATAGTTTAATAAAAGAAAAAGAAATTTAATCTATCATTTATGCCAACTATGGATGCTGAGATCAAGAAGTTATTAAAATCTTGAATTATATATCGAATTCGATATTTCACATGACTTGCTAACCTTGTTCCTATAAGAAAGAAGAATGGTGATATTAGGCTTTGTGCAGATTTTAGAAATTTGAATGTAGCTTGAGAAAAAGATAAATACCCACTTCCTAGAAATGATAAAATGTTAATCAAAATATTAGGATGTTAGGCATATTCTTTCTTAAATGGATTTTTAGGCTATAATTAAATCATGGTAGATAAGGGTGATAGATATAAAATAGCATTTATCACAAAGTGGGGAACTTTTTCTTACCAAAGAATGCCATTTGGATTGTCAACTGCTAGAGCTACTTTTCAAAGAAAAATGGATTTAGTCTTTAAAGGTTTAATAGGAGAGTCCATTGTGGTTTATTTGGATGATATCACTAGCTTTTCAGAAAGGAAGAAATATCACAATGGTCATGTTCAACAAGCTTTTAATAGATTTCGTGAGTATGGTATTTCATTAAATCCTAAGAAATGTATCTTTTGGGTTAAATCAATAAGTTTATTAGGCCATGTAATTTGTCTAGAAGGAATTTCTATAGATAATTCCCAAATTTGAGTAGTACAAAATATTGAACATCCCATAAGTGAAAAGTCTCTTAGATATTTCTTTAGAAAGATAAATTTTATTAAGAAATTTATCCTAAGATTTACTAAAATTACTAAACCTTTGATGCATATGCTAAAGAAAGATTCTCTAGTAGAGAAAATGCCAAAATCATTGAGAGCTTTAGTAGAAATTAAGAAAACCATTCAAGAAGCTCCATACTTAGTAAAGCTAAAATTGAAAGAAGATTTTTAGTTATATGCTTGTGCTTCAAATAATTCCATTGCTACCATTCTCGCCACGACATCATAGCACTCTCTCTCCGTTTAATGAGGGGTTTGCCATGCAGTGTAGCATGCTCGCCACGACATCATAGCACTGTTGGCATTAAAACCTTGGCACACTTCAAGCCAGCTATTTGCTTTCCAAGAAAACAAAAAAAATAATATACCTTTTTTTGTTAGGATCCAAAAAGACCTTAAACTAGCAACCCCAGCATAGTTGCGACTTTCGTAGTTCGAAAAGACCTTAAACTAGCATTCTTAGTGTAGCGTCCCACTCTAATTACTGGTCTAGAAAGACCTTAAACTAGTAATCTTAGCGTAGCAAAAAATTTAATGGTCCGAAAAGACCTTAAACTAGCAGTTTCGACCTGTTACGCATTCGTAGTCTGTAATGATGTTAAACTAACTATTTCACCTTCTTGTGCTGGCAATCTTGTAATTTCACATTCTCATATTGACAATTTTACATTTCTTATTTTAGGAGATTTGCGTCTCCATGCCATAGTAGTCTACCATGAATTTAAATTGGAAAAATCCTAATCTTTATATTATACTTTGATAGTTACATCTCATCTTTGCTTTGCAAGTTTTCGTTATACACAATTACTACCAACAGGTGCCTCTTAACTAGGCTTTCATCTCATTTTGGCAGGTTGAGCAAAAGATGGAAATCCATCGTGACCTCTTCACACCCTTAGCTTTAGCAGGTCCACATGGAAAGCTCGCAAGACAATTGAACCCAGACTTGATCGACTAGGGTTCAACCATATCTAGCACCATAGTGTCCTTAGAAACATCCCCAAACTAGCTTGAGAATCTAGTCTGAACCCTAGATTTAGAGGCCAAGGATATCACTGAGGACCCTCTTGTCGAGATGCCTGTGTCCACATCCAAGGGGGAAGTAAAAATGTTAAAACTTAGCTCCCTCCTAGATACGCAGATGCACGAAAATGTAGCCAATATTCTGCAGGACAACATCAAAGTCTTCGCATGGTCATATAGTAACATGATGGGCTTAGATCTATGGTTGATACAGCACAACATTGTCATAGACCCATACATGAAGATAGTCAAGTAGAATGCTCATAAGGTTAAACGAGAAATAACACTAGCTATAAGAGATGAGATCACCAAGCTATACCAAGTTGGTTTCATCCTCGCAGTTGATTACTTGGAATGGGTGTCCAACATTGTTATGATTTCTAAGAAAATGGGAGGGATACGGATCTGTATAGACTTCTGGGATCTGAACAAAGAAATGATCAAAGATGATTTCCCACTGCCAAGCATCGATCAACTTATCGACACTACGGCTAGTCATGCCCTGTTATCCTTCATGGATGGTTTCTCCAGCTACAATCAAATTCACATCAATCTAAAGCATCAGCTAACAATAACCTTCATGACCCCATGGGGTACCTTTTGTTACACAATGATGCCTTTTGGGATCAGGAACGCTGGAGCAACCTACCAACAAGCCATGACTTACATATTTAGTGACTACATCCTAGAGACACTAAATGACTACATGGATGATATAGCAGTTAAGTCCAAGGAGGCAGCTGATCAACCATGCGATCTAGGGGTAGTCCTTAAGTGTTGTCAAATGCATGATTTGCACCTTAATCATAAGAAGTATGTATTTGGGATGAAAACCATACGCATGTTAGGTTTCATAGTATCGGAGGCTGGAATACGGGTGGAACCTGACAAAGTTAAGGCCATCGTCAACCTGGCACCTCCTACAAACCTTAAGGAGTTACATGGGTTGCAAGGTAGGGTACAATTCATCCAAAGGTTTATAGAAAAGTTGACTAACAAGTTACACCCCATGCAACATCTTCTAAAGAAATGGGTTAACTTCAAATGGACAACCTAGTGTCAATAAGCCTTCGATGACTTGAAGAAAGAGCTTTCACACCTCCCAACTATGCATCTACCATAGAGGGATAAGCCTTTCTTCATCTACCTTTCCACCTATGACACATCAATCACAACACTATTATGTCAGAAATGAGACAACTGATCTAAGACACCAGTGTATTATCTGAGTCATGCATTAATAGCGCATGAGGTGAAATACAACGAAGTGGGGAGGAATTGCCTTGCCTTAGTATTTGTGTTAAAAAAGTGGAGGCACTACCTGTTTCGTAGTATAATTAACATCATTTTCAAAAGAAACATACTCTGGGCTATTACTAACAACTTGTATGAAAGTAGCAGGATAGCCCAATGGAAGGAAATAACCATGGAGTTCGACTTACACTATGTGAGCCAATCATCAACGAAGGGTCAAGCCATAGCGACCCAAGTTATAGCCTCACCCATCGACGACTAGGAAACCATAGATCTCGAATTCCCAAATGAGCATGTTGGTACTATCAAAGCCATCCCATTGCACCTCAAAGCTACTTTACACTTTGACGGTGCCTCAACCGAGCGAAGAGGTAGTGCAGTTGCTGTCATTATGTTCCCCTCTAGGGAAATGCACATGTTTTCTCATCGTTTTACGTTCCTTTGCACCAACAATACGACAGAGTATGAGGGGCTACTCAAAGGCCTCTTAGTTTCCCAAACACTATGCATACAACACCTAGTGATTCATGAGGATTGACAACTAGTTGTGAATCAAATCACCAAGGTCTATGCTTGTAAACCTATGCACCTGCAACCCTACTGCGATCTAGCAAAAATCTTTCTTAAGAAATTGGCAACTACAGATATGCAACACGTGCCATGCAACGAGAACACTATGGCAGAAACATTAGCCACCGTAACACTAAATATTCCACCATGCTTGTTTTCAAGTTTTCCAACTTCGATTATCAAATGTACTAAGCCTATCACTCAAAAAGGACATGTGGCCTCTATCAATGTTGCGGATACCCAGGAGTGGTACACCAACATTAAAGCCTACTTGCAACATGAAAACCCCCAAGAGAACTGACATCTGCCCAAACAGATGTAATCCGTAAGCGTGCCTGGTAATATATGCTCATGGGAATTGACACCTTGTGCAGACATTCCTATGATAGGATATTGTTGGCATGTGTGGGTGAGGAACAAGTGTGAAAGGTGATTATTGTGGTGGACACATAACACCTAGGGATATGGCCATGAAAATTAGATGCCTAGGGTACTATTGGCCCTATATGGAGTGTGACTATCTATCAAAAGTTAGGACATGTGACACGTGCTAGAGATACACAAATCTCATACATGTTTCACCTATAGAGCTACACCCAACATAGATCACGTGGCCTTTTCAACAATGGAGACTAGACCTCATAGGACCTATCACACCTAAGTCCTCCATAGGGCATAGCTTCATTATCACCATCACTCAGTATTTTACTAAGTGGGTGGAATCTATCCCCCTAAGGAGATGACATCTTAGCAGGTTTTCCATTTCATCCTAGACAACATTGTGACAAGGTTTAGGCTTTCGATGACTATTGTAATTGACAATGGACCATAGTTCAGTAGTACAGAATCCTGAACCTTCTGCAACAATCTAGGCATCAGGTAATCATTCTCCTCCCCATATTACCCGTAGGAAAATGGGAAGGAAGAGGCTACAAATAAGTCCATCATCAACTTGCTGAAGTAGATGCTTGACAACAGCAAAAGGCCATGGAACGAGCAAATCCTCTATGTTCTATGGGCCTATAGAACAACATGCAGGACTGCAATGAGTAAGACCCCTTACAGTCTCATTTGTGGATCTGAAGCTATGTTGTCTCTTGAGTGGCAGGTACCATCACTTCAGATGATCCTATCTGATGTTGTGAGTGAAGCCCAAAATAATGAGTCAAGAATTATTGACCTTGACTCAATAGAGGAGGAGCACATACAAAAGTTGAGCCTCATAGAGCACTACCAAAGTAAGCAATAGCAAAAGCACCATGCAAACCTGCATCAATAACTAGTACAGAAGGGATACCTCGTTCTCAAGGCCATCCATGAACATGTGATCAAATTCTCAGCCAATTGGGAAGGCCCATACATGGTCACCAAAGATTTTGGAAATGGAGCCTTCAAGTTGGCAGACATGGATGACAACAAGCTTGCCAACCTGGTGAATCACTCATACCTGAAGCTGTACTACATCTGAAGCATGAACACGGTAAGATCGTCCTTGGGTCATGAAGTTAAACTAGCACAACAACATGTCAGAGATGACGTTAAACTAGCACAGCTTGTCTGCTACAATGTAAAATTGGCAAATTTGGCAATCATCCGCTATGACGTTAAACTGGCACAGCTCGTCTACTATGATATTAAACTAGAACAGCTTGTCCGCTATGACGTAAAACTAGCACAACAAGTCTGGTATGATGATAAAATGGCACATATAGTCTGATGGGACCTTAAACTAGCACATATGGTCTATTGGAACCTTAAACCAGCACAACGGTCCACTGGGAACTTAAACCAGCACATGGTCTACCAGGACCTTAAACTGGGTTCGCGACACGTCCCCAACATGCATCTACATCAAGCGCATGTTAAGTGAGCATGCATACATCAAGTGAGTGTGCACATGTCAAGCAAGCATGCACATATCAAGTGAGCATGCACACCTCAAGCGAGCGTGCACTCATCAAGTGAGCACACACGATGCCAACATGGGGNGTTGCAGTTTCGGAATGTAGTTCACAACACAATGAGGAAATGCTCTAGGACATATGCAATGCTACCATTATCAAGCCTCATATGCAATGCTACCATTCTCAAGCCTCATCTTTATCCTTTTCCTGAGCACTCCTATGCAGTGCAAAAGGCAGAATTTGCAGATTGGCAATGTTTTTGCGACTAAGGCCAACTACTACAGTATGCTATGCTATGTAGCGTAGCATAGCGTAGAAAATATGCAATAAAAAATTAGATTTCTTCAAAGGTTTCCAATGCATGTAGCAGGACACAACACAAATTTTTGCTTCGAACAGGTGACTAGGCTATGCTATGCTGCATAGTGTAGCACAATGTAACAAGATGCTACGCTACACCAAACACGCTACACTACAAAGCATAGAAGAGCATGGTAAGTGGTTACACTACATAAATGCACTTCACCTAAATGCACTGTTGGTTTGACAGTGCAATTATAGCATGGTAGGCTTGTAATTACAGCATGGTAGACTCGTCCAATGGTCATGCGGGCATGTGAGACATAAACAAGTCAACGCAAGCCCAGGGCACATGGCATTGAAATCACATCTTTCATGTGCCCTTGGTCCTATAAATACCATGATGAGAAATGCTTGAAGGGTCCATATTTTTTGCAATTTTGGTTGGCTGGAAATTTTGTTGGCTGACAAGCAAAAAAGTTAGCATTGTAACCTTGAGCATTGTAAGATTTCTGTTTGACATTGTAAACAGTTAGCACTCTTAGTTGGCATTTTTTTCTGCTCTTTTATACCACCTTGATAGTATTTCAAATTGTTAACTCCTGAATCCTCATTCAAGCACATAGGCATCTTACTCTACACATCTTGGTTACCTTTAGGATCTCTACACCTCCCAGTGTCGCGCAACCAATTGTATCCACCTTGACAGAGTGAAGTTATAATCTTGAAGTGATGCATTCTTCTAATTATGTTTTACTTTTATTTCTGGCTTATTGTTGCATTTTTACGTTGTTTTCTACCCTTCTTGCATTTAAAATTTTCATTTTATGCTAGAGGTCTCATTTTCAAATTATCCATTTATGAAAGGTTATATTAACACCGACTAAGTCCTTGTCTGATCAACTAGACCATTTAGGAAACCCCATTTCCATTTTTATCCAGCACGGCCCTCGCATGGATATGAGGTTAATACTACTGCAGCCGATGTCTCGTTGGTGTTTTCCAATCATCGATGTTTTCATTTGCTACACTCCTTTAAAATTGATGATTACAGATAGACCATTTCAGCAATGGGACCTTGATTTTATTAGTACAATTAATCCTTCTGGAGCAAGAAATAATGTTATTCTCATAGCTATCAATTACTTTACCAAATGGTTTGAAGAAAAAGCTCTAATTCTAAGTTCAGCATCAAATTTGATTAAGTTCTTGAAAGATCTAATTCTAAGTTATTTTGATCTACTAGAAGTGTTGTTATTCAACAATGGACAAATTTTTCAATCTAAAGAATTTATAACATGCTCATAAGAAAAATCCATCTTTCTATTTTCCTCTTCAAATTATTATCCTTAATGGAATGGCTTAGCTAAATCTACAAATAAAAAGCTTAAATTGGATTGATTACTTACAATTTGCATTATGGATTGATCATATCATATTTAAGAAGGCTATCGGAATGTTAGCTTATCAATTAGTTTATGGTTTACTTGCTAGAATTACGAACAAGATTATATGTTTGGCCTTAGATTTTGTGCAAAAGTGTAGTGAGAAAATTGATAAAGATAGAAGTTTCATGAATTTACTCATCAGAAGAGAAGCCAAAATAGATAGAGCTAAAGATAATTTATCAAAGAATGCTTCTCAAGTTAAAAGATGTTTCAATAGAAAGTCTTTGAAAAGGAGTTTCAAAATTAGTGATGTTGTATTATTATGAAATATGAAGAAGCCAAACAAATTTTTGACAATATGGACTGGTCCATTTCAAATCAAGAAATAGTTATTGGAAGATACTTACCAGTTATCAACACTAGGTGTGATAGAATTCTAGTTTTTGTATAATATTTTACACATAAAACATTATTTTGGACAATTTCCTACAACTTAAATATATATATATTATGTATATAGTATAGTGATATATATAGGTAACTATAATAATATTTAGTATACATAGTAGTATGTAGTAAACCTTTATATATAAAATTTAATATATGTATATGTTTAGTAGTAACATATATCATATATAATATATAACCATAATATATATCTCATACGTATGTTTAAGTATATTTATAATATTATAAAACATTTATACCTTAGAACATTAATTTTTTTAAATGTGTTTAATTTAATGTATTAGTTCAAACAATTAAATTTAGATTATTTCAAGTAATCATCACTTGTGATAAGTGTAACTAGGAGTGATAGATAGATAACTACCTAGTGGTGAATCAATTTGAACAACAAAATAGTGGAATTTAAATTAGCCAATCGTATGATGATGGAAGTTAAATGAGATTTGGCTAAGTGGCCAAGTTGATTAGTGGAATTGATGGGAAATTCAAATTTATCTTACACTATATAAAGAGATGAGAATTGGTTAGAAATGCATCAATTTTCAATTCAAGTTTAGGTAAAAAGCAAGGAGATTGTTTAAGTGTAAGGTAGAAAATGGTTCTTGAAAAGATGGCAACAAGAAGAACTTTTATCCCATATGTTATGGGATGTTGTCTAGAGCATGTATTGAGAGCCTATTGTAAGGAAACTACCCATGGAGCATCCAGTGAAAGCCATTTATTACTTTCACTTTCAGATGAGTTTAGATTTCTCACTAGTAGGCCTTTTATACATTTCAATGTTTGGGGTAGCTTCCATGAATGCACTACCCAAGTTGAATATCAAGGAGATTCTACTAAAGATGATTCTTAGGGAGAGGCTTTTATGTCTCAAGACATTGAAGTAACTAGTTGGGAAGAATCTCAAAAATTAGTAGTCAAGGAGTTGGATGTAAATGAAACGAAAATAGTTGTTGAAAACAAAAGTGAAAATAAATTTGAGGCTTCAACTAGGCAATAAGAGGAAAGAAAAGCATTCATTACAATTGAGATTACATATGAAAGGGTTCATGATATGAAAGTCCCAAAGAGAGTTACTTTAACACTTTATTTCTCACCCACAAAATAGCTTATATAAAATTATTCTTGTATAGTTTCCTAAGTTTTACTAAGAATGGGGTTTTTATTTCATCAAACCTTAAGTTTGATGCAAGTTTTACTCAAAAAAGATTTGTATTTTTGAAAAAATGTTCAATAAAGTATTATTTTGATAGTCATTTAGTTTATAAATAAAAATAATTTAAGGAGGGGTAAAAGAAATGTTATCACATCTCCACCATGGTTATGGAGTAGTGATGATTCTTGGAAGGCTTTTAAAATAGTAAAGTTATGATACTTTGGTTCTTAAAATACATATTTAAAGCTAGCTTAATATGAACTACAAGGAAAAGGTATTAAGGATAATATTCCAAAGAAAAGTTAGAGGAGATTAAGAGATATACATGAGTGATGTGTTCAAGCCAAGTATATTATATTTTAACTAGAAATTGATAAACATTAAAAAAACATCAACTTATTTTTGAAAAATATATAATAATATAATAATAATTTCAAAGTTTTAATGATGGAATCCATCAAAATACTCAAAGTTTCTAAAAATAGTGGCCATGCTATGGCACTTGGTACTAGTTTAAATTATCAGTATCCAATGGTCTTTAATGGCATGGACTTTCAGGATCAAACCCTTGTTTTCTTTAGAATGTAATGTGGAAAATGTAGCCCAAAACATAGCTAGATCCATGAACAGAAATGTGGTAGTTAGTTGTGGTCATCATGGATAGGCCAAAGAATTATCCCATACATGTGGAAGAAGTAAAGGTGGCGAGCCATCCTAACCCTAAGCTATGCTAAAGTAGATGGACATGATAACTAGAAACATAGCCATGAGACTCTATTACACAAAGATCCAAGAGTAGTTGCCAATAAAGAAGGTATGCAATACAAAGAGGCTACCACATGATGGTCATGAAACACCACTCTACTGAGATCATGTCAATAATTCTATTGGTGAGCATAGCAAGCACAAGGTAGTATACGTGCCTTTGGTTTTTGGTGAACTTGTGGGATGCAATGCATGATTGCAGGGTTGATGCCATGCTTCTGAGTTTTCTCAACTGTATTATGGTTCCAAGAGGGTTTTAACCACATAAAATATTATAAAAAAGTTTAAATTAAAACCTCATTATGAGAATAAGCCAATTTTGGCATAACATCATTGATACTAAGGGGTATAATAATTTTATTTCATACAATATTTTGTCTAAAGTTTATAACAAAGAGGTTTAATGAATATTTGGCAGACATACCTCTATTTTCTATTGCATTGACACTCTACATGAGAAGTTATAACGTTCTATGGAAGCTACACCTTGTTTTCCTTGATATTTGTGGAGTTGTGAAAACCAAGAGGACACTTGTCAATTATGGTATATATTTTTCTATTTTTTGTAACCTCCCATGGTAATCTCAATAATATTTATTACCAAGAAAACACTTGGCAAGCATAGCTTAAATTTCTAATAACTTCCTTTGGAAGTTATAACCTCTAGGATGGCTATGAATTAATGCCCCTAGATATTTGTAATACCCTCAACCTATCATGATTATTGTAACTATCCTAAGGTTACTATAAAAGGACCTTCAAAAGTAGAGTTGAAAAAAAGGATTTTTGGGAAAAAGACAATTGAAGATTACTTATAGGATGGCTTGCTAAGACATCAATTTGGCTCCTTTATTTCTATCCTATGAGTTCATTTTTTCCCATTTTTTTAGTTGCTTAGCTAATGGTTTAGATAGTATAGTACTTGGCATTTGACTTTGGGATTTTTCCTATATCGCTTTTAT
This sequence comes from Gnetum montanum, assembly GCA_015680685.1. Taxonomy (NCBI): domain Eukaryota; kingdom Viridiplantae; phylum Streptophyta; class Gnetopsida; order Gnetales; family Gnetaceae; genus Gnetum; species Gnetum montanum. The sequence goes on from MNCI01035589.1 coordinate 40,596, forward strand.
GGATCTATCTTTTTTGCATAATATTAGACTCCTATTAATATTTTCCATAGAAGAGCTTATGTTATTGAAAAGCCTCAAAACTAGTTTAATAGTAATGTCTTAACAAAATTGCCTATTTTGAGCATAAATATTTGGTATTTTGAGATAATTGAAATAGCTTTATTATTTTAAAGTATATTACCTTGGTATTTCAATCAAGAAATTATAAAATTTTTGAAGACTCTATTGAATGCAATCTTTGACAACTATTAACTAGCCAAAATAAAAACTCATACTTTTTTGTTTACGCAGCAATTTTTGGTAGTATAATAATATTGTCTTTATGAAATTAGTTGTTGGGATTAGAAGGTTTGGATGATTCGTAGTTATTAAATTCAAATAGATTTATTATGAATCATTTCCTTGTGTTGATTTATCATGCTTAAATATTTGAGATTTTACACAATCTGCTTTATTTTTTTTCTCTTTCTAAGTCCATTAAATCTTATTGTATTTCTAGTTTTCTTATGGAACTTTCTCTCTGGGGAAAATAAGGAGTAGATTAATAGAATTGTGCTCAAGTGGTTTTGCAAATTTTTATTTGTTACAAGTAACATACTATAACCATTGCATAGACTAAGTGATTGAATGAAATAGGAATCTCCAACAACTTATAGTATTTGACAAAGTTGGTTGAATCTCTTTTATGATAGCTAATTATAGTTTTATACACAACCCNTCTTTTATGATAGCTAATTATAGTTTTATACATAACCCAACCATTTCAACATTCATAACAACAAATACATACTCACATCATTTCATAACTACTGAGTTTATTTAGAGGTATCTAGGTCTTGGTGTTTCCAGAGACTAGTAAGAACCTAAATCCTATTTCAAGATCACCTTCAAACTCATGACCCCAATGGGTCATGAGACTGTGAGGCCTTCAATGTTGAAGATCTGGTCCCAAATGGTTACCAGCACCATGCAACAACTAGAGCACCATGTTCTAGTCTTTCCTACTTAGTTCCACCTCCTATTGATGGTCCTAGCTCTTTTGAGCAACAGGCTATGGAGAGCATTTTTGTGACCACATCCCAATAGGTCCTAATTCAATAGCTGCTAACTCCATTAGCTCCACTAGCTTCCTCATTATTTAAATTAAAGCTTCATCTTAGGTAGGCTCCAATGCAATAGGTTGAGTCCTCTAATGAGGACACCCAGAGATCTAGCCAACCCAACACTAGCAATGATGATGATGAGGAGAAAACTTATCATCCATCTAGAAAAGCATTGAATTTTGTGTTTGAGCATTCTATCAAGGTTAATGAGTAAAACCTTGAATGGTTATTTATTCTATCCATTTTTATGCTCAAAAGGAAGAGATATTTTATGACTCTCACATATGTGATTTTGAAACTTTGCACATATGTGACTAATGTGGAATGATAGTTGTAGATAGTTGCACTTTGATGTGATTCTAGATAGTATGGTTTATCATAGTTTGTAGATGGTTATGGAAAAATGGTGTGTTTTTTCTATTATCTCTATGTGGTCTATCTTTGCTATTTATTTTCTACCTATACCTCAATTCACGTATCATTGAATCTCCACACTCATCCTAATCCTTGGTTGTCATAGGAATTTATATGTCTTAATGTTTTTTCTTTGTATAATTTTATGCACTTTCTTTATATGTTTTATTCCTTTTGTCATGTCCAAAAGGGGGAGAAGTAGCATATGTTTGTTTTGGGACAAGACTAACCCATTTTCTTAAGTTTTGGACATTACCAAAAATGAGAAGAATGTGGACATTTTGGTATGTCAAAATGTTAAGAAGAATGGAAGACAAGATTTTTTGTGTGTGTATGTGACTATTGTGCCTGTAGGACAAGAACTTGGATTAAGATAGTTTCTGGATGATCACAATTATGGACAAGGAATGATGAATTCATCATGCAAAGGAAGGTTGAAGAAAGATGTCTTGGTAGAATTGGAGGATGCATAAGCAAAGACATCTTCAAGAAATAATGAATGTCTTTCCTTAGGCAAAGACATTTCACAAAATGTATGCTAGCTTAAAAAAGAAATCTTCCATTAGATAAAGATGTATTTCCAAAATGGAGATTTTAAAAAGACATCTTTCCAGAATAGTGGTTAAATACAGAAAGATGTCTGAAGCATGAAGAAGATGTCTTTCATGACTATTAGTGATCATTAGCTAGCCATTGCATGAGTTCCAAGATGGATTTGAAAATATTACAACTATAAGAAAACATCATATGCATTGTGAAATGTATAAGCTTATGTGTTATCATTATGATCTTTGTTTCTCTTCATTGTATCATCATTTGTTCATTGTAAAATGTGATGTACCTCAAAGTGTAAGGATCAACAAACTAAGTTACATTTATCCCTTGTAATTGTTTCTCCTTTTTTGCCCTAAAGGGTTGTTGTGCTTCTTATGAGAAGGCATCTTGCTTGAGCTTGTTGGGATCCTATGTGATTGAGTGCTTGGTGTTGTGGCACAACACTCTAGATAGGATCTCAAAATTCAAAAGGTTGTGGAAGCCTAGAAAACACATTCCAAGCTTGATGGAACCTTGCAAGGTTGAGTGGTTGGTGTTGTAGCACAACACTCCATACTAGGACTTAAAGATTGTACAGGGTGTGGAACCTTCAAACCACATTTGAGAGCAACAAAGTCTAGAGGTGTGCTTGACTACCCAAGTTAGGAAACCATGTTAAATTTGGTGTGTGTGCTTTCTCTCAAAAATCTTTAATTGGATAAACTTATTCATCTTTTCCCTTTCTACGTTCAATGATCCACACCAACTACATGTCATAGATTAGTAACACCAAATATAAAATATAATATTTCATTTGTAATGCTCTAAGGAGAGGCTATCAATAATGTTAAATATAAAATATAATATTTCATCCATAATGGTCAAGGGAGAGGCTATCTCTAACACCCCTAGTAATCATCTAGAACATCCTATAAATAACTAATAGGGATGTTATGAAACTACAAGGATTTCAATTTAACCTTGATTTACTAACTAAAAGGGAGACTATAAAATATTTAAAAATTATCAATTAGTAGCCTAAATATAATAAAGTAGTACAATGTGAAATTTTTTTTTATAATACTAGCACACACAGTTAAATAAAATTTATTTAATGAAAATTGGAGTTTTGTATAGCCACAAAAGATAAATGTCAAAAAATTCCACTAGATGCATCATAAAATAGTATAAATTAAGTACATGGCTTAAGTAGCCCGAAGTGTACATGGTTTTTATTTTACAAAAAATAAAAAATATACAGAAATTAATTTTTTTCCAAGTTAAGAGGGTTCATTTAGTGTCAAATTGGTCCATCTTTCATCCCATGTCCCTCCACCAATGCTTGCTTATCTATTTTAGGTTTGAAATGTAGGAGGATTTAGAACGCCTCAAATCAAAAAGATTATTATATTTCCCTTTTCATGGAGCATAAAGGTCTTAGGCCAAAGTCTTTAGCTATGGACTTGGTAAAGCTTTCAATATAATATGCAAAAGGTTGCAAAGTCTAGAAATGTCACAAATTTCCCTAAAATCTAAATAAAATTCCAAAATCCAAAGCAAATATATTTTTCAATTATTTAATTGCTGAGTGTTCAAAGGTATCAAAAATTTATCAAGTAAAATCCCAACAACATGTATATTTTAATTAGGAATCTTGGAAGGCTAGGTCTTGAATATCCTCATTGCCAAAGGAACTCATCAATAACTCTTAAAATAGCCTTACTACTATCATCAGATTAGCCTTGTGATCCCAAACAAGTCACTCATGGTTGGGTCTTGGTGATAGCCTGACTAGTAGCATCCTCAATAGCTAAGGGACATATGTCATTGGAAGGATAGGTCTTGACTATGCCTTACCACATACCACTAGACTCAACTTCTTAGTGCCATGGTCTTAGCTAAATCCATAGCCTCACATGAACTTATGAATAAAAATCTAGGGTAGGAAATGCATCCAACAACCCTTGTTCCCATGGGATGGGTCCCACTAAAGAACACTTTAGTATTGCATGCAAATGGGGGCATTTAAAAGATTCGTGGCTCCCACTACCTACTAAGCATAAATGATCACATGATTTGGATTTTTCTAAACAATTGAAAGGTTTCTCAAATGGCCAAAAATCCACATAATATCAAATTTCCAAAAATTCTTTTCATAAGCTAGATCATGTTAAGAGGTGATAAAAATAGTCAGAAGATATATGAGAAGTAAGCTCTAAAAAATTTCCACAATTACAAAGACACACAAAAGATCGAAAGAGGTTTAGACACAACCTTAATAACAAAAATTCTATAGCATCTTAGCATAGAATTCAACATTGTAGAAGAAAATGGGAAAGTAGAAAGAGAGAATAGGAAGATATAATAACATAAAACAAAATAGGATAGCTACATAAGAAGGAAAAAATAAAATAATCTCTCTTGTGGGATCTACAACAAAATAAGACAACTACATAAAAAGAAAAATAAAATAATCTTTCTTACTTGTGCTAGAATGTTTTTTCCAAAATATTTTAAAAGTCTTCCCAAGTTGCCAAATATCAATTTGTATTTTGCACTTGACACTTTATATGAACCTTAAAGAAGCATGTAATGCAAGACTTGGAATTGGTGCATGGAAGGGATGAGCTTAGAATGGAATGAACTTGATTGAAGTTGAGTGAGATGTGAGAGGATGGCATCCAAATGGTCTTTATATAGGCATCATCATGGAACATGGTTTCTAAAACAAGGGGGAGAAAACAAGCATCAAAAACCAATGACCAAAGAAAACAAGAAATGAAAACTATGGGTAATGACACAAGCGGTGAAAACAACTAGCAGTGAAAATAAGTGACCAAACCGTTATGATACTTAGCAAGGTAGAAAAATTTAATATTATAATTCATATTTTTTTGTATTGAATATTATTATATTTAAACATCTATCTCACCTTGTTAAAATTAAATTTTGGGGTAGGACAATATTCTAATTGCAAAAGTAATAAGGGATAAGCTAAGCGTAGGGTGAGACTTGATATTGCTCCATGAGAAGAGTATTACATAAAAATATATATACACATCTAGATGTGCATAATAAAACATAAATGCATGATAATTAAATAGGCATAACTAAATTCTCATAAGAATAAGATAAGAATAGCCAAATAGTTGTAAATTCATAATGATTATTAAAAGATAAACTTCCTAGTGTAATTGGATTTCAACATTTAATCATAAAAAATAAAGTAAACCTATGACTAAGCTCTAAAAATATTAAGATTAAACATTATGATAAATGGATTACATTCACTTATGTAGGAAACTACTAACAATAACAATAATGGTAATGATAGTAATGTAATCCTGTGTTTTAATCAAGAGCATTAGGACTACTTTATTGAACACATTTGACAACATTAAAGAATTAATCATATATGTTAAATAACTAAGCCTTAAAAATTCTTATATTGTGACATTATTAGTAACTCTAAATAATTTTTCATTCATAACACTTCAAGAAAGAGTTGTCAAGTGCCTTGCTCTAAGGTATCATTGAATGAGTCTATTTTTAAATATTTGCATTTTCATGGAGATTTAAAAAAAGATTAGGATGAAGAGCAAGAGTAGGCACAATTATTTTAACATTATCAAGCATCCCATGGATTTTGGTAGTGTTGGAAAGAAACTAATACAAAGTAAATACTCATCTCACAAAAAATTCACAAATGATGTGCATCTTACTTTTAAAAATGCCATAACATGTAATCCTTATGGGCATCGAATTCATGAGATTGTTAAGGGCTACCTTTGTAAAATTTGATGCAAAATATGCATACTTGATTTTGGATAAGAGGCCAACTACCAGTCATAGATGAGTAATGCTAAATATAAAATATAAACTTTCATCCATAATGCCCTGAGGAGAGGCTATCGGTAACTCTAAAGAATATTTCATCCACAACATTTCAAGAAAAGTTCATCAAATAAATAAGTCTATTTTTAAATCTCTTCATTTCATAGAGATTGAAACAAAGAAAAGGATGTAGAGGAAGAGTGGGTATAATTATTTTAACATTATCAAACATTCCATGGATTTGGGTAGTGTTGGAAAGAAACTAACACAAAGTAAATACTTATTTCATAAAAGCTTCACAGATGATGTGTGTCTTACTTTTAATAATGCAATGACATTCAATCCTTCTTGGCATCAAATTCATGAGATTGCTAAGAACTACCTTTGAAAATTTGATGCAAAATATGCATAGTTAATGGCCAAGTTTGTATGTGAATATCAAGGTACAAATGAATAAAGAAGCAATCAAAGGATAATAATGTCTAAAAGATATCTTGTTCATGTGCAAAATAAAAAGAAATTGGGATATGGACAACCATGGCTCTCATTCCAAAATTATGAAAGAAATAGTGCAAGAAATGATAAGAGTAATACAATTGTAGCTAAAAATTTTAACAAGGATTATGATTTTGCCAAGGGATATGTTAAATATGCTTTTCCTATGCAAAATAAACCAAGGTTGATATTTGGAAAAGAAGAAACTATGACCACTAATTAATATGTGACTAATGAGTTTGGAACAAAAGTATAGCTTTCAATAAAATCCATGAGGATTCATCCTTTTAATGATGATTATTTTACCCAAACATATGGTATTTATACTTCAAGAAAATTAGGAAAGCATTAAATATACAAAGGCAACCTTTAATAAAATAAAAATTAAATATTACTAATTTTTCTATTAATCAAGAAGATGATGCTACAAGAAAAGAAAATAAAAATTGAAACTTGAAGGCAACCTCATAGAATTAATGCAAGACATGGTTGTTCTTTTCTCAAAGTCAGTTATGAGAAAAAAAGGCATTGGAGATCCTTAGGAAAAGTCCATGTTTTTTCAAGCATGAAGAAGAATGAGTGGCATGTGGTATGAATCTCTACACAGTGAATCTTAATGATAATTCTCCAACTTAGTTAAAAGTTCTCATTTCCTTTGGTAAGAAAATTTAGTATTCAAATTCTAAACCTGAGAAAGAAGAAGTTGAAGATAATAACTTTTTACCAAAAGAGGAAGAAAAGAGCAGCTCATTAGGCCAAAGAAGGAAAATATGATGATGATAATACTTTCTTAACATAAAAAAAGATGAGGATGATAGGAATCGTGAATGAAGATGAAAATAGCTCATAGATCATGAAGCTAATAATTCTATGCTAATTATGTTAGAAATGGGAAAACATGATTATATATTATTTATTATTTATTATGTTTCAAAATGAATTTTTTATTTAAAACTAGACTTGGTACAATGGAGGATTGTTGATTAGTTTATTATTGTATAATTTTTTTCATAATTAAATTTTGTTGGTGTTTAGATACTTATTAAATTTAATAAACATTTAATTAAATGAATATCAACTTGGAAATCATACAAAAATTTCATACCTCTTGTGGCTTTTAAGAATTTTAGCTTTGTAATAACTATAAGCTAAATCAAGCATCCTTTCCAATTAGACTAAATGGAAGACATGTGTTTTTTTATTATGACTTGAAGAATTTTTAAATATTGTATATAAAATCCATGGGAAACCAAATCTTCAATATTATTAGTTCTTTTTTCTTTATTTTTATTTGTGATTTTCATAAACCTTAAATATTATTAGTTTATGTATGCCACCAATGCCTTCTTTTTGTAACAAAGAAAAATGAATAAATTAAAATCAATAGTGTAAGAAATGATAGGAGTAATGTATCTATAGGTGACACTTTTAACATGAATTATCATTTCACCAAGGGATATGGTAAATCTATTTTTCCTGTTTAAAATAGACCAAGGTTAAAATTTGAAAGAGAAGAAACTATTACCACTAATCAATCTATGATTAATGAATTTGGGATAGAGATGCAAATTTTATTAAAAGCCATGAAGATTCATCCTTCCAATGATGATTATTTTCTATTACATTATTCAAGGAGGATGGCCAGATGAGGTTGTAGATTGATGGTCCTTTGGTTGAATTAAAAGAGGAAAATATTATTATACACACATCATCTATAGCATCACACATAATTATTCTAGGAAAAGAACTTGATTTAGTAAGAGCTTAGTTATAAAATCCAAATGTTGAAAGTTTAGATTATGCACAATGGCAACACTTTTAGAGTTATCCATCAATGAGTTCAACATCGTTAGAATGCTTCCAATGTCATTTTTAACATTGTTTCTACATGGAAAATATGACTTCCTTACAAGAAGATCCAAGGATGTCATATTGCATGAATATGATAAACATCTAATTCGATATAAGGATGGTAAATTTGGACATCATAAAAGATTCAAAATTCATAGGGATAACTTTCCAAGCTATATTCCTTTGCATATAACCAAATTTTACAATTAAGCCTATACTGATGATGTTAACAAGGGTTTGATTCTAGGGAGGAAACCTAGTTTGCATTATGAGATATGCACCATGTTTAATTAGAAGTTTAGAAAGAGAACTTTGTATTTTATGCATGGACTCAATTAACCTCTCAACTATGAATTTTTAAATCATCATCCTATAGACATTGCAACTTTCCATAACAAAGACCATAGATCAATTTAACACTTGTATTATGGTAAATATGTTGATTTGCTTTACTCTATGAGCTAATTTTAAGAGTTACCCAAAACTTCTCAAAGAATAGAGTACTTCAACTAATGTTAAAAGTTCACTTTGAGCCTTTGAGAACAATGGGATGATGTATATATTTGCGAACAACAAATATTGAAGCATGATTAAACTACATTTTATATGCATGTATGCTAAGATAAACAAGAAATAAAAATAGGATTCTATGGTAACAAGACATATTAGTATATTACTCTACATATACTATGTATATTGGAAAGATCTCTAGACATAATACAAAGCATTTCAGTTTTATTTTCAAAACTACATTTTCAATTTTTACTTCCTTCCATGCTTGCAATATCAGGAAAATATTTTCCTATTAGTCAAAATTTGGCTAAGAGAATATTATTCATTGACAAGTAATAAGGTATTTGGGTGAGATTCCAAAATAATGATCAATGTTATTTTCACTGACAACCATTATTTTGATATTTGGACAAAAAATAGTTATTTTTTTTGGGTTTGAGCATTACAAATATATATTTTTGGTATTGGCATCACAAAAATAATTTTTAAATATAAATATTCCCTTAAATCAATACTTTAGGTTTCAAAATATTTTGGGTTTATGTTTCAGAAAAAATGTTCTCAATTTCACATAAAAAATATTGTTTTTGGGTTTGGGTATCATAGAAATAACAAGCTCTCTTCTATTCTAATTTCTAATCAACAAAGTATTTAGAAATCAGAATTTGGTAGAAAAATAGAATTTAGAATCCTACCTATTCTAGAAAAAGAAACAAAAAATTTAAAAATATGAAAAAATAAAACTTTTTATTTGAAACATTTTTTTCCTATAAATGTATAACATGTGAGGTGATAGAAAGCATGAGTTAAATTATGAAAAATAATAACATTTTAGAGATCAAAGAAGAGAGGCTTAAGAAAGGGGGGATCCTTTAGAGTTGCAAATATTGGAAGAAGATTACTTACTTTAAAGAAGGCATGGAGAGGAAATGTAGCATTAATAATTCCAAGGATATGGGATACTTAGATAATAAGTTTTTTTTGTTTATAGATAAACTTTATTATATTTTTTAGATAAAAAAGCTCATTATATCACTTTATTTTGTAGAATAATTTTTTACAAAAAGGGTTCAAGGACAAGGATGTGAACATGGATGTGTTAATGTAATAAGTAGTACATCTCCAACAAATATAATAGATTTAGCTTAGCAACCATGAAGTATTCTACAACAAATATGGGGATGAGGATAAGAANTCTTAATGCTCTTAAATTTAAACATGATTGGCTATAATTCTAAGTTTAGTTAACTATAAATGCATAAATCTAACTTAGCCTAATGTGATGGATATCTAGACTTAGTCTACTGTACATGCCTTAGACTCATGTAGTCATCACTAGGATTACCAAGAGATATTACTACTAAGTGAATCAAGAAATGCCACTGCTAGGTTACCAAATAACTACACTTAGCACTTAAAACTAGTTGTATCCATTCCACTTACTAATGACATGTAAAATAAAATACTTGAAATGTAAATGATTAACTAATAAAACAAGGAAATTATTCTAAGTAAACAAATAGAAAACTATGTGGATGTTGTAATGATGAAAAGAAATATCAATATTTATTGTCGATCATGAACTACATCCAAGTATAGTTAACTCGAATAAAAACATTGGAAAACTACTCAACACCAAACTATAGGCATTCACTCTATCACTAACTATGAAATAAAACTACAAGAGTTCTGCTAAGGATTGGAATGAAAAGTTGTCGATTGTGCACCCAAGTGTTGGTATTTATAGGGTTGCATATATCTCAATAAATTGCATCAAAAATGACATAGGATGAGCTTTGACATTATAGCTATGATATCGTAATTACAATATGGCATGATTGCAAAAATTAACTTTATCATACCCCCACGATTGACTGGAAACTCGTCCTTGAGTTAAAAAAATGAGGATAGAGTTTCTTACAAAATTAGGAGGTAGCCATAACTTGACATGACTGACTATTTACATGACTTTGTGAATTCCTCATTGGTGTGTTTACAAAATGACATAGTAACATGATAAAAAAACTAAAAAAAATTATAGGAGCTTGATGTAGCCTTATGTTCCTAGTGGTGGAGGCACTTCCATCTGCTTTATTCCTTTATCATCAAGCTTTTGAAATTGGTAATGGTTCTAGAGTGCTTGAAGATTTTCCTCCTTTGTCCTTGTATCATGTACAATCCATGCTTACTTAGCAATGTTTATGGAGCTAGTAGATCCATCAGCATGGTAGTTGTAGAAACATTTTGTTGGCCTTTACATACCAAGCTACAAACTATCATCTTTTCTTCTTAAAAGCTATAGCTACCTTTCTTAGTTCTTAGTAGTAAGACATTCTTCATGCTAAATTTGTTGTTGCATCCTTTTGCCCTTGGTAGCTGGCTCTTACAATCTCAAGCTTGGAGTTTGCAACATGTAATTTTTGTAGAGCATTTTTTATTCATAAGCAAGCTCATTCTCATAAAATACATACATTGCTACTACTTTTTGTTTACGCTCTTTTTCTGGCTTGACTATTGTTAACATGGCTAGATTGGCATACTAAAGGTTTGTTAATCCCACGTATTTTTTCAAATCCTCTATCTGTAGGTCCTTATTCTTTAGTTCAGCTTGGTGAGCATGAGTAAGGCTATCCAAGATGGATTGCTAATCTAGATTTTGAGTAGAGCATGAAGTGATTTTGGCCTACATAATATGGATTTATTTCCCATTAATTTACTTGTACATGCCCACCTAGTCTTTAAAGTGTTCCTTGATCTTTTCATGTATTTTTACCTCATTTTTCCATGCACTTATTTGAATTGCATATTTTTGTTGGATTATGTGGACTTATTTCATTGATAGGTTCCTATTTTCTTAAGTCAATTTATTAATGTCCTAGTTAACTTTGAGGAGTTATTCTTGTAGTTGATGGATTCTTTCCTTGAGAACATTCTTTATCTTTTCTATGTCTAGCAACCTTATATTGTTAGCAACAAGCTTTTTGGTTTGTTCTTCCAATGTTGGGAGGGCCTTATTATGTGCATAGGTTTGTTCTTATTTGACTAAGGCATTCCACACTACTATTTTCCTCTCCATATAAAATTTGATGTTATGTGTAATTATTTGCCTCACCTAATCTATTCTAAATTGTTCGAGTTGGTTAAGGGCTATGAATTGTGCAAGGTCTCTTCTTTCAGCTCTCAAGGCTACTAATTCTTCTTGTAACCATTGCACCTTGTTCTCTACATGTTCTACCTATATTTCAATCATAACCAACTTTTCTTTGATGGTAATAAGACCAGAATGCAATGTAGTAATATCACTAGGGATATCAAACAAATTCTACATGATCTAGCCCATCTGCATCAATTTGAATAACATATCTTCATGTTTTGTAGGAGTCATTGAGGTACTGGCAAGTATTTGAGCATCCCTTGCTCTAGAAATATTAGCTAGTGGCACAATAAAAACATTGAAGGATTCTTTTATATGATCAATGATGAGTGGCGAGGTACCCCTACACTCAACCATACGAATACGAGCATGTATGCGCGATCCGGTCAAACTCCGCAGACTAAATGCCTTAACGCCACAAGAAACACTTGGAGTTAATCGTTCGTTGTCTTCCCAGACTTGCTTGTATGCGTCACGATATATGGTTAAGCAAGTCTGAGGTATATGATTTTTTGGTATTTTTCAGTTTATATCCTAAGCTATGAGGGAAAGGTTTGAGAAACTAACTAACTCTAACTAATGTCCTAAGTCTAAATTAACTAGCGTTAACATCCGTTCCCACTTACTGGACACACCCTGAACTATGCAACTGTGGCTACCAAACGCTAATCGTTACTAGGATCACCACACGTATCACAAGTACTCGAAGTGGTCGTACTAAGGCACCTATTTAGCCTAAGTATGATAAGTAGCCGATTCCTTGGCCAGCCGTACACACCCGTGGATGCTCGTAGCCAAGTCATACTTATCACACGTTCTATCCTAGCGATGAGGAGCCAATTCCTTAACTAGCCGTACATATTGGACTAATACTGGAATTACCAAGTGCAGATCCTGGAATACGTTACTAGGTTACCAAGTAGTCACAATGCTCGTAGTCAAGTCGTACTCACGCGTTGCAATGAGCAACTGATTCCTTGATTAGCCTTACACATCCGTAGATGCTCATAATCAAGTTGTACTCGTGCACACTAGGAAAGTAATAAATAACAACAAAATAAAATCATGTACTACAAGGTTTATCTAATCAAGTTCATCTTTATTTCCATACACAATTTGTGTTTAGGTTACAAAGTTGCTTGAATAAAGAGCTGTTCACTCTAGGACTCCTACTGCGGGCACATGGGAAAAATTCTAACTCTGGAGTGTTCAAACTACCAGAGCTTTACTACTTCTAGCCAGGATTGGGAAATGAAGGGAGTGTCGCCTCTTATTTATAGATATGGCGGCAGACCGCGATATCGCGTACATGATATCGCATACGCGATATCGTAGGAGAAGACATGATATCGCGGTGCTATGCATGTCGCGTCTCATCATACCCCCATGACTGAAGAAAAACTCATCCTCGAGTTCCTTACAATGATATCAGGTAGGTATGGGATTATTAAGGGGGAATGGAACTAATGGAATGACATGTGAACGGTTCCTTATTACAAGACTTGACACAACTGGTGTTCATGACAACAAGGGTGAACACCTTAATACAATGACATCAGGCCACAATTAGTAGCTAAGAGAAAAGAGGAGAGAGAATAGAAGAGAAGAAGAGAGAAGAGTCTTGTTGCTGCCAACGCCGAGATTGCGTCTTCTATTGTCCATCTGTAAGCGCATTATCAATCCTGCTCCTTGCATAGCTACTTCAGCATTGCTCCATTCCAAGTGTTTGCACCAGATCCATTCCGTTGTTGTATGATTACCATCTACACACACAACACAATCATATATTAGCAAGGGTAATTGAATCATTAAGTAAATAATACCTTGCTTTGGTGTAAGTCCATTGGCTAGGTTGTGGTATGGCTGATATGGATCTGGGAAGATGTTACTGATAAGTACCGAAGGTATAGGGGTTAGGAAGATAAACAGAAAAATTCGGGGCTTAGGAGAAAAATTGAAAAATCAGGCCCTGTACCCCCATGACTAATCGCGAACCTCCAGTAGCGTTAGAATGGAGAAAGAAAAGGAGTAAGAAAGATAGGTAAAAATGGACAACTATGGCATCAGTGAAGTGGATGTCAAGATGGAAATGAACAAAACTGAAAATTAATTGCAAAAAGTGTTAAGGAAAAGAAGTTAACTAGTGTTCCGAATAGGATTGTTAGTGGGTCCTCCCCAAAGTAGGCTCATGCCCTTAATGCCCTAACAATCCCACATTCAAGGAGTCTGTAGGCTCAGGGAATGTCTTTTGGAATAAGAGTTAAATTCTTAACCGGAAGAATTTACCAAAAATAAAACAAAGCATCAACCAAAATATATACTAATGATACAACTGGCAATGAGGTGAAC
>MNCI01035589.1:56397-100864 GCA_015680685.1 Gnetum montanum
TTAGTTTCCTGGGAAGGTGGCCTACCTTGATCCAGTCAGTTACGGTATGTGTTAGCATAACCGTATGTGTTACACTCCTTTGGACTTAAGGGTGCCCCGAAGTGTTAGATGGTAGAGGCATGTACATGGCCTCAACCACTTGTTGTTGCGAGAGTTTTTATGGGATTTTGGTTCTGAAGTAAGGTCTTCTCTTTTTACCATTGTTAGAACCATCAGCAGGTTGTATATTTACAACTCTCACAACGTGACATTGCTGCGGTTGAGGAGGAAGTTCCCCTTGCATTGTTGGAGCAGGAGGTGTTATGGGAACTACTTGAGGTGGAAGAGGTGTGGTTGGATTAGGAGGATGGTGTGGATATGGAGTACCTCCCAGAGGAGAAGGAGTACTTCTGAAGTACTCCCGAGCTTGGTAGTGACGTTGAGGGGTAGTGTGACCCATAGAGTCACCTGGAGAAACTGGCTACTGCACATAATAACCATAAGGATGAGGCTACCGGTAAGGGTATTGATGTGTTGGCGGTGGCATCCCCCATGACTATGGGTATTTCCACTGCTGATGTTATCTAATGGGCTATGGAGGCATTCCACTTGGATAATATGTCAAGGGTTGGTGGAACTACCTTGGGTTACCTTGTGGGTAAGGTAACCTTCGGGGTGTTTGCTGTTGATTAAGTCTTGGATTTAGTGCATACACCCCAGACTCCTGAAGATGTGAAATAATTGGGCAACATCCCTTAGCGTGGTCATAGTAGAAAATCTCACATCCACTATCATTGTCTGAATCAGAATTTACAGCCTCATCGGAGATAGGAATTTTTCCCTTACCCTTGTTATGTGCAGGGCTTAAGTTTCTCCACTTGGTTTTGCCTTTATCACTACTTTGCTCAACCATAGACTCTTCTATGATTTTTAGAAATATTTCTATTCGTGAGTCTAAGGAATCCCACATTTGGTCTACCTTAGCCGATACCTCGGTTGTTAACTTTTGGATCGGCAAGGTTTTCTGGTTCACCAACTCTTCAATTGGTGACTCATCCTCCTCATCACAGAATTTCACTCGCTTCTTGTGAAGGGAGGGATCACCATTATATTCTTCTACACTTTCTCTCTTCTGTAGCTCACCCTCTTCTTGCGCTAATTGTTCCAACAAGCTTTCAACTTCGTGGGCTCTCAATTGGGAAAGTCTCCCTTGGGCGTAAGTCCCAAGAGTTCTTCTCGTTTCATTTCTTAGCCCATCCATGATGTGGCGAAGTTGATCCCTCTTAGCGTACCCATGGCCTAGGCAACGATGTAGCAGTGTATAGTAATAGACCATGACAACATCCAAGGATTCATAAGCTCCTTTTTTCCAGCCTTGGATCTGCTTACACAAGTTGGACACTCTGGAGTACGTTTGATATTTGTTGTTGAACAATTTAAGCATTGTACTCCACCTCTTGATGGTTTCCGATTCTAAGGACTGGTACCAGCTCTCTGCTTCTTTGATGAGTGTCCTTGGGAACAACTTAAGCTTATGCCACTCGCTATCAATGTTCTACAAGGCACAGGCATCGTGGAATGCCGATAAATGATTTTGCAGATCAGCATTGTATCCCCCTTCAAATTGTGGGATATTGTTCATGTCTAATTGCTTGATCCAACTATCCTTTAAGTGGCTTGTGGGAATCCTAACTACCTCTATTATGTTAAGCATGCTTCAGGTTGTGAGTAGGGGCTCATCATGATCATCTCTTTCATGATGTCTATGATGTCTTCGTGGTGGTTCCCTACTCTCCCTACATCCTTGCCCTTGTTCTAACTCCTCTCAACCTTCTTGTTGAGGTATTTCATCTTCCCTTTTACTTTTACTCTCTCCGTTATGCTCACGATGGTTGCACCCAGATGTGGAAGGAGAGTGTGAATGGTGAGATGAAGGAGAAGAAGAAGGGGATCCATCACCATGGCGATGTTTCTTACCTTCTCTTCAGCTGCTTCGGCCCCGATCGTTGTAATGATCTGAATGTTTGTCCTTAGTGTGAGTGGTTGTTCCTGCCGTGAACAGTTGGTGCTCACGGGGATCAGAGCCTATATCATGTACAGTTGATCGAAGGCCCTGATGCTTATCCTCTTCACTAGAGTGAGGAGGAGGAACATAATTTTCTAAGAAACCCATTGTGAGGGGTTCCTCGTCTCCTATTTCACTAATGACATGGGGGATCGTGCCCTTCAACAGTGAATGTTGACTCTCCTGCCTTGCGTTCCGAATACGTTGGGCATTTGTGGGATGATAATCCCTTGTGTCATGGTCATCCAAAACGTATTCCGCAAACAGTTCTTGCATGCCAATCTACGCTAAAGCACAGAAAAGCATGTTAGGGGTTGCTCGATCTGGGGGTAACACAATGTTACCTTGTAGATCTCTCCATCGCAGTTTTTCATCTTGATGGAGAATAAAAGTAAAGTCAGGGACATACTCATCAGGATGAGTATATGTGACCTTAGATTGTTTAGGACATGGCTAGTCTGGGTTATACGTTTGATGCTAATTGTCTCCTGTGTTGCCCTTATGTGAGTTAATTTTGTGAGAAGAAGCCATTTCAAATGGTGTGCTATTTTTACCATTAATTATGTTCTTGATTAACTGATTAACCTGAAGGTTCGTTGAGGCTCAAAACGATGTGAGTGATATCCCTTATGTTCAATTGGCGTAAAAACACTTAGTCCCCAGCAACAGTGCCAATGATGAGTGGCAAGGTACCCCTACATTCAACCATAAAAATACAAGCATGTATGCATGATCTGGTCGAACTCTGCAGACTAAATGCCTTAACGCCACAAAAAACACTTGGGGTTAATCGTTCGTTGTCTTTCCAGGCTTGCTTGTATGTGTTACGATGTATGGTTAAGCAAGTCTGAGGTATATGATTTTTTTGGTATTTTTCAGTTTATCTCCTAAACTATGAGGGAAAGGGTTGAGAAACTAACTAACTCTAACTAATGTCCTAAGTCTAAATTAACTAGCGTCAGCATCCGTTCCCACTTACCGGACACACCCTGAACTATGCAACTGTGGTTACCAAACGCTAATCGTTACTGGGATCACCACACGTAACGCAAGTGCTCGAAGTGGTCATACTGAGGCACCTATTTAGCCTAAGTGTGATAAGTAGCGGATTCCTTGGCTAGCCATACACACCCGTGGATGCTCGTAGCCAAGTCGTACTTATCACACGTTCTAGCCTAGTGATGAGTAGTCGATTCCTTAAGTAGCCGTACACATTGGACTACTACTGGGATTACCAAGCGTAGATCCTGGAACACGCTACTGGGTTACCAAGTAGTTACAATGCTTGTAGTCAAGTTGTACTCATGCGTTGCGACGAGCAGCCGATTCCTTGATTAGCCGTACACATCCGTAGATGCTCGTAATCAAGTTGTACTCGGGCGCACTAGGAAAGCAATAAATAACAAAAAAATAAAACCATGTAGTGCAAGGTTTATCCAATCAAGTTCACCTTTATTGCCATACACAACTTGTGTTCAGGTTACAAAGTTTCTCGAATAAAGAGTCGTTCACTCTAGGACTCCTACTACGGGCACATGGGAAAAATTCTAACTCTAGAGTGTTCAAACTGCCAAAGCTTCTCTACTTCTAGCCAGGATTGGGAAATGAAGGGAGTGCCACCTCTTATTTATAGATATGGTGGCGAACCGTGATATTGCATATATGATATCGCAGGGGATACGATATCGCGGTGCTATGCATGTCACGTCTCATCAGTCAATGATGATCTCTTTTGCTACATCTTGGTGCTTCATAACCACTACCGTGGCATCTTCGTTAGTCTTTAGCATCACTTGGAATGATGCAACATTTCCAAAAATATGTTGTGCCCAATCATCCTTTCCTCTTATTTGCAATGACACTTGTCCACTTGCAAGGTTTGTAGAAATTGTGGGCTTGACTATGCTCTTTGAAATCCTATAGAGGTAGTGCCCTCCCTTGTTCCTTGGCATATTGTATCTACGATTTGGTGTAGATAGCTCATCGATGACCTATAGCCTTTTGGCAGCAATGAAGGAACTTATTATTGTTCTCTAGCTGGTGGCTAGCTAGTACTTGTTGCTTGCTATTGCTGACTAGTGGTTGGAATGTTACAATTTCCTCTATTTTTTGTTTTAAATTCTGATTTTAGCAAGATCTAACCCTACTTTTTACTCATCTCAGCTATTTGCTCATTCAATTTCAAACTCTTCCATTATCAAATTTTCCACATTTACATATCTTTGAAATATGAAAAAGCAAAATCAATAAACTAAATCTACAAATATACAATAACTTTCAGCTACAGAGGTTAACCTTTAGTTTGCAAAATATAAGGTTGCTATATCTATTTTAGGAAAAATGAACATTTCCATATAATTATGATTTCAGTTTTTCTTAGTATTATATAATTTCAACTTTGATTTTAGTATTAAAAAGAAATAAACAAGTACAAGCAACAAAGATATCAAAAATCAAAAAGACAAATTATGAGATAAAAAAACATTTGCAATGAAAACCATTTATCATGTATTATCCCTTGGAACCAAACCTCTTAGCAGCCATATATTTAATTTAGTTTTCATGTCTCCTCTTTCGATAACTATCTTTGGTGTGCTCTATCATTCAAATCTAAAAATAAAAACTCAATGGATCAAAAACCAATAATACCTCTTTTTCATTTCATTTCTTTTGTGTTCCACTTTTAATTAAGTTGATATAGTACAATTTAGTTCTATGTATTTAAATTTGAATGAGTGAAATTGAAGTCACTAAGCAAGGTGTGAGTTGTAACATATTTACATAGTCAAATTTTAATTAAAATGTAAATTTTATATAAGTCGTGACTTTTATAATTGGCTCTAAATAAATCAAATAGGAAAGCATATTTTCAGATGGCTATAAGGCCTTGGTCTTATTATTTTATATGACAATACAAAATGTCAACAAAGTTGAAGATTCACTTTTCAAAAATAAGTAAGATGTTTATGTATTGATTTATTGCTAGACACCCCTCAATATGTATCAAGAATAACTGACTTTAAGGTTAGTGGTAAATTTATATAGTTTCCACAACATTTTCTACTATTTTCTATTGAAGGAAGGTATTTTAATTAAAGCAATGCTAAAAATTAATATGATGTATTAGAGTTGTAGATATGTAATCTTTTTATCAAGAGGTATAAAATTTGTTAAAAATAAAAAAATCTCAACATCAATTAGAAGACATTTTGCTAAAGGCTACAAAAAAATGTTATTATGCAATAGAAATTTATGAGCAAGAAGAAGGGGTTTGATGAAAAACATCTACAAGTAAGGTTAATTATCAAAAATTCCTGCAAAAGAAGGCTTTGAATAAGGACTACATGAAATTTCTTCAAGATGAAAAAATAATAATTTCTAAAGGAGTATTAAGAAAATGGTGCAAATGATAAAGTAAGATGAACAAAATATTCAGAACTTTTTAGAAATAAAGTTTTTGTAAGTAATGATAATTTCAATTTTATATAGAAAAGGGTTCTAGAAAAAATTATTTTACGATGAGGAAAATAACAAAACTAGTTATGTACTCCTAGATATTTTGCGTGTTACATATGATGAAGTAGTGGAAAGAATTGAGAAATTAGCTTTTGGAAAAGCTATAGATGTAGAAGGAATATATTCTAAATTATTAAAATGTAAAGATTTAGTTTAGAGGTAAAATTAGAAAATACTTAACAAATTAGAAAATTAGAAAATGGGGAAAAATTAGATAATGAATGATTAGTAGAGCTATTATGATTTTTTAAAAGGAGAAAGTTCAAATTTAAATAAGTATAGATTGATCATGATTAGTAACTTGTTTGTAAAATTTTTAGGTATTGTTTTGAGGAAAAAATTGAAATCTTAAGAAAAAAGAAATAATTTACATGCAATTTCATATATAGCATTTATGGAAAAATTATTATACATTATATCATCTAATTACTCCTAAATATCACATTTAACAAGGGCAAACAAAGAAGAATACTTAGTTGCTTTGTTGATTTCACTAAAGAATTTAGAGCTATCATAAGAGAATAATTATGACGTAGACTTATTAAACTTAAATTAGTTCTAGTTTAGTTAATCCTATCTAAAATTTATACAAAGATTTTTTAAAAAAATTAAAAGATGGAGAAACTATACAATCTTCTCAATTTTATAGTAATACAAAAATAAAGTAAGCTTGTTTAGAATTTTTATTAATGAACTAGAAGCATGGATTAAAGAGGTACCTCCAGATGATACCATTAAAGTCAATTAGTCATGAATACGACTTTTAATCTTTGTAGATGATGCAGCACTAATTGCAAATTTAGAATAAGGTTAAAAGCAAAGTTGCATCAATTTGAAAATTTCTATTAATATATAGAAATGAAGGTAACTATTAATAAAATTGATAAAACCTTTTATGTGAACAGATGTGATATCATATCTACAATATCATAGCCCTACTTATGTCATCGTAGATATGATGTAGTGGGTTCTAGTTTTTACTATAAATACCAATCCACTATTGTGTCAAATGAACAACTTTTGTCCAACACTTAGGCAAATTCTTGTACTGTTTTTTTATGATTTTACACTTGGTAATTTAGTGAATGCCTACAATGTGGTGTTAAATAGTTGTATGGAATATTTTTTTGAGTGAATTATTATTGGACATTGTGCATGGCTAAAAATAAACATTGAGACTATTTTCCACCATTGTAGCATTCAAATTAGTTTACTTTACTTTTGCTTGATTCATTTTTCTTACTTAGTTTAATTTTACTTTTCAGCATGTTTACTTTGATTAATTCCTTTACATTTTCCAACCATTTTACTTTTCCTACATCTTTTAATGAGGTAGTATAAGTATGATTGGTTTTGAGCATAAAGTGTAATTATTTGGTAACCCAATAGTACCTTTCCTTGATTCACTTAGTATTAAGGTTACTTGATAATCCCATTAATAGTTGCATAAGCCCAAGATATATATGTTAAACTAGGAACATGTACTTATTTCCAATAGGTTAGAATAGTCTTTTTATTTTCATTAGATTATATTAATTTGTTTCAATCAAGTTTACACTTGGCCTTAGTTTGACCTAATAACATCAACCCATCATATGCCTCATCAAGAGTTAAACCATAAAACTTGCACAACACTAACTTAAAGTAAGAAGATAATAATCACAAATTGAACCTCAAGTACTAGTAAATTTACATTTTCCATCCATGGATTATGATCAAGTCACACGTGTACAATCATGATTTGTATGATGGAGTGTTGGAATACCTAACTACTCATCATGAGAACCATTATCGAGGATGTATCAATGTTTACTAACTAGTTTATTTTACAAAGTTTGTTGTGTTAAAAATCATGAAGTACAATATTCATACTCAAATTGATCCTTTTCCTCAAAAGTACATACTTAAAGCATTAAACAATCAATATGGCTTCCAAAATTAAGGAGAAATAACCACTTGATACTAAATTTAATAAAAGTCATGAAAAAAATTATAATGAAGAAGATTGGAGAAACTAGAATTTCTTATGGTCACATAGATCCATACTATCCTAACTTCACAAATGTTTTCCACTAGGATGAACAACTAAGATGGAGAGAGTTACAGGGCAACATCTTTTTGCATCTTGAACATTCAACACTATCAATGCTACAAGCAATCCTTATAAGGTCAAACCTAGGTATGTACAAGAAGGTTATCACATGACCAAGCACATGACCAAGCCATACCAACCAACAGAGGCTTAGGTAAGCAGGGATGCTACCATGGAGACAAGACATGAGCTTGACAAAGGAAAGATAATACCTCAAACGATTATCCTAGAAGAAAAAGATGATGCTATGTTCCAAGCACAAAAGTTCTATCAAACTCATGGATCTCAAACTCAAACATTAGTCATTTGTATTGAAGATTTCATCAAGATACAATTTCATTCAACTCTTCTAGAAACACCCAAAGGAGATAAGAAAGACTCCATACTTATGAGAAACTTAATGCCTAAGACCTCTATGGATTCAAAAGGTAATGAATTAAGGAGTCATAGAAGGAGAATTATCTAGCATTGTTTTCCAACTTCTTCCTCTTCCTCCTCACACTCTTTTATAGATTATAATAAGAGGGAAATAAGGATAAGGGATCATGATGAAGAGAGACAAAGGAAACATGAGAGATAGATGCATCGAAAAATACATCTTGATAAAGAAGAAGATAATTATGACAGAAGAAGAGAAAGGGTCAGATATGAAGAGAAAGGGCATGATGAAATTTAAAGGGATCATCACTACTATAGAAATCACAAACCTACAAGCTATGCAGAACCCCTACTGGCCCCTTGAAACATGGTTAACATTAAGGAAGCAATGTATATTCTTATAAGGCATGTAAGGAATAGTCACATCAAGTGACTAAACATGAATAATATGTGTGAATTTGAAGGCAAATACAATGCAGATACATAGCACCATATCTAAGCCTTCCATGATGCCTATGCCCTACAAAATATTGAAAATTATTGGCAAAAACTCAAGTTTTTTCCAAGGAAACTCATAAAAGAAGAAAAGCACTAGTAGCAATCATTATAATTGGAATAAATTTGATGATGGAGTACCATGCTAAAGCTCTTCAATTACAAGTACAAAACTTATTCTAGATTGTCTAGTTTAAAAAAAATAGATCCAAGGATGGAAGTAAGTGACAAATGAATCCTCTTATGTGGAAATGGTTAGATACTATTCATTATTACATAGATGTTAAGGACATAGATTTTCTCATAGGGAGCAAATATGACCATTGTCGATGGGCTACAGAATAAGATAAGGAAAATTCTTGGGGTATATGCCCAAGGTAGGTTATTCAAAATGATAGCTCATTGTATTTAGAGACTCATTGACGAAGTGGTAAAAGAAGAAGGAGAATTATGAAAAATAGAGTTAGTTGAAGAATACAATAGATATCCCGCCATCAAAAAAGGGATGTAAGAGTATGTGAACCATAAGAAGAGGAAAATTTGGAAGATACAATCCAACTGAAGACTATACTAATTCAAAAATTAGTTAATAACATTGCAATTAAGGTAGAAAAAATGTGGTATTCTATAATGAGAAATTTATTAAAAAATTAAAGATAGTGAAAGAGAAGACTAAAAAAGCCCTAAATCAAAGTAAATATAAGAAGAAATGAAGAGACAATAGGTAAAAGCACTATAGAAATAAAGGAAAGGTTGATGTAATAGAGGAAATAATGAACTCTAGTCTAGAAGATAATGAAGGATGCAAAGTGTGTAAATATGAACATCCTAAGGGATGTTGTCTCTATTATGGTCCAGTTACAAGATTTTGGAGCATATGTACTTAATTCAAAATTTTTTAAGGAATAGATGCCTAGAAGATTATCTTATGCACAAGGTAACTTCTGAAAATCCTACCAGAAAGTGTACTATTAAAGTGGGGCATATCCTCAACTATAGTAACATTATTAGAAACTATGGTAATAACCACAAGCATGGAAAATGCCACCACCAAGGCAAAATTATTCATATATTCAACTTGATCCCTGTAGATACTATGTTTAACATTCAATCTCTCCATGGAATACTTTAGTCCATGCTTCCTCTCACTACTATCCATCAGAATATCATCATCCCACTACTTCACAAATGGATCCAAATTTTTACGTGTCTCAATGAGTAGCTAGATCCTCACTTTGAACTCCTAACTCCCTATTGCTAGTACTACCACCAGCCATGCAAGAATAACTACCAACACAACCATAACAAAAGAGCACTACTAGAGTAGCAAAAATCCAAGAGGATTTAATAGAAAATGAACCAAGAGTAATGAAACATCCTTTTGTTAGGATAGGCCTAGAAAAGATTCTAATGATGGGTACTTCATCTAACTCTACCCCATCCACACTCTCCTCCAAGGAATACTATTCTTCCAATACCTACAAATAAGATGGTCATCACTATCATGCTCACCCAAACAATAATGCATTAAATTAAAGCAAGAATACTTTCCAAGAAGAGAATAGATCCTAGGAGTCCCTTAGTTTATCTTCAAATAGTATGACATAAAGCATGCAAGACTATCTTAGATTCTAGGTCAGGAGTAAATCTTATTTCATAAGACATGTACAAGGCCTAAAACCTATCCCCACTAAAGAATAGCAACATTCACCTAGAGCTTACAGATTAGTCATTCATTGTTTCACTTGGGCAAGTGGAAGATGTGATTACCACTACAAGTGGCTAATCTTATCTTATCGATTTCTTAGTTATACACGTGGTCAAGAAAAAAGAAGAATTACCCATAATTATGGAAAATCATGGCTTAGCACTATAGATGCTAAGCTTGGAATTATAGATCTATCCTTATAAATCTCTAAGGAAGATGAAGATGACATTATTCAAAGATGCATAGTTCCATGTATCACATACAACGATAATAGTTATAATTGTGTGCAGAAAATTTGGGCCATCAAAGATGATGCCATCATAGCATGCAATGGAAGTATAAAAGATGTGTGTACAAAAGTACCTATATGCAATAGTCACTCAATAAGAAGGTACCTAGGTGTTGATTACTAAAGAAGAAATAAAATCTAATATATTCATGGAATTGTTAAAAAAAATTACAAGAACCTATGTTGAAGAAATTGATATGTTAGAAAAACTAAAAAGACAACCTCCATACATGGATTCACATCAAGAAGAAGATATTGAATGTGGATAATTAGAGATATAAGAAAAATAAAAACCATAACCCTTAGAACTGAGAGCCCTACTAGACATAGTTGAATATCCTTTTCTAAACAATAGAAAATTGGTAATCATAAATTCCAATCTTGAAAAAGAATAGAAGAGAAAATTATTGGAAGTGGTAAATAAATGGCCAATTGCATTTTCATGATCCTATGAAAAAATTACTAGAATTAATCCATGCATTTTCCAACACTAAATTCATATAGATCTAGCTGTCAAACCATGCCACCAAACTTAAAGAAGAATAAATCCAAAACTTAAGGAAGTCATCCAGAAAGAGTTAGAAAAACTATTGAAGGTTGAGTTGATCTATCCTATAGTAGACAATAAATGGGTTAGCGCATTAGTTATTGTCCCAAAAATGGTAAAAAATGGAGGAGTTTTATTGATTTTTGGTTGCTAAATATTGTGATGTTCAAGGACCATTTCCCTCTTCCATTTGTTGACAACGTCCTGAACTTTATCATAGGATATTAGTATTATAGAATTTTAGATGGATATAGTGGGAACAATCAAATCTACATTGCACTAGAAGACCAAGGAAAGACCAAATTCACTAGTCCATACGGGACATCTGCATACAAGAAAATGCCCTTTTGCTTATGTAATGTATTCACTACCTTTCAAAGACTTTTACTTAGCATCTTCTAGAAGAAAATTCTTAATGGAATTGAGGTCTTTAAGGATGATTTTTCCACATAGAAGCTATATTTTAAACAAGCCTTGAACCATTTAGAGAAAGTGTTGGATGGATGTGTAGAAACTCATTTGAAGCTCAACTAGCAGAAGACCCACTTAATGGTTGAAGATGATATAGTTCTAGGACATAAAGTATCTCAAAAAGAGATAGAGATAGATCCAAAAAAGATAAGAATCATACAAAACATTACTTAGAGGTCACAAACTATCAAAGGTGTCAGATCATTCCTTAGCCATACAACATAATACAAAAGATTCATTGAAAATTTTTCAAAGATTGCAAAATCACTAGAGAAATTAACTAAGAAAGATGTATCATTTCTATGGATAGAGTAATGTGAGAAATCATTTGGGACCTTAAAATAAAATTTAATCAAGATACCAATCCTTCAATCTCTAGATTGGTCAAAGTATCTCCACATTATGATAGATGCTTCAAACTACATACTAGAGTAGTACTGTCTCAATTGGATGAGTAGAAAAAACCCTATTATATACACTGCACTGGTTGAAGCATCATTGAGGTACAACTTAGCTATACCATCATAGAAAAGGAGCTGATGGTCATGGTGTATGCCCTTGAGAAATTCATACACGATGTGCTTGATCATCCCATTTATGTCCACATGGGTCATAGTGCCATCAAATTTTTAATGAACAAACCAATAGTTAGTCCTAGAGTGATAAGATGGCTAGTTATCTTACAAGATTTTGACATTACCATGATTCATAAAAAAGGAACTAAAAATGTGGTAGTACATTTATCAAGACTTAGATTGGAACCCCATGAGAATTATGAACCAATATCAAACCAATTTCTTGATGAAATCTTATTCACTAAAACTACAATGGTTGTAGACTTAATATAGAAGTTATGGATTATTGATTACATAATGTATCTCACCAAACAAGAACTTCCTATTGAACGGAATAAGAAATATAAGAAAAATTTCCTTTACAAAGTGAAAAGATATATGGAAATCAATGGAAAGCTTTACAAGATATACACTGATGGATTGATAAGATGGTGTATTCTAGAAGAAAGTTAAAAAAGAGCCCTACAAGATGCACACAAAGGACCATGTGGTGGTCAGTATGCAAGATGAAGGATAACATTAAAATTGATGATGGTAGGTTACTTTTGGCCTACCATATTCATGAATGTACATTAATTTACATAGTCTTGTAAAAGGTTCCAAAGAGCTAGAGGGTTGACAACTAGAAATGAAGGACCACAATAGTAAATCCAACCATTGGAAATATTTGGCATTTGGGAAATTGACTTCATGTGTCCCATCATGTCAATGTCAAACAAAAAGTCCTATATTATTGTAACTATTGATTACTGCATAAAGTGGGTAGAAGTAGATGTAGTAAAAGAGTAAAAGATTGCATAGCCAAAATAACTACTAAATTATTTCAACAACATGTGGTGAATAGATTTGGAGTACCATGCATACTTATATCTGACAACATAACTCACTTCATGTAAGCTACATTTAAAAAGGTAATGTAACAACTTGGGATGAATCATAAACTAACTACACCATATCATTCCTAAGAAAATGGTCAAGAAAAAGTGATTTACCGAGAAAAAGCAAGAATATTAACTATAAGAATTAGTTATTTTAGGAAGGACTAGAGTACCAAACTCAATGATGCTCTATGAGCATATAGATCAATGTGGAAACTTCCTATAGGGTATTCATTGTATAAGTTAGTTTACTGTAAACTACCTAATTTATGAATCTAAGTGGAACTTAATACCCTTTCCACTACTTGTACACTTGACCTTGATTTAAGCTTTGCTAAAAATGAGCACCTCATAAACCTCAATCTCTTAGAATAAAATTAATTAGTAGCTCAAATGAATAAAGAAATCTAAAAAAGGAACTCCAAATATAGACATAATACCAAAATTAGACAAGTGTTTATAAAGCTGAGCAATAAATTTCTCTACTATAATCCCACTTATGTCCCACAAAAGGTTAAGTTTCAAATCTTATGTGAGGGACCCTTCATCATCCATGCTATATACTGATCTAGCACCATTCAGATTTATCACCCAAGAAACCCACAAAAACTTGTCCTTACTACTATTCAACAAGGAAAACAATATTGTACCTTTCCTTACTCTTTTAAGGACTCTACCTTAGCTACCAAGTAGTTTACGACTTGTTCCATCTTCTAATTATCCACTTCTTATGATAGTTGTTAGGGTGTTAAATTTGCCACTTAGGCACATGTTTTTCTTCTAAAATTTTTTCTACTTCTTACCTTTTTACTTTTCTTATTAATTTTTAGTTTCTTTTATAACTTTTCCATTATTTTATACTTTTTCCATTTCTTAATCATTTTTCATTCTTTAATATCTTTTAAACTCATTTTAGATTTTTCCACTCTTGTCATTTTCCCATTATTTTTCATCATCTTTCTTGTACATATTTTTGTTGATTTTTCTAATAAAGTGTAAAGGAATAAGACAAGATGTAGTCCCAATAATGTAAATTCTATCCTATATTATCAAATCATTAAAGGACTAATTGTATATATAGTGAGACCACATTATCCATCTACTCATTTTCAATAAGAGGTTTTTACCATGGACATAATGACATTCACTTCATAATAAAACTAAAATAAACTTGTTATCATTATGTCTAGATAGAAAAGTGAAGAACCAAGTGGAAATGTCATGTGACATCAAGGGTATTTGTGGATTCTCTGAAGCTACTACAATAATTCTTATCTTGCTATTACATTTTATTACTTGATTCCTAACAAAAAATGAAAATATGTCTAAAATAAGTGCTACCTTACCATGTCACTAGAAAGACATGTTACCCATGCCTAAAGGTAGTTTTTTGATAAGGTTAATATATTAATAATGTAATAAATGCACAGAAAAAAATTTTGGGGGTTCCATGAGAAAAACATGTTACCCATGCCTAACGGTAGGTGCCTTCTCATAAATTTCAAGGTTTTTGGGACTCACATTGGTTATAAGGCTAGAAAGACATGTTACCCATGCTTGAAGGTACTCATGGACAAGTTTCCTTTAAAAAATAAAGTGTGCTATTAATAAACTACTTTTTTGAACTTATTTGTCAAGTGCTAATACTTTTTGGAGTTGTGGTAGTCTTGTGGTTGTTAGTTTTGAGATGATACAATGCAATGTCACTAGTAAGTCATATGGACTTGGTTTGAATCTTGGATGGAAGGCTAATGATTAATTTAACCATATATTATACAAAAAAATTCATTATGCCAGTGGTAAGACACCTCATGTCTCATTTTTTTCAAACCCTTGCTACTCCCATTCCACCACACTATTATATCTAATCATACTTTAAGGATTGTGTATAACATAGTGTTATTTTCTCATCAAGGAAATTCTAAAAAGTGTATCTTGGAATATAAGAATGTTTTATATTTAACTCCTTGAGTGCCTATGGACACTTGTAGGTTTGGTTATACAAGGATACTAAGAGCTTAAGCTTACTTTGGGGAGGACCCACTTGTATAACTCTTGTGCTTCATAATTGATGATCAATTCCACATCATCTTATGCTTTCAAAACACTTGAATCATCATTTTTACTTTCCTACAAACTCATATATGATAATAATCTAAATAATTCCTTCCAACCATATTTTATATACCTCATTGACTTACTTCACTAAATATTCCTTCTTTCATATACTCTTAATACTAGAATCTCATATTCTAAGCATCATCCTTACTCAAGAACACTTTAAATCACATCTACATCTTCCAGACTAGAATCTCATATTCTAAGCATCATTTTACTCAATTTTTCCTTCATAAATTGCTCAAAATCTCAAAATTTTTAACAATGAAATTGTAGCTATGATGTATTAGCCCCTATGATGTCGTAGCTATGATGTTGTTGTGAAAAAATCTATATATATGCATGAGGAGTTAGAAATTTTTCATTCTTGTCATTTGATGCATAGGAATTTCATGCCATTTTTCTAACTCTCTAGCAACCAAACTTCCAATCTTCAAAACTTCCTCACTGTAGCTTCAATTTGCATGATTCTTGAACCCTCTTAATCACAGATCAACCAACTTAGTCATGGGGGAGAGCTCTGTGCATAGTTTTAGTGATTTGAGAATTTTTTTTTAACATCTTCAAGAACACATTAAGGGTAAAAATTATAATAATTGTTCAAATCTTAACCAATTAACTAAATTATTGTTAGTAAACTTAATAATTCTTTTCAAACAACCATTCGAACATATGAAAATAAGGAAATAATCATTGCAAGATATAATAGTTAAGGATTCCTTTCTAAAAATTTTCTAACTTTGTAATCCTAATAATAGCTAAAATGTAATAATAAGGATAAATTTTGATCAAGTCCAAGAACCTAAGAAAGGATTATGAACCATTAAGAACCTATTTGAAATATTTGGGCAATCTTAAACAAATAATTTATGATTACAGATGGTTCGTAAAAATCTTGCAACCAAAGGATCCTCACAATAAAGGAGTAAGAAACCGAGAGGAAGGAAACAAGCTAGAGAATGGAGTCCACAAGCTAAGCAAGAACCTCTATCCTTTAGCATTCATCAACAAACACCCACAATGGAACATTCAATAGAAGCTGAAGTTGAAGCACTACTAGCTCTAGAGTGAAGACAACACCTCATGTTGTCAAGAGAGTGTCTTCAAGTTATTTAGGAGAAGTCCATTATGTCCACAATCATTGTGGAACTTAACCTCAATCCATTCATGGAGTGTTAAATCCAAAAATTTATTCAATTTTAAACAAATATCCTTGTAAAATGCATGTATTTCAATTTATTTTATTTTATATTACATACTATTAATTATTTGATTAGTGTTTAATTAATGTGATATATTATATAAAGACATTATACATTATATTAATGTGATTATAATTATATATTATATAAACACTATGTCTAAACCTTATATATAATTATATGTAAAAACTATATAAAAATTATAGATATTAGAATTAGGGAAACGACCACTTCTAGTCAACACTCTCCTTCACATTAGCCATGCCAGCTTAGCATGAAGAAGCACTTGCACCTGAATATGTTCTCATTATTTGTGTTGTTTTTTTTGTGGTAGTTTTAGATAGGAGAAGCAACATCATCTGTGTAGGCACAAGGCTAAGTACAATGAAGATGCTATAGCAAGCAAAGAGTGAAGAGAATTACTTGTTGGGTAGCAATCGGTAGTGGAGGAAAGCTAGTCTCCTCAATTAATGTTTTAGATGAGGCTATAGGAACTGCAATTCTGTGCCAATATCACAATCACATAATGGAGGCTTTTGAGGTTCATACTTTTGGCTCCTCCCAAATGAAACTCCTATTGGATAAGACCACCGTCCATGCCCATACCCATGCACCAGGGGTTCCACTGCTCTTACTTAGAGTGATGCAGTAAAATTTCCAACTTACATGATGTAGCAGCCAATGCATCTATTTGATGGAGTTATTGTTGGGTAAAGTCTATAGTTGGTGAACCCTTGTGCAATCTTTCACTTCGATTTACAGATGTTATAGTTAGATGAATGTTTCTAGGTTTCAAAGATGTAGTCTAATTGTAGGGCTCATAATCTACATCCATAGATTTAGCTTGTGCTTATCGATGACCATACTATAGGGGTGGATCAACATTATGAATGTGGAAGGAGCTTGGCTTATTGTTAGTAGTAGACTCATTTTTCGGCCCTGTACTACCAAGATTTTTATGGATATGGAGGCTCATTAGAGCCCCACTCATCACTCCCATCATGAGAATCATCATCATCATTTCTCTTACACACCAATGTTCTACTTTTCATTGAATGACTATACATGGGCATCATCATATCATATGTCAAGCTCTTTGGATGAAACAAGTTGTACATTCAAGTGTTGAATGATTTGATGGATGAATTGGTCAAGGCATTGGTGTATGTAGAATGCTAAATATGGGTAAGTAAGGGGATCAACATAAAGTACAAAATTAGAGAGAAGAGAATAGGCTTCAAAGTAGGTGTAAGTGAAACACCATAAAATTTTGCATGTTATAATCAATCTTCATCATGTAGCTTTCACCCAATGAAACCCAAGGCAAACTTTCATTTTAAATGCGAAAATTGTAACCCAATGTGGACAATTTCATATACTTTATACTTTTGGGGCTAAAAAATGCATCACAAGTGATCAAAACCTCATTCCCCAAGTGAAAAAAGTCACCTAGTATCTATATTTGCACTTTGTGGGCTTAAAAATGACTTTTTGAATGCCAAAAAAGGAAATTTGATGGGTTTTATGGGGGAGAAACACCTACAAGGGGTAGATCTCACCTACCCCCAACATGGAAGGGTGGGAGGTTAGAAGTCTTTCCCCCCTTCAACGTGGAGACCAAATGCACAACTTGGAAACTTCCCTTAGCTTGGAAACTTTTCTCCCTCATCTTGGAAAGTATTTCCCCAACTTGAAAAGGTTTTCCCCCAGCTTGGAAACTTTCCCCCTAGCCTAGAAAGGGTTTTCCCAACATGGGAAATTTAATCCCCCAGTTTGGAATCCACAGAAAGAAACATTCATCAATTCATGCACTTCAACATTGACCAACCACTTCAACAAGCATGGTGGAGAGCTCAATGTGTAAGATTCATCTTCAACATGAAAGGTGTGCCTTGGTTACTATTTATAGTAAATGCAATGTCCATGGGAGAAGAACTTACTATGTATAGTAACCCTCCAAATTTGGGCATCCATCTCACCTAAATTTGGTAGCCAATTTATAGAAAAATTACATCAAATTTGCAGTTGTTTTAAAGCCAATTTACAATTAAATCATAGCCAATTTGTAGCCTCATTTATGGCTCAAAAAATCTATAAATCCAACATCAAACAACATTTATATTGGAAATATTTTTTGGATGGTTCAAACAATTGTTTAGCATTTTTTACAAGATTGAAGACTTACACAGTTTAGTAATTCCAAGCAAGGGCAACATTATCAAGTAATTTTCATATTACAATTCCACACTTGGGGCATTTTCAAGCACCTAAGACCCCAAGGTGGAAGCATTGTGGCCTTGATATTTGGTAGATTTTTGGTGTCGACATTATACTTTTGGAATTTCCAAAACCTAGCATGAAGCAATTTGACATCCAAATTTTTCACCTTTCTCACACCCCACCAGTGACCCAACTTATAGATCTAAGGTTGTAGCAGTGAAGGAAGGTTTGATAGCATCAAGAGTAGCTTAGCACTTGAATTGCTGGGCATATCACATTGGCTTCAATAGGCTTTGAACTCATACAAAAGTGAGGCCCCCTTTTTTTTGCTCATGCAGGAACCATTTTTACACATTTCTCTAACTTATTATTTATTCTTTCTCAATAAGTTTTAGGTTTTGAGTTTTGTGTTTAAAAATAAATTTTATTTTTTGTGTATTATTCGAATCTATTTATATTTTCATGTTTTGCATCTCATAAGTCCTTGGTTGATCTGTTGGACTAGCCAAGCCACCTCAAATCCCATTTCTATCATGGAGGCCCTAGGGATTTAGGGTTGAAAAACTACTTGCACTGAGGATCCTTTATTTTCTTATAGTGATTGAGGTTTTTGGTCATAACAAGCTTTCTTAGAACTAAAAGAAGGGCCTTCACTTATTATCAAATATATTCTTTTCATAGTTGTTTGCAAGCTTTTCCTTGATTTTTGTGACCAAACCCTTTGAAGAATCAATGTTGGTCTTTCCCCCCATGTGATCAAAACTACAACATGGAAGTTGCAAGTGGTTGGGTTTTAGCTTTTCATAGCAATTGCTGTGAATTTTATAGCCTAAAGCAAGATTTGATATCTCTACCTCATTTTTCCTTTTTATTGTCAAAATTTATTCTTTAATTTCTAAAGTGGATGGTTTAACTCATCCATAAGTTGGCTTCTGCCCCCTCTCTCGCTCTCCCCACTTTTCCTAGCTAGGAAAATTAACAGCTGGCTAAAACCAAACCTTAGTGGAAAACACCAACTTTCCACTTTGGTTTTTAGCCTTCCCCCCACCAATGTTGAGGTAGGAGGTGTGAGATTCCCATCATCTTAGCCCCCTTCTTTCTCTCCTTTTCCAACCAAGCATTGAGGCAATTGGTAAGCCAACATTGATGAGGTTTGAAACCAATTTAATAACCAAATTTTCTTTTATTATAACTTGAAAATCATTTTCTAGTTGTTTGAAGCCAAAACTCCCATAGAAATGCAATGTTATCTTTACCCTCCCCCTGAAGCAAAAACCTTAACCTGGAAGCTCTAGGTGGTTTGGGTGTTAGAATTTCACAACATCTATTGTGAATTCCTAGAGCAAAGCTAGCATGGAAGCCTTAATAAAAATTTAATTTTTGTTGCCATATTCTTTACAACTAAACTAATGATTCTTTCTATACCAACCAAGCCTACTTTTCCTTCCTTTTTGGTAAAAGTTGCCAACCTACCAAAACCATCTTCGGGAACTACCAAGTTTCCATTTTGGCTTTAAAATTTCCCTCCTCTCTTCAACGTTAGAATAAGAAGGTTTGAGATTTCCATTATCTCAGCCACCCCCACCCCTCCCTTTTCTTTCCCCCCTACCATACCCAATGTAGAGGTAGTTGGGAGGCCAACTTGTATGAGGTTTAAAGCTAATTTTTTCAATATTCCATTTTTGGTAAAGGGGTTTTACCCCTTTATCCCTCACTTACTAATTATAGTAAGTACAAAATTTCTTTCCATTTTTATTTCCTCTAATAGTTTTTGAATTCCATTCACAGGTATTTACTCATATTTTACCATTTATAGCCTATTTTTAAACAATCCACATCACTATAGCCATGCCTTTTCAAAACTCCACCAAATTACCATTCATCTTCACTAGTGAAGATCATAACCAATAAGTCTTGATGGTGTATGATCCCAAAGACCTTGTTGTCATTGAGTGTAGGTGATCTTTGAAAGTCATAGGGGAGAGTCCTAATTTTCTAGCCATTAATGAAGATCATTATAATCATTATAACTTTATTTGTGCCAAAATACAAGCAGGCATGCTAATTTCATGAATTAAATTCAAGGCTAAAAGGGAGTTTAAGCTCATAAACAAGGGTGGGAAAGAGTACATCCCTTCCTCGTATGAAGAAATTCCTCTTAAAGAAATCTATTCTAGTGTCCTAGACTAATTGATTGTCATAAAAGAGGAGGATGAAAAGCCTACCTTTATGGAACAACAAGAAGAGGAGGATGAATTTAAGGTAGAATCTAAGATTGAAACATCCTTGGAGGATTGTTCTAAAAAACATCCCCCAAATTTATAGAACCTTCCCCTAATGATTTTATTTTCTCCATGGGCATGGTGCCACCATATTCCAATTCTCCATACCCTACTACATCAAATCCCATGTTAGTTGTAGCCACACATCACACTCATTCAATGCCACAAAAAACAAACTATAACACATCACTGCCACTTACAACATAGTCTCAATATGTAAAACCATCAATGGTGGCTTTTACCACTACAAATCCATTACTTACTTACATGGAATCCACCATGAAACCCCCAACAACACAAGGGTCTCACACCACATTTGTCCTATTTGTGCCTCAAGTACCGACACAAACATCTTTTTCTTTGCTTTTCCTACAAGCCACAACCATAGTGAAACCTCTTCCTTCTATCATGCAACCCATAACGAGCCTCACAATAGATCTCACAACCCTATGTAAAAACCTCACAAAATATGGGGCCATCGTAAGGCTTAGATGAAGCCTTCCAAATGATCCAAGACCTAATGGAGGAGTTGAAGAGGCTTAAAGCCTCTACCATACAAACTATCAAGATTATGAACTTCTACTAGGATGATCCCATAAGTCCTATAGTCCCACACTTAACACTTCCTCCTGGTGTCCCCACTCCATAATTTAGCAAATATAATGGAGAAGATGACCCTAATGCTTACTTTATTACCTTTTTATCTAAATGTTTACTCTTGCAGCCATGGCCTCATACCATTGTAAGGATTTTCCCTATGTATTTGACTAGGAAAAGCACTTGATTGGTATCATGCATTACCCAAAGGATCCATATCCTCTTTGGAGGACTTAGTATCCTAGTTTTTCAACCACTTCAAGTATAACTTGAAGCCTAACACAATGCTTGACCAACTTATGAAGGTCAAGTAGGGGCCCTTAGAACACATATAGAAACTCATTCAGTGGTGGAATGGACTACTGAATAAAATACCATGGTCCATAGCCTAAGCCCACTTATTGGCCATATTCAATGGAGCTTTTAATGACTTCATCAAGTATAAACCTTACTACCTTGATCCATGGTCTCTTCTCCAAGAATTCTCACAAACTAAAAATATAGAGGATTCCGTAGAGGCCAACTATGATCTTACCTACATGGCATATAAAAATCAACAAAATCCAAGAGACAAAGAATAGAGCAAACAAAACAACACTACCATAGCAACTGTAACCAGGGATACTAAGACCACAAACCAAGGGTCAAATATCAACCTATCCAAGTCCACCACTAATGACTGTAATAACCAACCATCAACTTCTGAGACCATTGCATCAATAATAGATAGACCTAACTTTGAAAGGAAGGATAGGTCTAAATACACTACATTCCCATTACAAGAATCTGAGTTGCTAGTCCAACTATTAATAAGTGGACATAAGAAACACAAACAAATGACTAAAGTTGCTCAAAAGAAACATGAGCAATTATGTGAAATAGCCAAAGATCCCTCTCAAGCAATGAAGGATGATCCTTAGTTGCTTAGATACTTCAAGCTAGGTCACTTCTGACATTATCATCAACTACCTAGTCATGACATAGACTTTTTCCTTGCACTGAAGGATGACCTACAAAGGATGATAGATAGGGGGAACTAGTCTTAGATGCTTCTAACCTACTTCAAACACAAAACTAGTCAATGCAACTCTATAAGGACCTGTTGAATGCTAATGATAGCCCCTATGTTATTTTAGCATTTAACATTGATGACAATCAAATACTTGCAAGAGATTCATTCATGATTCAGGTACCCCTATATAATGAAAGGGATTCTTTTGCTTCCCATAATTCAAGATCCCCCTTTTTTGTGAAAGTACCATCATGAATGCCTCTAAGGAAACCTTTTGTCATCATGGTCTTCCAACCCATACAACCCAAAAAGCCATAGCACAAATAATGATACAATGATCCCATGTGATAGCCAATGCTATTGCCTCTTCCTTATAACCAATGGTTGACAACCAAAAAACTACATATAAATAAGGGATGAAGCATAAGCAAAATTTTGACAACAAAGGAGATAAGTAGACGGAGACATGAAAAGAAGTGGGTCCATCAAAGCCCACTCCCATTTTTTCTATACCCATGACCTCCTCTACAACATCTCCTTCAATTAACAAGCCATAGGATGACA
This sequence comes from Gnetum montanum, assembly GCA_015680685.1. Taxonomy (NCBI): domain Eukaryota; kingdom Viridiplantae; phylum Streptophyta; class Gnetopsida; order Gnetales; family Gnetaceae; genus Gnetum; species Gnetum montanum. The sequence goes on from MNCI01035589.1 coordinate 79,386, forward strand.
CCAAATCCCAGAACCAAAATAACAAGGTAGAGCCACAACAATCATAGCGTAAAGCTAAAGTTCACATTTTGAGATACATGGAGAAGGTAAAGCACAATTGGGATGACAAGCGCATGGCCAATGACAAAACATCCTTAGTGCAATGAACTAAGTTAGGCAATCCCTCAAGTAAAAAAATGCAACCCTAAGCTTATATGACCTGATCATGACTTCTGCCACACATCATGAGGTGCTAGTCAAAATGTTGACCTCCATACTTATTAGTGAGGATATTCTTGCTAACGAGGAGGTCGTCCATTCAGTGATGACTCCTTCATCACAATGGGAGGAGAAATCAAAAGTCTTAACATTTTGCAATAGCAAAATTAAGGATAATGCTCAAAATGGTAAAGTGAATATAATTATTTTATTCATAATCATACACATATAACAATTTAAAATACATCAAGTGCATGTTGATGATGGAGATACAACCAATGTCATCCCATGCACCATCGTTGAACTCTTGGGCTTAATTGAGTAAGTACAACCTATAACCACTATAGCTCTTAAGTCCTTCAATGGATCAAGAGTTGCTATTAAGGGATCTATCTCCTTGTATTTTGTAACTAAAGAATAATTCCCTACAACTATAAAATTTTTGGTGGTGGAAGAAACACCAAGATTCAACTTGATTTTGGGAAGACCTTGGTTGGCTTGATTACTAGTTGTGTCCTTGCCCATCCATCAAGAAATTCACCTTTCTATGAGGGAGGTAAAATCATCATTCATGGTGAAGATGTGGCTCCCCTAGCTATCAACAACATAGACATAAAATAGGAGTCCAAAGTGGAGCTTCAAGAAGAAGCTCCTAGCCATGAAGAGAAAAAACCCAAGATAGCCAATGATGAAAAAAATAGGCAATGGGATACATTTTGGGAAGAACTCCCTTTTAACATCATAAGAAAAAGGGATGGTAAATACAAGCTTGTGCAGAATAGGCCTTAATCACTCCCTAATCTTGGAAAGATAAGAAAGAATCTACATAAGTGAAGTTCACCTTAACCTTCCCATGCACCAATAGCCATATAGCCTTACTTTTCATTTATAATTGTTTTATGCTTTATGAACATAGCCTAATGCATGTAGCCTAAGTTTATTTGCATTGTTACCTATTTTCTACAACCCTTACTTATTTTTATGTATGTTTTAAACATTAAAAAAGTGTCTCTTTTAGTCATGGTCTACTATGACCTTAAACTAGCATCTTGTCTGCTACGATGTTAAATTGGCACTTCATTCAGTAAGACCTTAAACTAGCATTACTGTCCACTAAGACGTTAAATCCGCACCATGGTTCACTAAGACCTTAAACTAGCATTATACCCCTCCATGGCCTTAAACTAGTAATGTAACCACAATTGCACAACATAACATATGCTCGTAATTGCCTAAGACTAGCAAACATCTTGTTTATTATGACACTTTCTTTTGTAAATTAGCCATAACCAAAAACATCAACATAGCATTTTTTAAGGTTTACAACATTTACAATATTTACTACTATTATAAATTCATATAGGAAAAATAAAATTAATATTTAAAATTAAAATTAAAATTTCCATAACATACATAGCCATGGCCACACTATGTGTCAAAAATGTCAAAGAATAACAACCATCTATAACATAGTCTTGGCTAATCATAGCCATCGACATAAAAATAAAACCAAGCTAAAATAGAGGAGGCTGCTGAGTGGCATCTGGAGGAGGAAGTGAAGGGTCATTTCCACCCTCATCGTTGGGGCCACCAATGTTTCCTGAGGCTTAAAATGCAGAAACATATAGCTAGTTAGTAACCTATAGCCAAAATCATGAATTAAAACAAAGACTAAAACATAAAATATATAAAACCTGGGGAGATTCTAGCTCCATTACTTTAAAGGGTAGATGGCAAAGGTCTTCCTCCAAATGATGGAGGATCTGTTCCTCTATCATGTTGGCCCAATCAACATCCTCAAGATCAATGCTAAAAAGACTATTAGACCTATCTATAGGAGTCCAAGTAGGAGGCTTATAAGTAGCAACAACTATAGAGGTCTCACCTGCAACTATGGTGATTTGAAGAGTATGGGATTGCTCCACCTTGAGAGTAATTTTAAAAATTTAATAGGCACTCTCCACCTAGATCCCCTAAATAAATTGCTCTCTCTTATTTCATTCAATGGACTCCTTCTTAAGCCCCTTTAGGTAGGCTCCACAATTAGGCTTATACTAACACTTGTGGGCCTTTTGTGTCTTGCCCCACTCCAAGACCCAAGCATAGTGATCCTTCCAATCCTCAACCTTTTGGGAGATGAGGTCCATTTGCATACATTGTTTTACCATCTCCCATAGGACTACTACTTTTTCTTGAACAACATGCCAGTAACCGGACCCATATGATCTCCTTAGTTTATAACTTTCCTGAGTTAGCCACTTGGGCTTCCACAAAGGCTTTATAGTCTCAAAGATCTCTAATCATGTCCTCCCACCTTTGAGTCCTTTCACTTAAGACCACAAATTCTTCCCATAGCAATTCATTGGACCACTCTAGCTCCCATGAAGTTTTTATGCACAACATCACTAAATCAGTAGCAGTCTTGTACAACTTCACAAGTATACTAGAAACATTAGAGTGAAGTCTAGGGAAGGATTATATAATTCATGTCTCTACTGCGGTACCACTCCATAGATAGTACTACACAAACATAAAATACAACCATAAAACACGACCATAAATGTCCATAATGTAAGCAAAGCCCATGATCAAAGCACATAAAACAAAATCCTCACCTATCTCAAGTGTAACCTAATGTAATCGATCGATGATGTCCTTAGTAATTCCACACAAGAACTTGAATTTTTCTAGAGTCTCTACCAATGACTTCACATGNAGGAAGGGCACCTAGAATCTCCTCACCAAAGAAGGCATCTAAATCATCTATACTTGCATCCATAAGTCCTTCAACCATAGGTTCGTTTAGGAGTGCCTCTTCTACATGCCTTTGTTCTACCTCTATAGTAGCTTAGGCTACTATATCCTAATGCTTATCTACAAGCATAGCACATAGAAAATTAGTTAACACATAAAACCATAAAGTAGCCAAAAAATTTGAAATCATGTGATAGCCAAAATTAAACAAAGCATATCTACAACTACTTCTTATGATGGATTAAGCTTCTTTAGGGTAGCCTAATCTGATGCTGGAGGTGCCTCCTCCATAAGCCTCTTGAGTTTCTCTCTAGTTGTCCCTTTGAGCTTTATGCACCTTCATCTAGCATCTTGGACACTAATAAGAAACGAGAGGGGCTCCTCATCATTAGTGCTATCAGGAGACTCATATTGCCTAACATTAAGATTCTTAGTGTTGATGGATAATGTTTCATCCATCCCCTCTAGTGGGTTTTGGGCTTGCATTGTTGGATAAATGTGCTTTATCCAAGGCCTAGAAAGTTGGGTTGGGTCTTGGGAAATACATCATCTATTCCTATACACCACCAGAAACTCCACACATCTCTTTAGATAAACTACAAAAAATGCAAAGTAGTAGTCCAATAAAATTTGATGCTCTCCATTAAGACCTTCTTAAAGGTGCATCCTTGTGCTAGGCCAATTATCTTCTTTTGTGATAGTAGTTTGGGGAATGCATGAGACCTAAACAAAGGATATGATTCCTTTGCATTGGAGTTCATTAAGTTATTCATTGAAATTATAGACTAGACCATGTTGGCACCAAGCCACTCTAGGACTTCTTTGTGATGGCCCAATTCCCATACCATCTTGGTGGGAACCTTTACCCCATCAACAAGGGTACTAAACAAGTCATGAAAGATGCAAGGACCTACATCTATGTTTACTTTAACACCTTGGATGATGGTGGTAACACGTTCAACCTCCTCATCAAAGGAGTCGATGACATGTAGTATATCTATAGTAGGAATGGAAGGAATAGGATCCATAATTACATCAAGCAAACTTGCATGTTGGATGTTTACTTTAATGTATCCAGGTACTTGTTTCTTTAGCCACTCCTACATTGATGTCACATCACCAAACTTTAGGATGAGGATATCCTCATGATATGAATGTAAAAGTGGTATAGTAACATTATCTGGGGTGGAAGTTCTTGTGAAGCAATAAAAAAAGGTTATATCAACATGAGTAGTTTCAAAAACCAAGAAAAGAAATGAAACACTCAGAGCCATAAAACACTAGAAGCTATATATTCACCTTAAATTTTCTTCTAAGGTGTTGAGGTTCCAACTACAAGGGTTCGATCCATGCCATTGGCATCTACCCACTAGCTATGCCTCATCCCATCATCATTGCACTTTTTGTTTACAAGGTTAAACCTAGTGGTGTATTCATCAAAGTTTCCTCTTAACTGTTAATCATAGTAGTTTTGATTTGAGGACTCTTGGTGAATTTTTCTAAAGTAGTTTAAGCCACTACTAGGATTTGATCATTGACCATCAAACCTTGATCATTGATCTTTCACCTACAAGAAGTTGTAAAATTAATGAATTTAGGTAAGGTAATCAAGCCAAAATCATAAAAACATTACAATAACCATGTTTACCCCTATAGATGATACATTGTGCCAGGTGGGTTCTGGAACACTGTGTGGGCTCTATGTGCCACCATCAGAGTATTGTCAGTATTATACTAACTATACTATGGCATCATCCATATTTTCATAAGGTGACATGGGCTAATGACATCTACTAGTCCCCCTGTAGTCTTAGAAAGTGGCCTATCAATAATGTACCTAGTAATTAGGCTAGATGCCTGAGGCAACAAGGTATTCACAATAACCTCAGTTGCATCTGCAGACAAGTGTAACCATAATGAGAGTTCCTAAGGTGGTAGGCAAAGAAGTCCCTTGCCCCATTTTGGAACCATAATGAGAGTTTCCCCAAAGGCATGTCATGTGGTGGAGTATTGGTCTACCAATGTAGCACAAAATACCAACTATCTCTAGCATGGTGAGGATAGACCTTAAGAAGACCCTATACAAAACAAAATGAAAACATTATGACCAATTAGAGTTTCTTAATTTTTTAAGAAAAAATCCTAGTCGAAGGTGAAATTAGCCTCTGTAAAAAGATCTAAGGTGTGTATCTAAATTGTATTAAGGAATTCCAGAAAAAGGCACTAATACAACCTTTCAAAGCAAAAACATTATGACCTATTATAGTTACTTAGCAAATTTAGACAAAACATCTAGTCAAATGTGAAATTAGCCTCTGTAAAAAGCTCTAAGATGTTTATCTAAATTAGTCTAAGAAATTCCACAAGAAAACATTATCATAATCTTGCATCATGACCAACTAATATTTCTTTAAGAATTTAGACAAAACTTCCTAACTCAACGGTGAAATTAGCCTCTATAGAAAGCTCTTAGATGTTTATCTAAATTAGCTTGAGGAATTCCATAAAAGAATTATTACCATATTTTGTAGCATTCATAGCAAAAATTTCATAGCCCAAAACCATGTATTAGACTAAATTATGCAAAAATTTAGAAAAAGCATCTAAACTATTCACAAAGCCTAGAAAAAAACATCTAAATTATGTAGAGCATGCATAAATATGGAAAAGGCATAATAAACTTAGGAAAAGCCATGGAAAATGCTTTCTATAAACAGAAAAATATTTTACTCTTCTTAAAAAACAAAATTAAGAATTAGTTTTGCATATTGATATTATAGATATCAACCACTTCTATGTACTCCAACCATGACTTTTGCCTTAGTTCACATAGCCATAACCAAAAAATTCATAAAAAATTCATAAGCCCAATTAGACTAATTCCACATTTGTTGGAAAGATAAAGGGAAATCATATGCAACCATAACTAGAAAATAGCAAAAGCCTTTACTTTTTGCTAATAAAAAAATTCACAAATCTACATGAAATTACAAAAGTAGTACAAATAACTTAATTACACAATGTTAGAAAAACAACCATAACCTCTTTGTTTCAAAGTCAAATTAAATGAGACAATAACCATTGAAAAGATTAAACAAAGAGCTACAAACTCATAGCCTTAAATCTTAAAAAAGTATAGCCATTCTACCAAGTTAAAATACACAAGATTACTTTCTTTTTCATGATAAAACTTTAAGAAACCTCAAGGCCTAAATTTCATATAACCATTGAAATAGGTGAAATAGCCAAAACCATTGGAACCTATTAAAATTAACACCAAAATAATGGGGCAGGGTTTTGTTAAAATTTCATTTTAACATATCCTAAGGCTTAGATTTGTAAAAAATGCCCACACCAAATTTTTTTTGGAAAAAAGCATGAAATAGCAAGCCCTATTTTCAAAAATCAAATTACAAAAGCTAAAGAAATTAAACAACCATAGATCTACATGGAAGTAACCAAAATAGGAGGTGGGATTTTTTCAGAATTCTATCTTCATCCCTCCATAAAAGTATATTTTTAAAAATGGCACTAATGCATAGGAAGCAAACAACTAGAAAAATCCACAAGAAACAAAGGCAAAAATAGGTAGAATTTCCTACCTTGAAGCAATGATAAATAGTGAATAGATAGAGATAGGGCTAGGAATATTTGAAAAATCCCTCAAACACTCATCCATTCTCCAGATCATAGGATTTTTTCTCTTTCCCCCTAACTGCTTAGGTACCATGATAGGCTCAACATTGAGGATGATGGAAATTATGAGAAGATAGAAGTTCTACACTAGCTACAGGGGAGATGGAAGGCTTCCATGCTAAAAATTGGAAATTATGAGAAGATAGAATTTCTACAAGAATCTATGCCAGAGCTTTCCTCCAATGTGTTGTTGCTATAGAATGACAGTTATGGTCAAAAATGACAAAATCTAAAACCTAAATAAAACCCTAGCTACTAATTCAGTGCACCATAACTACAAGTGCACTAAAGTAAAAGAGGGAAAAGTATATTTCACATTGGTTTTTGGTGGAAATAAAATCTATTTTTCGAAATTTTAAAATTTTGGATTGTGGGCCCCACCTTGCACCTTCACTTTTGACCAAAACTTGCATTAATGCTAAGGTTTTTTTTACCAATTTTGACACTTAAAACATTATGGAAACCTTACCCCCATGCATCCATGCTAAGAATACTATGCCAAACATGGAAACATGCTTAAAACTTTAAAAATTCATTAGACTCACAAATATCTTTCCATTTTTGGTAACCCAAACTTACCTTTTTCAACCTTCGGTTTCCAAAATTGGGCAAAACATGAGCAAGGCTAAGTATCATGGATTTACACATTAGGGTAGTAGTTCCCTACATGGAAGAATGGGGGTAACACTCACTCTTGCCTCCCAACACTCATCTAGTGTAAGTTTGAGCTCAAAGTATGTCCCATGTGTCCTAAAAACCCTCCAAGCATATCTGACAATCTCTAAACCTCACCAAACCTAGTCAAAACTATTTGAAATCTAGGATTTGATGTATTCCATGCTAGGAAAGGCTTCTTCCATGCTGAACCTCTTACACTAAGTGTGGATAGAAAGGGGAAAGCCAAAATTAACCTAAATTGATGACCTAATGACCATTTCTTGATGCCCAATGATCCCTATACCTTACAAAATCCAATTGAGCTTCTAGAAGCCTCAAAATGGATCAAATATGGCACAAAACTAACATATCCCTCATATCCATGCTAGGGCCATCATGCCTAGCATGGAAGAAAGGTAAGAGATTACATGAGGTACTTAGAACCCTCCAAATTATCAAATCTTCATGCCCAACATTGACCATCGACATCAGCAACCCTAAAGGTTGACATGCATAGTCGATCGACTTTCCATTTGGCCTAGATCTAACTTTCTTCACTGAGGGGGACCTCTTCCATGATGAGCCTTCCACCCTCAATGTGGAAAAAATGGGGAATCCTAAAAACCCTCTCACAACCTTTAAAATGACTAGATCTTAACCTTAGGCATTAATGGCCAATGCCAGCAATCCTGTGAGCACTCATGCATAGCTAGATATATCAAAAATGATTAAAAACACTTTCCCAAAAACTTTTCACACTAAGCATGGAATCCCTAGCATGGAAAAAATGGAGGAAGCTCAAACATTACCTAGTGACCCTTGAAACAACCAAATTGTAGTATCAGATGATAGCAGTTGACACTGGCAACCTTTAGGAGCTTGTATGCATGATCAAAATTGATCAAAAAGCTTTCCCCCAAATTCTCCATGATGAGCATGGAAGCCCAAATATGAAAAAAGGTTGGAAAGCCCAAAAACCATTCATCAACCTAAAATATAGCCAAATTTTGATGCTAGGCATTAACCATTATCGCTAGCAATCTCAGGGACCTATGTGCATGATTGAAAATGATGCAAGAACCTAAAAATATATTTCCCATCATTTTTCCATGCTGATCATACTAAATCTATTGTGGAAATAAGGGGAAAGTCCAAGAAATACATAGAAATGCTCAAAATTTCCAAAACTTAACACCAAACCATAGTCCTTGACCTTGGTAGCCTTAGAGGCTAACATGCACAATTGATTGAGGTTAAAATTGGCTAAGATCTAAGATGTATGATTTTTTCATGTTAGGGATCCATTTTCCCATTCTAAGGGTAGTATCCCCAACATGTAACCTTAAGGGGGTACTTTTCTGAGGCTCCTAAACACCTCATAATGACAGTAAACAACCTTTCATGCACTCTAGAACCCAAGCAATACCAATTGGAGGCCTTAGACTTTACAAAAATTATCCTAGATGGTTAAAAATCCATTACATCTTATTATCCATTATGATTTCTCCATTACAATTTGGAAGAAAATGGGAAAGCCAAAACACCACTTAGGGATATCCAAAACTACTAAATTTTGACATAGATCCATAGCCCTTAACCCCAAAATCTCTGAAAGGCAACATGCATGGTTGATTAAAACTTGAATTATTCTAGTTCTGGGATTCCTACTTCTTCCACACTAGAGTAACTTCCCTAGCATGAAAACATGGGGGGAGAGCTATGTTTCCACTTTTGGAGATAAGATGACTCTCCTAGAAGCCAAAGATCTACATCAAAGAAGCCCAAGACCTCATAGCCTTAAGATTTTGCATGTTTGACCTCATTTCAACCTCTAAAATCCATTCCCCCATAATTCCATGCTAGAGTGATATACTAGGATGGAAATATAGGGGAATACCTTAAGTTCCCTTAAACAACCTTCAAAAATATCCAAAATTAGCCAGAAACTTGCAAAATCAAAGTCTACAATCCTAGGGGCCTAGAAACCTAGTTAAACTATCCCTAAATTGCCTTGAATTCATAAAAAACATTTTTCCTATTTTTCCACATTGAAGATACTATTCTTAGCATGGAAAAAGGATGGGGAAAGCTATTTTGATCCATTTTGACACTCAAAATTGCCTCAAATAGGCTTGGAATGAAGCCAGAAGATGCACAAGTTCCAAATCTAGACTCCAACTTCATGTTTGACCATGTTTGATCTCATTTTTATTTGGATTTTGGTTCTCCATGTTAAACCCCCCTCTTTTCCACACTATCTAGCATGAAAATAAAGGGGGAAGGCCTTAGAACCTTCTTTTTGGCGTTTACAACCCTCCAAAGTGCTTAATTTTGAAGGATATGACCTTGCACTACCTTCAGAAGGTCCTAGAACATCAATTTTAAACCTATGAACATCCCAAAACCTATTTCCTTTGGTCTCCATACTAAGGATCCCTATTTCTATGTTGAGCCTAGCATGGAAGCCTCAAAACACTTGATTTTTAGGTTCAAACAACCCAAAAATAGCCCTAATTGAAGCCCAAATAGCCTTGTAACATCAAAACATGGCCCACTAAGTACTAAACTAGAAAAACCTAATCATTTTTTTACCTATATTAGCTAAATTTTATCATATATAACCTATTTTTCTTAATTTTTTACCTTATTACGTAATGTTTTAACTTTTTTTGGACTTAGGTTGCCTTGATGGCACGGTTGACCTTCTATGGCCTTTATACAACCCTATATGTTTGTTGTTTGTCTTATTACAGCTCTATTTTCCTTTTTTAGGCCTTTAAATGGTATCAAATAGTGGGGTTTGGCCTTCCTTGACCACTATTTAACACCATATGACCATGGCCTGCTAATGCCTTAAATTGGCATCATAGTCCACCAAAACTATAAACTGGCATCATAGGCCTATGAAGGCATTAAACTAGAAAAATTATTATCTTTATTAATCATATATAGCCTTACTTCTTATACTTCCCCGTGCTTGACCTTTATGTAATCTTTGTTCACCTCTATTAAACTTTTCCAAATTGACCTTTTCTCATTGATGACCTTGGATGGCCTTGACTAAATTAGATTTGCATATGTTTTATGGAATTTTAATATTATTTATTCACTTTTACCTAGGTTCCACTTAATCTACTTTTAGTTGATATGCAGGATCAAAGTATGAGTACCTGGGAGAAAATCAATTTGCCTTTGTGTCTACATGGATCTCATAGTGATATTAAATGGTGTAACGATACTAATTGCTTAGATCTTGAGCCTGAGAGCCTTGTAGACCACATAGCCTTAGTAGAGAAGCCTCTAAAATGGCTTGAAAACCTATTCAAAACCATTTACTTAGAAGCTAAATAGATAACTAAAGACTCTCTAGTTGAGGTTCCTATTAAACACACAGTGATGAGGGGAAAACCCTTAAACTAAGTTCCTCACTAGGACCTCAATGTGTCCAAGATATCACCAAACTATTACAAAACTAACATTAAGGAATTTTCCTAGTCATATGAGGATATGCTAAGCCTATACCATACTAGAACCTAGCATTAGACTAGTTAAGAAAAAAATATGCAAGATTAGTCTTGATTTGGCCTTGGCAGTTTGCGATGAAATCTCAAAGCTCTACCAACTAGGTTTCACTAGGGTTTTTGATTATGTAGAATGGGTATCAAACATAGTGTTAGTCCCTAACAAAAATGGGAGTATCTATATTTGCATTGATTTTCAAGACCTAACTAAAGCAACTATCAAGGATGACTTCCATTTGCCTAGTATTGATCAACTTATTGATACTACAATTGGACATATCTTTTTATCCTTTATGGATGGATTCTTAAGATAAAACCAAATTATGATCAACCCAAAGCACCAACTTAGCACAACCTTTATGACCCCATGAGATACATTTTGTTATACTATGGTGCCCTTTGGCCTTAAAAATGTTGAAGTGACATACCAGAGAGCCATGTCCTATATCTTCAATGATTACATGTTAGGTTTTCTTAATGATTATGTAGATGACATATCCTTGAAGTCTAAGATAGTTTATGACCATGCTAATGACTGAGATATTGTGCTTAAAAAATTTCTCAAATACAAGCTTAGGCTGAATCCCAAGATGTATGCCTTCAGTGTCAAGATTTGTAAGATGCTTGGCGTTGTAGTCTCTGAAGTAGGGATATGCATAGATCCTAATAAAGTTAAGTCCATATCCAAATTAGCAGAACCTATCCATCTTAATGAGCTTTTGGGATTATAAGATAGATTACATTCTTTTTGCAAGTTTATCACTAGACTTACAAATAAGTTACAATCCATGCAATACTTGCAAAAGAAAGGAGTTTACTGTGAATGGATGAATCAATGCCAAAAGGCCTTTGAAAACCTTAAGCAAGATTTGACACAACTATTGATAGTCTATCATCTACAAGAGGGTAAACCATTTTACATTTAACTTACCATCTTTTATTCATCCATTACCTATCTACTCTATTAGAAAATTAATGATAGAGTATAAATGTCTATATATTACCTTAGCCACGTGTTAGTATCCCATGAGATCCAATACACTAAGGTGGAGAAGTATTGTCTAGCACTAGTCTTCTCTTTAAAGAAATGAAGACACTACCTCTTCAAAATCCAAGTCAATGTAATTTGCAAGAACAACATACTCAGAGCCATAATAACCAACATCTATGAAAGTAGCCATATAGCCCAATGAAAAGCCATAACCATGGATTTTAACCTCTATTTCATCTCTCAATCCTTAATAAAAGGTTAAGCTATAGCTGTACAACTCATAATTTCACCTATTGATGACTAAGTAGTCATAGACCCTGAGTTCCCTGATGAACACATTAACTTAGTTAAGCAAGTTCCTAAGGGTTATGAGGTAGTCATGAACTTCAACAAAGCTTTAACCACCCATGGGGCTAGTGCTACTGCCATTGTAACATTTCCATATGGTGAGATCTAATACTTTGCCTATCAATTTTGGTTTCCATATACCAATAACATAGTAGAATATGAGGGCTTAATTAGAAGGATAATGGTAGCTTGTGACCTAGGAATTAGATGCCTAGCCATCAAAGGTAATTCACAACTCATGGTTAACCATGTAATTGAAGTATATGCATGCAAATCTAACCATTTACAACCTTACTTTGACCTATGAAAGCAATTATTACAACAATTCATAGATGTTGATATCCAAACACATACCTCAAAATGAAAATGCCATAGTTGATGTAACTACAACATTAGCCTTTAGTGTGATTTCAAATGTGTTTAACAAGATACCCACAACTATGGACTATGCTACTCTAATCACATAGAACATTGAGGATACCTTTGTGGTTTTCATTCATACTACTCCTCCCAAGGAGTGGTATGATGATCTCAAACTTTACCTTATGCATGGTGAATCCTCACAAGGCCTAACTACTACTCAGAAGAACACCATACATAAGCAATTGAAGTAGTATGTTAGCATCAGTGATAACAAATTATGTTGATGATCCTATGATGGCATACTCCTAAAGTGCTTAGGTAAAATCAAAGCTAGAATAGTCCTAGAGGAGGTTCTTAAAGGTGTTTGTGAAGGGCATATAGGACCTAAATCCATGGCCACTAAGATTAGATGGTTAGGCTACTATTGACACCATATGGAAAATGACTGCCTGCAAAAGGTTAAGTGATGTGAAACATGCCAATGATATAGGAACATAATACATGTATCACCAACTAAATTACATACAATCCAAATAGCATGGTAATTTCAATAATGGGGGTTGGATATCATTAGATCCATAACACCTAAGTCTTCCACAGTACAACTTCATCATCATCGCAACCAAATACTTTACCAAGTCGGTTGAGGCTATTCCCCTAAGGAAGACAACATCTAAACAAGTTTGCAAATTTATCCTAGATAACATTTTAGCTCATTTTGACATACCCATGACCATAGTTACAGGTAATGGACCTAATTTAGTAGCCAAGAAACCAAGGATTTATATCACAACCTAGGCATTAAGCATTCTTTCTTATCACCTTACTACCCTCAAGCTAATGGACAAGTAGAAGTAAGCAACAAGGCCATCATCAACTTGCTTAAGAATATGCTCAACAATAGCAAGAAAAAGTGGAATGAGTAGCTTATCCATGCACTATGGGCATATAAAACAACCTATCGCATGGTAATCGACATGACCTCTCATAGATTTGTTTATGGTTTTGAAGCTATTTTACCTCTTGAATTACAGGTGCCATCACTCCAAGTAGCCTTGATTGACTTCATCAATGATGAGTAGAATAAGAAGTTGTAGATGATAGCCCTAGATTTAGTGGAGGAGTGGTGGATGCAAGTGCTCACTCACATCAAGCACTATCACGAGAGGTAGAAGTGACAACATCATCATGAATTGACCATGCATAAGTTCAAGGGGGAGGGGATTCCACCTAGTCCTCAAGGCTATTTGTGAGCATGTGAACAAATTCTTAGCTAACTGGGAAAGGTCCTTCCTTGTTACCAAAGCCTATAGGAATGGATCATTCAAAATAGCTAACATGGATGGGAATGAGCTAGCTAATTTAGTCAATGATTCCTATCTAAATCCATACTACATGTAGCCAACAATCATCAACAAGTGAGCCTACTTTCAATGGGTTGCTACGACCTAAAATTTGCAACACAGCCTACCATGGACTTAAACTAGTACCATGGCTTACTATGACCTTAAACTAATGACCTCTATGACTTGGATAGCTTGATTATCATGTGTCTTGTATGCATTGTAGCATTATAATATCCAGTGGTGTTTTGTATTATTTGTTGATGCCTCTTGGGTCAATCCTCTAGGCACCAACAAAGAGGGGCTATGGAAACACCACAAACTTTTGCATGTTATAACCAATTTTCATCATGAAGCTTTCACCCCATGAAACTTAAGGTAAAATTTCATTGTAAATGTGAAAATTATAATCCATAGTGGGAAATTTCACATACTTTATACTTTTGGGGCAAAAAGTGCCTTATAAGTGGTCAAAGACTCATTGCCTAAGGGAAAAATGCCATATAGTGTCTATATTTGGGCTTGGTGGGGGAGGTCAAAAATGCCTTTTGGAATGCCATAAAAGGAAATTTAATGGGTTTTATAAGGAGTATGCATTTTTCTACACTCGAAACACTTATGAGGGGGTAGATCTCACCTGCCCCCTGCATGGAAGGGTGGGTGGTTTGGAAACTTTCCCTTCTTCAACATGGAGATTAAATAAATAACTTAGAAACTTTTTCCCAGCCTCACAAAGTTTTCCCCCAGCTTCGAAAATTTTCCTCAAGCTTGGAAAGTTTTCCCCTAGCATGGAAAATTTAATCCCCTAGTGTAGAAGCCATAAGAATCAAAATTTGTCAATTCATGGACTTCAATGTTGACCAACCACTTCAATAATCATGGTGGAGAGTTCAACATGAAATATTCATCTCTAGCATGGAAAATGTGCTCTAGTTACTATTTATAGTAAATGGAATGACCATGGGGGGAAGAATTTACTATGTATAGTGACCCCTCAAATTTGGGCACCCATCTCACCTAAATTGGGCAACCAATTTGTAGCAAAATCACATCAAAATTGTAGCAAAATTACATTAAATTTATAGCCATTTCAAAGCCAATTTGTAGCCGAATCATAGCCAATTTGCAACCCCATTTATGGCCCAAAAAACCTATAAAAGCTAACATCAAATGCCATTTAGAGATAGGAAGAATTTTTGAATGGTTCTACCAATTTTTTAGCATTTTTGACAAGATTCAACACTTACATGATTCAAGAATTCCAAGTAAGGGTAACATTATTAAGCAATTTTCATATACACAATTCCACACTTGGTCATTTTCAGGCACTTAAGAGCTCTTGCAAGTTTCCATACTTGTAGTCTCTTAAACCCCTAATGTGGGAGCATTGTAACCTTGAGATTTGGTGGATTTTTGGTGTCAACACTATACTTCTGGGATTTCCAAACCCTAGCATGGAGAAATTTGGCATCCAAAGTTTTCACCTCTCTCACCCCTCAACAGCGATCTAGCATATAGATTTAATGTTCCAACATTAAGAGTGTATTCGCACTTGGATTGTGGGCTAGATCACATTGGCTTTAATAGGATTTGAACTCCTACACATGTGAACCCCCCTTCTTTTTCTCATCTAATCACCATTTATACACATTTTTCTAGCTTATTCTTTATTCTTTCTCAATAAAGTTTTGAGTTTTGAGTTTTTTGTTCAAAAATAAATTTTATTTTTTGTGCATTATTTAGATCTATTTATATTTCCATGTTTCATATCTCATAAGTCCTTGGTTGATCTACCAAACTAGCAAGGACACCTTGAATACCATTTCTATCACACAGGCCTTGGGGATTCTAGGTTGGGGAGCTACTTGCATCGAGGATCCTTGGTTTTCTTCCAGTGATATAGGTTTTCAATCACAAAAATAGGTGACATTAGTGGAAAAACATGGTAGCTATTACACATGTACATGGCACTTGATCCATATTCCACACACTAGATCACCCATAAAGATGTGGACTAGGCTTGATATGCAAGGAAATATGTGATTGACCATGTGAAAATAATGAAAAAGATAAGCATGAACCTTTGTTTTTCAAGCAAAGAAACAACCTAGCATAGGAAAGACCACTCTCATAGACATGTTGGTTGGTAAGAAAAAATGGTGGATAAATTGAGGAAAACATATCCATCTTTGACATGGCCATCAATCATCTTTTGGTTGGCACGCCTCTTCCATTGCTTCCAAACATTTCATGTTAATCCAAAATATTGAAGATGCCAAACTTGGTAGTCACAGTGATTTGTATGAATTGTTATCATATCAATCTATTATTAAGATGATTATTTTAAAACATTTTTAAGGTATAAATAAGCCAGTTAGCTTTATATTAAGAGAGAATAGAGGAAAAAGAAGAGGAATCGATACCCAAGCAAAAACCACATTAAGTTGAAGTTCATTTTCCTTGAAAATCATTGAAAGAGGATCTGTTGAGCCTTGTGGTTACTATTGGAGTCCATTATAGAGTTATCAAGGTTACTACATTGTGAAGATAGTAAGGTATAATTGTAGATTAGGCAAAGTCTCCCTTGTGATCTTTGAGATCTATGTTTGTATTCTTGATTTCAATTTGATTTAATCATTAATTTTCATTCTTGAACATAAGATTAGAAGTTAGAATGAAAATTTATGTTTTTAATTATGGGTAATAATCATAAGTGTGGAATTTGATTGAATTCAATTCTAATTATTTTATGTCTTAATGATCTTTTAACTTTGAATAGTTCCTCCACAGATATAACTCATAGGTCAATCATTGACAAGGTGACAATTTATGAAATAAGATAATTATTAAGGTAATCCAACATTGAATTTTTCCTGGCTCATCAATTTTTGCATTGTTTCCAAGGAGGCTAGTCGAGTCGATCTTCATCAAGGGTTTAGTATATTTTATTTTTATTTTTCCATATATCTTTTTAGAATTTAAATTGAATCTTTAAAGAAACTATACATTCTTTGTATTTCATTTCATTTCCTTTTGTTTTGTAATGTTAATAATGGTCTTCCTTAATTATTTTGCCCATGCATGTGCTAAGGAAATTTATGTTTGTTAAACGAAATTAACCAAGTGATAGAAAAATCCAACACAAACACAAAAAGTTATTATAAATTTTAATCACTCACCATATTATATAAAGTAAAAATAATTAAGGGAAAACCAATAGTCTACAACTGTTTCCTTGAAAAATATATATGGCAATAGAAAATTCTATTGTTAGTTGGGACTATAAAGAATTTGGTAACATTATGTCTGGAATGCAAGGGAAAAGGACAACTCTTCCTACCTTGAAATAGGTAGGTTTAGACCCAAAATCAAACTAAGGGTGAGCCTTAAATTAATAAGTGTCTTACACATAACAAAATTTATTATTTTTAAACAATATTCTTCAAGTATAATGTTCATAAGTCAAGGTGGCTAAATAGCTTAGTTTAGAGTAATGCTTATTAATGTTTGGTATCTATTAAATACTTTCTTGGATGTGTTACTAAGGTGAAAAGGATGTGTTCTATTGGACCTAGTTTCCTTGGTGGTAAAGGCATCTACCAATATCAAGTAAGATCAATGCCATGTGAGAAATCCTTGCAAAATGAATTTGGCTCCCACAAGAACCTTATGATTGAAGCTAATCAAATATTGAATTTATTATGAAAAAAAGAAAGAAAGAAAAGAAAAAGAAAAAATAACAAAAGAAAAAAATCAAGAAAAGTAAACCAAAACAATCAAGAAAAGATGATCCTATAATAACCTTCAATCATGAGCCAAGCCTCACTCCCATAAGAAACTTATAGTTGGGGCGATGCTCCAAGCTCATAATTTTAAACATCCCACAAGAAGTCCCTTCTTTGAGTATGGTGTTTAAGGGTTAGGAAATGATTACAATCAAATACTGCTGCCACTATCTTAGAGCTAGAGTATAACATTGGCAAAAAAGAAGCGACTCCTCCATAGTTAGTATTT
This sequence comes from Gnetum montanum, assembly GCA_015680685.1. Classification (NCBI taxonomy): domain Eukaryota; kingdom Viridiplantae; phylum Streptophyta; class Gnetopsida; order Gnetales; family Gnetaceae; genus Gnetum; species Gnetum montanum. The sequence continues at coordinate 97,271 of MNCI01035589.1, forward strand.
TAATGGACACCTTCACTTTTAATAATTCCTTCTAATTCATTATTTAGTTACTTTGCTTTTGTTTCTTTGTACTTTTTAGACTATTTTTTCTTTTCTCTTTTGTTTTTACCTTGCTTTTAACTTTTACTATTACTCTCTTTCATTTTTATTGTGTTATCTTCTTATTTTCCTCTGCATGGTCATCACTTTTAACTAGTGGTACCTTTGTGCATGGGTTTTCTTTGTGTTTCCAATTATGTCTTCCATAGGCAGTGGTTGAGATCCCTAATATGGTGGCCAATGATGAATACTAACACTTTTTCATCCATTGCCTTAGGTACCCTCTTAGTCATTTAGATATATAAAACCCAATGAAATTCCTACTTTTAGTATATCCTTTGATTATATTTTCTTTTAATAATTTATATTTGCTAATTAACCTAGGTATGTTACATACCTTAGTTTAATTAGGATGGGGGCGAATAACCAATTAATAAAGGATATGATAGTAGGGTATAACCAACATGGAAGTCGATCCAAGAACAAGTTATGGAATTAGTTAGATGTACGTAATGCATCTTGGATTCTTAAATCATAGAAAAGGTTTAAACCTTGAGTATATATGACATTATTACACCTAACGGAGTAGACCTTGTGAGGTGATGTTAAGTCCAATCAATCCAGGGTAGTGATTTCCTAGCCAAGTTATATGTAGACTCATATCCAATCATAAGAATTAATTATCAATAGAGGAATAAGTATATGTACATCATTAGTAAGAAAATATTTGGACATTTGGATAAGTTTAATTTTTGTTTTGATAATGAACGTTAATGATCTTTTTCTTGTTAAAATTCTACATGTTTTTAATGTATTAAATTTTTCCTAAAAGAATATCTTGGAATAGAAATAGCATAGTTTTATTTTGTTTATAGTTATGCATCTACTAATTTATTTTATTTTATTTATTTTATTTTCACCTTTATGGCCAAGAACTAACCAAAGGCTAGTCTAGGGTTATGTTAAACTCAAAAATTTGTTCAATTTTTAAATAAGTATCCTTGTAAATTGCATGTATTTCAATTTATTTTATTTTATATTACATATTNGAAATGACCACTTTCAATTAGCACTCTCCTTCACATTAGTCATGTTAACTCGACATGAAGAAGCACCTAAGACTATGTGTGTTCTTGTTGTTTGTGTTGTTTTTGTTATGGTAGGTTTAGCCAACAAAACAACATCATTTATGAAGACACAAGGCTGAGTGCGATGGAGCTACTACAACACTCAAAGAGTCAAGTGGATTACTTGCTAGGTAGTAATTGGTACTAGAGAAAAGCTAGTCTCCTCTGTTAAAGGTTTAGATGAGGTTGCACGATCTACAATTTTGTACCAATATCATAATCACATAATGGAGGCTTTAAGGTTCACACTTATGGTTCCTCTTGCATGTAACTCCTTCAAGATAAGACAATCATCCATGCCCATGCCCATTCACTAGGGGTTCCACTCCTTGGACTTGGAGCGATGTAGTAAAGTTTCCAGCTTACATTTTGTACACCATCTTCTGAAAAAGTTATTATTAGGTAGAAGTTGTACTTGGTGAACCATTATGTAATCTTTTAGTTTGATTTACAAACATTGTAGTGGGATGAATGTTTCTAGGTTACAAAGCTATGGTTTGATTGTAGGGCTTTTAATCTACATTCACAAACTAAGCTTGTACTTATCAATGTTCATAGCATAGGGGTGGATTCCCATTATGAATTTGGAAGGAGCTTGGTTGGCTGTTAGCAATAGGCTCATTATTTGGCCCTATACTATCCTGATTGTTGTGGATATGGAGGCTCATTAGAGACCCAATCATTGCTCCCATCATGAGAATCATCATCATCGTTTGTCTTATCACTACTTTTCATCAAACGACTATACATGGGCCTTATCATATCCTATGTCAAGCTCTTTGGATGCAATAATTTGTACATTCAAGTGTTGAATGATTCAACAAATGAATTAGTCAAGGCACTAGTGTATGTAGAATGCCAGAGATGGGCGAGCAAGGGAATCAACATAAAGCATGAAATTAGAAGAAGAGAACATGCTACAAAGCAAGCATAGGAAACATTGGTGGGGAAACATGGTAGTTGTTACACATGTATGTGGCACTTGATCCATATTCCACATACTAGATCAACCATGAAGATGTAGACCATGCTTGATATGCAAGAAAATATGCGATTGGCCATGTGAAAATAATGACAAAGATAAGAATGTGTCTTTATTTAGCAAGTAGAGCAACAACTTTAAGTAGGAAAGACCACTCTCATAGATGTGTTGGATGGAAAATAAATGGATGGATACATTGAGGGAAACATACCCATCTCTAACATGGCCATCACTCATCTCTTGGTTGGCACACTTCTTCCACCACTTCTGAAGATTTCATGTTAATCCAAGATATTGAGGATGTCAAACTTGGCATGTAAATCGATTTGTATGGATTGGTATCATACCAATATATTATTAAAATGATTATTTTAAAACACTATTAAGATATAAATAAGCCATTCAACTTTGTATTGAGGGAGAATAGAAGAAAAAGAGAGGAATTCCTTTACATTCAATACATGATGCAAAAAAATTCTTTAATGTCCCAACTACTAATAGAAGATACTATTGTCCTTTACATATTTCAAGGTAAATTTGTAGACTACAAATACTTCCTTATCAATTTACTATATGACATAAGAGTATTTTTGAGGAGTATGTTTGAGAGCTAAGACTTTGAATGGATTGTTATCATGTAATTCATAAGTGGTGGGATAAGTTGGGTCACTTAGCTCTACTAGTTCATCTCGTCTAGGTTCCTAAATGTGACGTTGACAATATAACTTAAACCTTCGTGTGTTGACTAGGAATGTAATTGAGGAATCATTAATAGGTGATATGAGAACACTTACATTATCATGAGGTTGGACAACTAAATAAGGGCCTTCCCACCTAGTTCTTAACTTCCCTAAAAATTTATGTAATCTCATACTTAAGAGAAGAACTTTATCACCTATGAAAAATTATTTTTTAAAGTTATGCTTATCTTGTAATATTTCCATTTATTTCTTTCTAAATTTTTGCTTTTCAAGAGCATGCAGCCTCATTTCATCAAGTTCATGAAGTTGATTCATTCAAGAGGCTTGGTTCATGTCTTCATCGAAATTAAGTTGTTGGGCTAACCGTAAAGATTAATATTAACATTCAATAGGTAATAGACATAATTTACCATAAATAATTGATAAGATGAATATTCTAAACTTGGTTTATAGGTAATCTAGTAAGCCCAAAGTGTGTCCTACATTTTTTTAGAACAATCCTTCCATTTAATACATATAGTTTTTGTTAATATATTTAAGATAATTCTATTAGCATTTTTAACTTGCCCATTTGTTTGAGGATGATAGGCAATAGCTATATTATGTTGGATACCACAAGACTTAAGGAAGTTTTTCATTATTTCATTTACAAAATGGGTTCCTTGATCACTAATGATCACTTGGTGAGTTCCAAAACATGTTAAAATATTTTCTCTAAGAAATGCTACAACTACCTTAACATCAT
>MNCI01035589.1:100877-112836 GCA_015680685.1 Gnetum montanum
TTGCACATACTTATGTACATATTTTAAAATTGAGGGTTAATAAAATTTACTTTGAAGGATTTTGATAGTAGTATTTATGCTATCAAAGTGGCCACTCACTAAATCATCATGGCACATTTGTAGAATTTATTGTTATTCATTCTCAACCATACATCTTCTTACTATGCTATCTTTACATATTTAATAGAGATACAAACTACTCCAAATGTACCTAGATATGGTGTGTAAGAAAGATTTCTTTTCTTCCTTACTCTAGTTGGTAGGGGTTTTCATAGTGGCTAGATAGTTGGCTATATCAACAAACCAAGGATCCTTTCTTGTAAAAAAAGTTGTTAATTAGGAAATTCATCATGAAAGACTTCATATGTTTAATTCTCATCAGTAGTTTCTAGCCTTGAAATATTATTTGCTACTACATTTTCCTTATCTATTTTATCTAAAATATCAAGTTCAAATTCTTGGAGTAATAAGCACCATCACATTATTCCTGCATTTTCTATTTTCTTAGTAGCTAAGAATTTAATGGCTAAATTATTAGTAAATACCCTAGTTTGATATCCTATTAAATAATTTCTAAATTTATCTAGAGCATATACAATAGCTAATAATTATTTTTCTATAGTTGTATAATTTACTTGTTCTTGGTTTAAACTTTTGGACACATAATAAATCACTCATGGTTTATTATCAATGTATTGTACTCAAAACGGCCCCTACTACTATGTCACTAGCATCACACATTAAATAAAATGGAAAATCCCAATTAGGTGCATTTAATATAGGAATGGTGGTTATTAATTTTTTCAATTCTAAGAATTCTTCTTGACAATCATTAGTCCAAAAAAATGAAACATCTTTCCTAAGAGCATGTATAATGGTTTAGAAACTTTTGAAAAGTCTTTGATAAACCTCTTGTAATACCCAACATGTCTTAGAAAAGATCAAAGAGTCTTTAAATTAGTTAGAGTTGGAAGTGTAGATATGAATCTTACTTTCTTCTCATCCACTATCCCATCTTCAAAAATAACATGTCCTAACACTATGCCACTCATACCCATCAAGTGACTCTTTTCCCAACTTAATTTTAAATTCCTATCAATACATCTATCTAAGACATGTTCAATATGTTGCAAAGTTTTATCATAAGTGTTCCCATAGATGAAAAAATCATCCATAAAACCTCAACATAATCTTCTAAAATATCAAAAAATATTAAGATCATGACTTTTTGGAAAGTAATTGGTGCATTACAAAGGCCAAAAGGCATTCGTCTATAAGCAAAAGTTCCATAAGGACATGTAAAGATTATTTTATGTTGGTCTTTAGGGGCAATAGCTACTTTATTATAACCACTAAATCCATCCAAATAATAATAATATTCATGTCCCTCAAATGTTTCTAGAATTTGAACTATGTATGGTAATGGAAAATGATCTATCTTTTTTTGTATTTTGGTTTAACCATCTATAATCTACACAGAATTTCCATTTTCCACCCTCTTTTGGAGCTACAATAATGGAGTTTATCCATTCACTATGAAATATTGAATAAATAATCCATTTTTTCCAAAGTTTTGAAATTTCACCCTTAACAATTTATTTTAAGACTAAATTAATTCATCTTGGGGGAATTATTATAGGTTTTACATTGTCCTCTAAATAGATATGATGTTGGCAGACATTGGGTGAGATTACTTGATGAAGGTTCTCATAACTCCAAGAAAATGCTTCAAAATTTATATGCAAGATTTCTAATATTTTTCTTTCTTTTTCATTTGTAAGTTTGAAATTTATTATTAATGGTTTATTATTGATAAGTTGCAATATCAAGATCGTGATATTAGATCTGCAATATTGGGTCTGTGATACTGAAGCCCACCAAGAAATATCGAACATTTGATATCGAAACCTGTCTTGTTGCCTCTAAATAAGAGGTAGGTGCACTTGGTTTTGGCATTAGATAGTTAGTTTCTTAGTCCCTTACCCAAACTCTTGTAGTTTTCCATTTCCAGAGTTAGAATTATTTCTAAGTGTCTGCAATAGGAGTTATAAAGTGAATGGATATTTATTCGAGCATTGTGTAACTGAGCACACTTTGTGTCCAGAAATAAAGATGAACTTTGTGATAAACCTCGAAAGATTCAGAATAGCATATTTATTGCATTTAATATTATTTATAGTTATTTAATGCTTTCATTAGTTATTTGGTTGTTTTTATCAATTTGTTAATTTTCAACAAGTAAGCATACTTAGTACGACCACTTTGAGCATACGTGGAACACTTGGTAACCCAATAACGACTAGTGTTTGGTAATCCTAGTAGTGTCACACTAGTTCAAGATGTATACAGAGAGTGGGAACGGATGCTAGTGTTAGGACTAGTTAGAGCATATTTTTTTAGTTAAATCAAACTAGTTATTAAATTATTTAATTTCTCTATTTTAAGCACCAAGAACATAAAACATAAAAACCATAAAAATCACATACCATAAGTTTACTTAACCATACAATCGTGCCATACAAGTAAGCTTGGGAAGACAATGATCGCCTAACCCATCCTTGTTCTATGAAGGTGCATAATAACTTAGTCCTTGGAATTTGACCAGGTTGCATGTGAACACTTGTATACATATGGTTGAGCATAGGGGTACCTCGCCACTCATCATTGGCACCATTGCTAAGAACTTGGTTGTTTGTGCACTAATTAGAACTTAGGAATCCTCCCATCGTTGGAACGAAACCTTAGGGTTAGTGACCCTACAATCATCAAAAAGAGAAGAGTATTGCACATTGAATAATTAATCATGTCTCCTTCTTCTTACTAGAGTGCTTCACTTCCTAGGTCCAACACAATGAATAATCAAAGGCAAAATGTACAAGATAATCTACCAGTACCCCAATAGTTTCTCTTGGTATACATTCATGTTAATGAGTATGTACCAGACTTTACCTTTATTCTCCACTAGGATGAACAATTACATTGGCGTGATTTAGAAGGTAACATAGTGTTACCTCCTAATTGCTCAATCCCAAGCATGCTTCTTCGTTCTCTCACACGAATTGGTATGCAACACTTACAATCAAAGTACATTGTACATGAACAAGATTCGAGAGATTATCAACCCATAAAGGCACAACATCAAAGGGACCTACAATAGAAGAGATATTATAAATCTATGAAGGGGAAGTGGTCTCAAGACATCATATATGTTCTAAGTGAAAATGAGGGAGGTGAACCTACCTCAGGAGGTTTTCCACAAAATGATGTTCCTTCCATTGACTTCGGTCAAGGGGTTGTGTATTAGAATCTTTACTCAACTATCCATAACTCTGATTTCGGTATCAACGGACATAAAGGGTCTAAAAAAGGAACCAGAACGCATGAAAAAGATGGACATTCTAATTGTAACCATGACTAAGGCCATGATCATAAAAGAGAAGGTAGCAGGCACCATCATGGTGCCAGTCCTTCTTCCTCTTCACCTTCATCATCTCCATCCCCCTCTCCTTCAGGATCTGAATGCAGTCACAAAGGAAAAGACCCTAAGGATAATGGTAGGTGAAATAGGGATCATAGAAAAAACAGTCAAGAAAGGGAATGAGGGCATTCTAAAGAAACACATCATGAAAGGAGGGAGAGTAGGGAACAACATATACATCATAGACGCCATAGAAAATATGATCACAATGAACCCCTACTCGCTATCCAAAGTATGCTAGATATAACTAAGATCGTTAGGATCCCAATAAGGTACCAAAAGGATAGTAGGATCAAAAGATTAGACATGAACAATATTCTACAATTTGAAGGGGGATACAATGTTGATCCTCAAAATCATCTACAAGTGTTCTATGATGCATGTGCCTTACAAGATATAGAAAATGAGTGGAAAAAATTAAAGTTGTTTCCATGGACATTGATCAAGGAAGTGGAAAGCTGGTACCAGTCCTTAGAACTAGAATCCATTTGTCGATGGAATACCATGTTAGAGTTATTCAACGATAAGTATCAAACATACTCCTAAGTGTCCAACCTACATAAGAAAATCTAGGGATGGAAACAAGGAAGACACGAACCATTAGATGTTGTCATGGGTTGATATTATGCATTATTACATCATTTCCCTATCCATGGTTACTCACAGAGGGAAGAACTGCACCATCTCATAGATGGGCTTAGGTACGAAATGAAAAGAACCCTTGGGGCTTATGCCCAAGGAAGACTATCTAATCTTACAGCCCATCAAGTACAAAGATTGTTGGAGCAAGTTGCCAAAGAAGAAGGTGAGTTAAGGAAAAGAGAGTGTGCAAAGGAATACAACAAAGATCCTTCCCTTTGAAAGAAGGAAGTTAGATTTTGTGAAGATGAAGAAGAGTCACCACTTGAAGAGATTATGAATAGGAAAACTTTGCCTAATCAGAAATTTGCATTAGAAGTATTTGCAAAGGTAGATCAAATGTGGAACTCCCTAGATGATAAATTTTAAACCATTCTAAAAATACTAGAGGCATTTAGAGAGCAAAGTAGTGACCAAGAGAGGAGGAAAAAGAAAGAAGTTGAGCATGCACATAACAAGGGTAAGGGAAAAGTTTCCATCATTGAAGAGGTTATGGATTTAGACATAGAAAATGATGGTGGATGTGAGATATGCCAATATGATCATCCTAAGGGATGTTACCCAGTAGTCTCACATCTGCAATAGTCTATGGTGTATGCACTAAACCCACGATTAAATAAATAGAAAACACCCTGAATATTACCTTATCCTCAAGGTGACCCAAGGTAGTTCGACCAACCCTTAACGTATTATCCAAGTGGAACTCCACCACAACCAAATGAATAGTATCAATAGTGGCAACATCCACAATCATGTGGAATGCCACCACCACATCAACAATACCCTTACCATCAACCTAACTCATACAAATACTACGTGTAGCAGCTGATCTCTCCACATGACTCCACTAGTCATATCACTTCTTAGCCTCACTACCAGACCTATGAGTACTATAGAACTCATTCTCCTAGGGGATATGTTTCACAAATGTACTATCCTTGTTATCTGATTGCACCTCTTTCACCCTTAGCTCCATTACCACCTCCTCCAACTATGCAAGGTGAGCTCCCTACCCAATTGCAGCAATGTAATGCTACAAGGGCTATTAATCCTCAGCCTACTATTTGTTCAAACAACCACACAAAGAAGAGATATTTCTTTAGAACCAATAGTCCAACCAAGTCCTTACAACCACAAGTGGCTAATTCTTCAAAGGCCTCATCATCATTCGAATCTTCGGAGCTTCCTTTGGACCAAAGACCACACTTAATGCACATAGTCATGTTAACTCATGTCATTATCGATTGGATTAAAGCTGGCCATTTTTCTAGAAAATTATCTGATCTTGGAAGTCTTCTTATTTATTTACAAATCAAAAGAAATGAACCTTGCAAAGCTCTTTTGGATTCAGGTTCTGGTGTTAGCTTAATCTCTCAAGAAATGTACAATGCCTAGAACTTGCCTCCACTCAAAAAGAGTAACATTTATTTAGATTTTGCCAACGAATCCATCACTATCCCATTAGGACTAGTGGATGACATCATCACCATTGTTTATGGGTGGTCATATCCAGTTAATTTCCTAGTTATTCAAGTCAACAACTGCAAGGGGGACTTCCCAATCATTATGGCAAGAGCATGGCTAAGCACAATTGACATGTGCTTAGGAATACATGATCTTTCCCTAGAAATATCAAAGGAAAATATGTTCAAAAAAATTGAGAAGAAGAAAGTTCCATGCATTGCATATAGTAACATAGGGTGTAATTGCATGTAGAAGTCCTAGTTTGTACAACATTTAACATTGCCTACATGGAACTAGTGTGCACAAATAACTAACATACAAAGATGCCTATATGCAGTAGCCCCAAGAAAGGAAAGCACCCAGTGGTTGACAACTTTACAAAGTGTGTTCCAATGGCTTGGTTTGATGGTGTGTTCCCAATATAGATCAACTACGAGTTCTCCAAGATGCTCATGAGAGTCCTTTTGGGGGTCATTATGCTAGGAGATGTATGTACATTGTTTTGGGACTTCCATCAATTCATCTAATCTTGTGATCACTATCAACGTGATGGGGGAATGACTGCTAAAATGGTGGGTCCACAACAATGGATCCAACCATTAGAACCCTTCAACATTTGGGGAATTGATTTTATGAGACCAATGACACTAATGTCCAATGGAAAATTATATATCATTGTTGTTGTTGATTACCTAACTAAATAGGCAGAAGCAGCTACTGTTAAGGATTGTACATCATCTACAGCTGCACGATTTGTTCAACAAAAAAATCATAAATAGGTTTGGTGTGCCTGGTGCACTTATTTCAAATAATGGTATCCACTTCACAGATGAAACTTTTTGAAAATTAATGCAACACTTAGGGGTTGAGCATAAATTGACCACACCATACCACCCCAAGTGAATGGTCAAGCAGAAGTCACCAATAGGGAGATTACAAAGATATAGACAAGAACTGTTAGCAAGTTTAGGTGAGACTGGAGCACTAAATTGAATGATGCTCTTTGGGCATACTACTCCACATGGAAACTCTCTANTAGGAAAGTTAAATATTAATCAGGAGATAAGGTTCTCTACTAGAATTCCACACATGTGCCACAATGTACTAAATTTCAAAAATTGTGGGAAGGACCTTATATTATTTATGCAATTTTTTCTTCAAGGGCCATGATAATATACAAACCTGAGAGCCCAAACAAGAAATTGTTGTTCAACGTACAACAAACCAAACCTTTCCATGAGCTTAGGACAACCAGTACACATGCTACCTCTATTGATGGACAACCTTGCTCACTATTTTTAATCTCCTCCTTCAAACTTAGTCGTGGGGAATATGGCCACCTATGCTAACCATTTTAGGCCCTCAGTTCTTTTTGAATTTTTGTTTTACACATTTTTCAACTTTTCTTATTTTTCTTTTACACCATCATTCATGTTTTTACTATTTCTTTTTTTTCTTGATTTACTTTTATTCATCATCTAATCAGTGCTCATGATGGTGGATTGCATTATATCATATTAATTGCTAATGTTTGGTTTTTACCTTTGAATTATGATGCTGATATTAAGGTATGGTTCTTTTGGTAAAATAGGTAATGAGTCAATGTTGTCCACTCATCCATACAACTATATGGTCTCCTTTGTCTTGTCCCCTTTTTCTAAGTAAATTTATTAATGAATTGGTGGTTGGGTACTTTTTAAACCAAGGAAAGACTCAAAGGATGAAAAGGGTGTGACTTCAAGGGGATTCAATGCATTTGTGCTAGCCATTCTCTTGGGTGCTTGGATGCTTATTTCCTGGGTCTTCCACCATTGTAACATTGTTCAAAAATTAGGAAGCCAAGTGAATAAAAATAAGCCTTTGCATAGTGTGGTATCGCGCAAAAAAAAAATTTAAAAAAAAAGAAAAGAAAGGAAAAAAGTGGGAATTCAAAGCATACCCCTTAGACATAATAAAGCAATATGGGCTAAAAGCACTAGTTATGAAACTGGAAAGATGTGTTACCCATGCATAAAGGTTCCCTCTAAATAAGGCCCTTTCTCACTTCCTGCTTTTCCATCTCGCTCTCCTCGAGATGGTGGTCACTCTTTGTGAAGGCATTCTCATTTCTTCAAGAGGATGGATTGGCTAGGTGTATTGATGCAAGGTCACTAAATGTGGTTGGTTTGAGTTTTGATTTGGGATGAAGTTCTACTCAGTCATCTTAACCATAAAATACACAAGGGGCTTTACACAATCTTGTTCTTGGGATTCCATTCAATTCTCTCTTCTCCATATTTTTTTCCATTTTCCACCTCATTTGCAGTTTTATCATTAGTTTGTTCTAGGTTGATGCATTGTTTTTATTTGGTAAATTCTTATGATTAATTTTTTAACTCTTACTTCCAAATGACATTCCTAGAGCCTATGAACTCTTTGGTTTGTGGGTTTGTCATAGCATAAAAGACATGAGCCTGCTTTGGAGAAGACCCACTGGCATTCCTTTTTGGTGCAATTGTTAAATTCTTTTCCTTAAACATTTCCTACAATCAATTATCTCTTGTTTCATCCCCATCCATGACATCCATTTTATTGTCGTTGTCATTATTATTTTTTTCCATTTTTCTTGTTTCTCATATTATTCCATCTTATAGCTATCGGAGGTTCGCTCTTAATTGTGTAGGCCCTGGCACAAATTTTTCAGTTTTCTCCATTTTACTATTCGTCCAACCCCTACACCTTGGGTAGTCACCTATGATAAATCTCTGAACTAATTTCTGCCATAACCACAACTCAGCCAATGCACTTCATATCAAGGCAAGGTATCAACTGCATTGTAGTTTATCTATCCTTGCTCATTTGTGACTGTGTTGTATGTGCAAATGGCGATCATACAAAAAATGGATTGGGCTTGGTGGAAGTACTCAAGATGGACCAAAACTGGAGCATTTACGAAAGGAGCAAGTCTAGTGGCATGGCTATGGATAAACAATGGAAGGTGCAATCTTAGCATTGGTGGTAACACGCTTCATTTTATTTCTCTCTCTTTCTCTACAAGCTGCTAGATAAAGGCATGGATATCATTTATATATGAGTGTTCACCACAATGGTCATGAACACTAATGTTGTAATATGCTTATTGATTCGTTCACTAGGCATGTTGAGTTTATCATCCCATTCCACCATTAGTTGTCAGTTAGTCAATAATCCCATACCTTTCCAATAGTTTGTAAAGAACTTGTTTCTTTTCTTCTATACTCAAGGATGAGTTTTTAGTCAATCGTGGAGATATGATGAGAGAAATTACCCTAATTATTAGAGTGGTTACTCTAGAGGTTACTCTAGTGGTTACTTTAGCAATTATTATAATTATTAGAGTGGTTACTCTAACAGTTACTCTAATTATTAGAGTGGTTACTCTAGCGGTTACTCTAGCAGTTATTATAATTATTAGACTGGTTACTCTAGTAGTTACTTTAGCAGTTATTCTAATTATTAGAGTGATTACTCTAATTATTAGAGTAGTTTCTCCCAAGTCTATAAATACAGTGCCCAGGTGCATAATTGGGAGGAATTCTTTCAGCAGTTAAGTAGCGAAACTCTTGTAGTTTGTTTGAAAGTTAGAATGTTTTCCAAGTGCCTGTACCAGGAGGCCTAAGTGTGGATGGATATTTATTCAAGCATTGATGTACCTAAGCACACCATTATGTTGGCAATAAAGACAAGCTCTTTGATTCATCCTTGCAGCACTTGAGATTTGTTTTCTTATGAATTTATTTTATTTTATGCACTTTATATTTATGTTATTAGCGTAGCAATTCATTTTGATCAATTAATAAAATCATGAAATTACACAAGCACAACCCCTTCGAGCATACGTGTGACACTTGGTAGCTCAGAAATGACTAGCTTTTGATAGCCTAGCAGTGTTTGCACTAGTTCAAGATGTGTTTGGAAAATGGGAACGAATGCTAGTGTTAAGATTAGTTAGAACTTAGTTAATGAGTAGTTAAGTTAAATGAGTCATATATTTATCTCTCTCTTTCCTTATTAGCACAAGACATAAAAACATAAAATATATAAAAATCATATGCCTCAAGCTTACTTAACTATACAAGCGTGAAACACTCGTATTCGTATGGTTGAATGTAGGGGTACCTTGGTGCTCATCACAATGAACTCAACAATCTATGCTAATAATTTTAGAAATAATTCTAATAAATAAATACTTAACACAAGCGTTAAGGTCAATAAACATTGTAAACAATTGATGAGACGCAGTTTGCGGAGGCCATAATATCGCGTACGCGATATCGCAGCCGACACGATATCGCATCCCCTACGATATCGCATCCTTCCCTATGATATCGCGTACACGATATCGTAGTTCGTCACCATGTCTATAAATAAGAGGTGGCTCTCCCTTGTTTGGGGATCCCCAGTTTTAGAGTAGCAAAGCTCTGGCAGTTTGATCCCTCCAGAGTTAGATTTTTTCCTGTGTTTGCCCACAGTGTGGTGAATGTAATTGTATGGTGTCTTTATTCAAGTGTGTCGTACTTGGACATGCACATGATTGGCAATAAAGATCGAGATTACTTCATCATTGCAACATTCACTTATTTTATTTATTTGTTATTTATTTAATTTTGTTTATTGCTTTCATAGCGCGGTGTGAGTATGACTTGACTACGAGTGCCTACGGGTGTGTACGGCTAGTTAAGGAATCGGTTACTCATCGCGATTAGTCTCTCACCCTTAAACTCCTAGAAGCGGAATGAGTATGACTTGATTACAAGCATTTAAATGTGACTACTTGGTAGCCTAGTGGTGTAGCTAAGGGGATCTACGCTTGGTAACCCAGTGGCATATTTGGGATCTACGCTTGGTAATCCTAATGGCGTACCTAGACCTATGCTTGGTAGTCCTAGTGGCACTCATGCACGAAGTCCAAGATGTGTATGGTTGATCAAGGAATCAGTTGCTCGTCACACTTAGGCTAGATTAGATTTCTTACCCTTTCCCTCTTTGTTTAGTTTAGTTAAATATTATTTTCCACTACATTAGGAGTAGCATTAGAATTAGAAGACATCATACACCTCATCTAGACTAAACCATACGTGACACATGCAAAACTAGTCTAGGTGGGAAGACAGTGAACTATGACCTAAGGCTAACAATCTAGGAGCCACAACTAGTCCATCTGTGGAGTTCAACCGGATTGCACATGTGACGCTCGTTTCATATGGTTGAGTGTAGGGGTACCTCGCCACTCATCATTGGCGCCATTACCGGGGATGGTGCTAGTTATCTAGATTAGTTATATCATACAAGGTCGCTATAAAGAACTTAATGATATATCTCTTAGAAAGAAGAAATAATTATTAACAGTCACATCAAATTCACACACACTTCACAACTATGTCTCTCCCACAAGATAATAAGAACGCAACACTTAGTGAGGAAGTTCATTAGAGAACCAACGAACCATACGATGATGAAGATTGGAATATGCAATCTGAGGTGGGGGTTTCTTATAAGAATGAACAAAAACAACGTCATCACAACACACGAAAACATAACTTACTAGATGACGATGAACCCCCACTAGCCACTACAAGCCTAACGCAAATACAAGAGGCTATTCGAATCTCCCGTAGGCATCGTAAAGAGAGCCGACTACCCAGGCTCGATTTAAACAACTTTCCTACATTTCTGGAGGCTATGACTTAGATCCGCAACAACATTTACTAGCCTTCTATGATGCCTGCACATGGAACAACATTGATAATGGCTGGAAAAAACTTAAGCTCTTTCCTATGACACTCATTGACCAAGCAAAAGTATGGTATAGATCATTAAAACCAAACTTGATACGATGCTGGTCAACAATGGTAGAAGTGTTTAACAAAAAATATCAAATCTACGTAAGAGTGTCAGACTTGAGGAAACAAATCCAAGGATGGAAACAAGCACAACATGAACCCTTGGACATGGCCTTGGAAAGATATTATGCACTATTAAACAATTGTCCAAGCCATGGGTTTTCCGAGGAAAGGCTAATGTATCATATCATTGATGGGCTACGTAATGAAACAAGAGAGACCTTAGGAACGTATGCCCGAGGTCAACTATACCAACTACAAACCCATCAAATTCAAGAGCTTATTCAAAGGATAGCAAAAGATGAAGGAGAATTGGCTAGATGGGAGAGTGTCGAAAGACATCAATGGGACCAAAATTTTAACTCAACAAAGGTCCATGATCATAACAAGGAGATATCAACAAATCTCAAGGTGGAAACATCATATTTGCCAATACAACAATTGTTAGAAGAAGCTGAGGCAAAGATCAATAAGATGTTGGAATGGATGAATCAAAAGTGTGGAGAATATATCAACA
>MNCI01035589.1:113080-123786 GCA_015680685.1 Gnetum montanum
CAACATCCTGTTTCTCCAACTGAGCCAACATACTTTATCTCACCACAGTACTATTCCCCACAATACTATCAACGCATGCCTCCAACACAACCACCACCTTGTGCACCTTATCCTCCTCCTAACTTTCAGCATTCTCATCCGTTCCCTCCTTATACATCGCCACCAACTATCCCTTATGTACTTCTACCACTGCAACCCGTGAACAACACTTGTGCTGCTGCTACTAATAGCAGTGAAGAGCCTCCTCAACATCAAAGGCGTCCTTTCTTTAAACATGGCCATAGGAAGGGACAACATAACTCTGAGGCCATTGCATCTTCCAACTCAGCACAAGTCCAACAATGTGGTGCACCCTTACGTTCAAACCCAACGCCTCATGTAACTTCATCAAGGCCACCATCAAACACTCCAACAACCACAAGGCCCAATGAACACAACCATGGGAGGCATCAGCCTAATCCTTGCATACCATCTAACGGTCCCAAACACCATAGTGGGTCAACTCGTTATATGGAAACTACATCATATGAAGTGCCCCACTGTGTTTATTACAAAGTATGTGAAATCCAAGGTGATAAGTATGGACCAAATTCAATATTTCCAATATGCAAGGATCCTCATTTTTCATTTATTAATCCTAGCCATACTCAACCGTTTAGTTATGGGGGATATTCCCCATTTCAATAACAAGAAGGATTAATAAATACTTTTAATTTTCTTTAATTTTTCAACTTTTTGTTTTTCAGTTTTTTATTTTTCAACTTTTTGTTTTATCTTTTTGTGTGTTTGTATTTTCATGTTATGTAAGTAATCTCATCTACGAATAAAACACTCATGTGGATCGTTGGTTGAGATGTGTTTTATGTTATTAAGTCACGAGTGATCAATTATTTGAAACAGTGAGCCCACTACATCCACTCATCCACTTTATAAATAAAGAGGTTCTGTTCTAGGGTATAGTGATATTCTTGAAAATTCTAAAACTTAAAATTAATTTTGTGTCATTGTACCTAGAATGAAGAAGGATAAACCAAGAGGGAATGATTAGGTGTGACATCAAGGGGACTTGAGGATTCTCTTTGGTGACATCTGTGGGAGTTATCATGTAATGTGGTTGTACTAATATCCTTGTAGATCTAAAGAAAAATGGGAGTAAGAGTAATCCAAAGGGCACTCGACAATCAAAAGTTGTTCTAGGGGATCCCACTAGAAAGACATGCATCCATGCCTAAATTTTGGTGGCTTCTCTGGATTCAGTAAAGTGAAAAAAAAGAAGTGCCATAAAGAAACAAAAATCACTCCTCCCTTGTACTAAACGCTAAGTGATCGTACGCCTTGTTGTTATGGTACTCTCATAGTTGTTCATCATGGGATGAAACAATGTGATGTCACTGTTTAGAAGGATGGACTTGGTCCTAATCTTGGAACGATGGGTTAATGACACCTTAATCATGCTTTTCACACAGGATTCATTGTACCCTGGGTTAGTTACCTCATGTCCTAATCTCTACGATCCTTTTCTATACTTCATCTCATCTCACTGTTCGGGTAATTGGAGTTCATGACCCATGCAACATAAAATTTTCATCTCATTCCGGTGATATTTACATGTGTGTGTTTTGTGGAGTTAGTGTAGATTACATTTAACCCTTCTAGTGCCCACGGACACTTAAGTGTGATTACACAAGGGCATAATAGGTTGAAACCTGCTTTGGGGAGGATCCACTTGTGTAATTTTTTTGTAATCTTCATTAATTCTCTAGCTAGAACACACAATTTCTTACCCTCAGCTTAGTTTTTCATCATTTTCTTTCCCATTTATTAACCCTCAAAACTTTAACGTTCCAAGGTACCATTATATTTCCTTTTCTTCATAACCGCAAAATTTTTAATTGTTAAATTCGCACCAATATCATTCAAAGTGCCTCTCAAATTCATGTAATTACCCTTATGTATATTAATTCTTGTTAATGTCCTCGTTCTACACATTAATTTCAAGAAAAATCTTTAAAAAATTTGGTCTTTTTTAGGTGTCTCACTATAGTTGGGATGAGATATCACGTATGCAATATTGCATCCCACAAGATATCACGTACGCGATGTACCATACGCGATATTGCATCCTATTTTCCTATAAATAGGAACCCCCGCCGCAACACTTAGCTTCATTTGGCCATTTACGTGAGGGGAAGTTTTTGAATTTTTTCTCTGCGACTTGCACTTGTGTGACCCTTTCTTTTTCACCTATATCTCACGCGCGAGTACTCCAATTTGCATTAACCTAGAGTGTTCAGTTTAGTTGTGGGGGAGAGACACTTGCTGGAAAGTGCCTAACTTTTTTTGAAATTTTTCATCGCCCAAAGGACATCAATTAGGGTAATTAATACTAACACTTAGATAAATTGTGCCATAAATCATATGACCTTAAGTATACTGGGATATTAAAATGCAAACCCACCAAAGTCATAGGACCCATTATCATAATTTTCGGGCACGATCACACAATAACATAAGATCTTTAATTAAGGCAAGTAGTAAGGTATAACTTGGTTTCCTAAACAACCTTACTAATGTTGCCCCGTGTGATTGCAGATGGCCCCAAAATGTTCACAGCAGAAGCGTCCTACCCAAGGTGGAGTGAAAAAACCTAAGAGAGGTCAAAGGCAAGGCCCTGCCGGACAACATAATGAATAGGAGGTGCATTCCTTTAGCATCCATCAAGAAGAACCTCCTACCAAAAAATCCGGGTAGACGGAAGGAGGAGCTGCTATGCCTAAACTGGGACAAAAACTCACGTTGCCCCCAGAATGTGTTCAAGCTATCCACATGAAGTCCATAATCGCTTCGATGATTGTGGAACTCAACTTCGAATCTTTTGCAAAGTTCACTCATGAGGCTGTTAGGGATCACCTCAAAGGGTCTTCCTTATGGCCTGTCCTCTCTAAACAAGGTGACTGGTACTTAGGAGAAACGTACCTATTTTGGTACAATAAGGAGAAAGGCACCACGGTAAACATCGGTGGTGTGATAGTAGATTTTTCTGCACAGGCGATTTTAAAGGTGTTAAACCTTCCGAATTCGGGCCCCCATATTGCTCGATTATCTACTCGATCAAACTCTAATGTGCAAAAGGATTGGCTAGAAAAGGCTTATGGCAGAGATAAAACTTTTGGCGAGCTGACCATGGAAGAGAGAGTTTATTTCAAAATCGAAACCTATCACCTCTTCCCTACAAAAGGTTTAAAAAGAATATCAACGTACGCGACAAGAGGATGTGCAGTGTTGATGGGAAAGGTTAACGCTAACCTTCCCCATCTATATTTAATGGAGATCCTAAGGCGATTCGAAGAACGGAAGATAAGGAAGATGGCACTCCCTTTTCCTTGTCTTATCAGAAAACTATGTCAACAGGCTGGCATTCGGGGATACACAAATGACGTCCTCTGAAAAGCCCAAAATGCTTCTTACGTTGAATCATTAAAGGCGCCAGCTCCAAGAAAGAGCACTCGCAAAGAGTTGGGACCTGATGAAGAAGATGAAGAACAAATGACTGGATCCCCTGCAACTCAACTTGCAGGACCTAGTCAACCTCCAGCCACAGGTCCCAGCCAACAACAAGAAGCAGGACCTAGCATAGGCCAGGATCAGCCACCGCCGCCGCAAGACTATAGACCGTCGATGAGTCATCTGAGGGCCATCGGCGAGATGGTCAGTTGGGGAAGTCGTGATGACGTCAATCTCTTTTGTGTCATTAATGATGCCAGCCAGCCTACGATTTCAGTAGATAGCACAAGGGGTGAGTTGTCAATGCAAACAGGAGGAGGGGAAAGTAGATGGTCACAACAGATCTCTGGAAACGCGGCATCTTTTCAAGTGCAATTAGAGACTAGTGAAGGGGCCACTATGGTGGTCATGCAACACCAGAATGCTGCAGGAGCAGCTGAAGTGGCTGCTGACCACATCAAAGAGTCTTTTAATGTACTTGTTGTT
Source organism: Gnetum montanum (assembly GCA_015680685.1). Classification (NCBI taxonomy): domain Eukaryota; kingdom Viridiplantae; phylum Streptophyta; class Gnetopsida; order Gnetales; family Gnetaceae; genus Gnetum; species Gnetum montanum. Next base: position 117,071 of record MNCI01035589.1, read on the forward strand.
CCACCGGCAGATCTTTCAGGAGCACAGGATGCTCAAACTATTGCCGGAACCTCAATGACTCCTACAGAACATGAGGATGTATTGGATAGATTACTTCAAATAGGACAAGTTTTAATGTCTCTGTTTGACATCCCCCAGGATGTAACGGCAATTCAGTCAGATCTCATTTCCACAAAGGGGAAGCTGGTCATATCCAAAGTAAGGGCTGAGCATGCTAAGGCTGAAGTGCAGAAATTACAAGAGTAGCTCATCGCCTTACAAGCAGCACAGCAGGATCCCTTGCGATTGGTTCCCGTAGACCAGTTGGACAATTTTAAAATCGAGCAACTAACAAAACTAATTGCAAAAAGTAAGAAGGTGGCAGAAGAAAAGGAGACTGCTACTTGGGATGCCTCCGTAGCAAAGGCGCAAACTCATGCGCATCTTAAAGCACTCAAGGCCTTGCAAGAAGAGAATAAGTAGTTGGTTGCAGATAACCTTCGGTTGACTTCTGTGGAGAAGCAAAAGAATGTTCTCGATGAGCACTTTCATCGACTACGAGAAAAGTTCATTTGAGTCAACCAAGATGTAAGCCGTTTAGCCAGAGAAAATCGAACCCTCTCAATGGAGGAGGTACACGCTATTCGACAGAAATTAGCCATCGAGATTAGTGCATGGAAGAATGAGGCTAAACGACATGAGAAGCTGAAGGAGCATGTCCGTGATCAGGTGGGGATGTACAAACAAATCCTGGAGAAGGAGATCCATATGGCCAAAGCTCAAATTAACAGCATCAGTGCCTAGCACACTGATTGGGGGGCCATATTAGACACTTATGCCTACGTCCACCAAGTAGAAATTAAGAACTGGGACCTGCAGATCCAAGAGTTAACTGAATACATGGAGTTGGCAAACCTTCGATATGCCAACCTGGCCATGTTAACAGCAGGACGCCCGAGGTCAGAGCTCGAGTAGCAGGTAGCTTCCACCCATCTCAAATATGAAGCAGAATTTGCATAACGAAAGAAGTTGGCTGAGAAACTAGATGTCACAAATTCTGAACTCGCGGTGGTAAAAGAAAGCTACCAAGGACAGAAAGATGTGGCAACCGACTTGGCTCGACGGTTGACAGAACTTCATGAATACAAAGACAGAGCCAAAGCCTACAAAGAGGAACAACGACGGGTGTTCGCGGCATGGTACGTCAAAGCTAATCAGATGTTCCCGCAACTACCCTGTCCGTGGGAAGTGCCGACTCCATCAAACATTGGAGCATCAGCATGGATGGCACAAGACCCTTGGACGGAAGAGGAGAAGCTCCAGGCTATTCTTCAGCGTCATCAACCTTTAAAGCTCGAAGCACGTGATAAAGGGAAAGCACCCATGGAGGAGCCACCGCCCCAAGGAACTACATGAGTTCTGCATTTTTGTAGTTGTAGCATTTTTTCTCTGTGTTGTGTCTTCTCACACTGCGGCATTAGTCCATTTCTTTTTTCAGTTAATAATCCCATACCTATCCACTATGTAATCACTGAAGCTTGTTCTCCTTGTAACTCGAGGACGAGATTTTATTCAGTCATGGGGGTATGATGAGACGTGGTTCGTGGAGGCCACGATATCGCACCCTTCCCTACAATATCGCGTACGTGATATCGTAGTCTGCCGCCATGTCTATAAATAAGAGGCGACTCTCCCTTGTTTGGGGATCCCCAATTTTAGAGTAGCGAAGCTTTGGCAGTTTGATCCCTCCAGAGTTAGATTTTTTCCCGTGTCTGCCCGCAGTGTGGTGAATGTAATTGTACGGTGTCTTTATTCGAGTGTGTCGTACTTGGACACACACATGATTGGCAATAAAGATCGAGATTACTTCATCATTGCAACATTCACTTAGTTTATTTATTTGCTATTTATTTAATGTTATTTATTGCTTTCATAGCACGGTGTGAGTATGACTTGACTACGAGGGCCTACGGGTGTGTACGGCTAGTTAATGAATCGGTTACTCATCACGATTAGTCTCTCACCCTTAAACTCCTAGAAGCGGAACGAGTACGACTTGATTACGAGCATTTAAATGTGATTGCTTGGTAGCCCAGTGGTGTAGCTAAGGGGATCTACGCTTGGTAACCCAGTGGCGTATTTGGGATCTACGCTTGGTAATCCCAATGGTGTACCTAGACCTATGCTTGGTAGTCCCAGTGGCAGTCATGCACGAAGTCCAAGATGTGTACGGTTGATCAAGGAATCGTTGCTCGTCGCACTTAGGCTAGATTAGATTTCTTACCCTTTTCCTCTTAGTTTAGTTTAGTTAAATATTATTTTCCACTACATCAGGAGTAGTGTTAGAATTAGAACACATCATACACCTCATCTAGACTAAACCATACGTGACATATGCAAAAACTAGTCTAGGTGGGAAGACAACGAACTGCGACCTAAGGCTAACAATCTAGGTACCACAACTAGTTCATCTGCGGAGTTCGACCGGATCGCGCGTGCGACGCTCATTTCATATGCTTGAGTGTAAGGGTACCTCGCCACTCATCAACAATCAAATAAATCACGAATCAACGGACATTGGAGTTCATTAATATATTTAAACAATAAATATAACAATAATCGATGTTTTCAACTACAGGTATCTACGATAAGAAAAAATGGCATAAAAGTTTACCGAGTACACAGTAGCATTGAAAACTAAAATTATATTAGATTTCTGTGACATTAGATTCTTGCAGAAACTAATTAATCCCAAATCCCGTTAAGGAATGAAACTTAACTTTGAAAGGCTGGTATCCCACGCTGGAATGCCGTCGTGGCGGATAAGCCTTCCAAGAATAACTTGAAATTTCTGACTGAGGATCCATTCTCATCCATCACCGCCTTCCTGATCACTCCGTTGGCCCACTCGGCTTTGGCCTTGGCTTCACTGCGTTGCTCTGCTTTGGTCATGAAATCTTCCAAACAAGTGGCAATCTCATGTCTGGGCACAGCAGCCTCTTATGTTATCCTTGCTTCTGCAGTTTACAAATCCCACGCTTTTAGCAATGCCCAGCTACTCTGTTAAGATCCATGAATTTGTGTACTGATCTCCGAACAAAGGAAAACATAGCAGGGGCACCCCAATCCAGAGGCCCCCCAGAGTAGAATTCCAACCACAGTGCGTTAAAAAAGCTCCAACAGATGGATGCCTCAGAACGTCCAACTGATTGCACCATTTTACAATAATACCTTGATCTTTTATATTCTCTGTGAAGTCTTTAGGGAATGTTTCTTCCACTGCGCAGCAGTCTGACATTACATCTGGCCTGAGCACCCAAACAAAGGGCTGCTTGCTCTGCATCAAACCCATTGCAAATTCATGCAGCATCTCGCTCCTACATTGGGAAAAACTCCCGAACGAGATGTATATGACTGATTCTTTGGGCTTCGAGTCAAGCCATTCCGATAGATCGAACTCTGGTAACAGGCTGGCCCTGCAGCTAAATTCTATTTCCTTGGGTTGTGCGGGATTATCTAGTCTGTCCTTGAATTCTTCAGGTAGCAGCGGACCCACAGAAAGGAAGGGTATGCCTGATTCCTTCAGAGCGGAGACAGTCCTGTATTCAAGCTCGTCCACGGTGTTGGATATGACCCCGTCCGCTTTTTTGATGGATTCATATGATTCTGCGATTACCTTGTAGAGGACGTTGTTTAGATCTGTCTCCTGCAAAATTGATGGCAGATCTAGAATCCTCATCGGGGACAGCCCTGTTAGATAATCTATTACTTTCTCGTTGCAGTTCGCTGTTATCAGAAATGATGAACAGCCATCAGCCACAACATCCAGATAGTCAGAATATCTAAATAGTAAATACAAAGAGTGGCTTTGGTTCTTAATGAACTAAGATAATAAAATGTAATATGTATATCACAAAATACGATTTATCTAGACGGTATAGAAATGGAAAAGGAAAAGTCCAAAGAAAAAAGCAATGGTTTTGGGATGCTTTTGAGGTTTCATCCTGAGAAACCTCTCCTTTTCTTAGGAAAAGGGCTGCTTTTCAAAAGCTTCCTCCCAAGTTTTCACTTCTCAAGGAGTATAGAGTGAAAAAATATGATTAATCTAGTATATAAAATAGAAAGAATATTGCAACACGGATTTGAGAAGTTCAGTTATGGCAGCAGATTACAGTTCGTAGGAGTATAAAATTGATGCTCAAACTTATTTCTGTATCTGAGTTGCCTAGAACTAGAATAATATTGAATAGTGAATAGTGAAAGAACTAAAAGAATAGACGGCATTATCCTATAAAAGTTACCAGAGTTTGGACGAATACAGCTGCATCTGAAAAGCGAATTATGAGTACGAAAGGACAACCACGATTAAAACTCAAGAAAGCATAAATAAAGAAGGGGAAGTGTCGGGAACGGAAACCCGGCAGAAACTTACTTTCCAAGTTCCAACAACTCAGTAAAACATAAAAGGAAATTATTATTTTTTTTAAAAAAAGCTCATAATGTGATCTGCGAAACTTAAGAGGAGTAGAGGACACAAGATAAAGGAAGTTATAAAACAAAAATTACCGGTTTCAGGATACGGAAGATGTTTGTTCGCTACAAGATCATTACAATGCGAGAAAATGGAGTAAACAGCCACGGACTCGGTGTAGAAACTGGCGAAGGGGAGCTCAAATTTCTCTGCGATTTCAGCTGCCTTGTTGAAAAAAGCATCAACGAGCAGGCACGACACAGGCGGGGATTCCTGCATAACTAATTTGGACAGCAGCTTTTCCATATGGTAACTCATGGAACATCGCACAGATTCGTAGAACACATTTCGATGCACATATCTATCAAAATCGAGGGGCAGTCCATCAGAGACTGTAACAAATCTGATACCTAGTCCCAGGGCCGCGGCAGAAGCCGCGAGTGGATCGTGGCCGCCATTAGCGTTCAGCAGCTCTGCATGACAGGCTTCTGTGTTCACAAATGTCACTACGATGCCTCTTTCCGCGAGTTTGCGGACAAACTGGAACAGAGGATTGATGTGGCCCTGCCATGGCAAAGCAAACGCTACAACATGTGCCTTCATTCTGCAGCAGAGCAAATCAACAATGGTGGTTTATCTTTGTTCGTAGAATTTGTGGTTGTTGACTTATTCTTGATGTTGCTTTTCGGAATATGTGATGCATTGATTGGCCACGTCTTTGATAACTTCGGCGTATGTGACGTGTGGTTATGCAGTCTGCTTTTCAAACGTTGGATGATGATTTGTTTATATTTTTCCTTGTTTGAATTCTAAGTGAATGAAACTCAGACGGTCAGCGGGGAAAGGTGCACCGGTGTCCATGATGTCTTTGTGTACGTTATCTCGCATTTGTTGTAGGCATGGGACTATGCATAGTGAAAATAATGGGACATAGGTATTCGTCTTTCGTCTTATAATTCCATGTTGAGATGGGGGAGGATGTTACTTCATTTTTGGTTTTCATGGATTTCACACATTAATCCCAATATAGTTCAATTAGAATTTTATAGCTCACAATGGTCTAATCAACCCTATGACTTGGTTAGTTTTCAAAGTGAGAGTCTTACTATTAGGTTAATACCTCATTGTTTGATGAGGATGATGTAGTGAGAAGTGTCTATGGTATGTCTTAACTCGCACTTATTGCAAGCATGTGATCATGCATGGAAGGGATGATGTGGTGGGATGTGTCTATGATGTACCTTAACTATCATTTATTGGCTTAAATATGTAGATAAGGAGACATAAACCTTCAACCTCTCACATATTAGTGTAAGTGTATCCCACTATTCTACCTACCTTATTGAGATCGAAATCATTTTTTATTTTATTTAAACATGTGTTCCTACATCCCACCTCTACTTGCCTCTCACTTATTATTGCAAGTGCATACCACTATTCTACCTACCTTGTTGAAATTGAAATCATTTTCTATTTCATTTAAACATATGTTCCTAAGTTCCTTAGACTAGAGACATATAAGCATGGATGAACATGCATACCTTCATACAATACATTTAATGCAAGTTAAAGCATAACCTAGACAATTTCCAGATAATGTTCCTCTATGGCATATGCTTATTTTATGTATGATTGATAAAATTTGTACTTTCGAAAGAACTAGCTAAGTAATTGTGTTTAAGTTTTGGGTTTTCTTTTCTTTATAGTTAACTTAAAATGCATAATTGTTAGTTTGCAAACCTTTTCTTTAAATATTTCCAAGAATATATATATATTCTTAGGCATCATATGTAATAACAATCAAATGGAGGTTACCTTCAATAAAAAATCATCATCATTCTAACTTAGAATTATGTGCATAAAATCAAACTGACTACACTAGTTCTCTTTTGTCTTAATCACTATGAAGACCTAAATTCTTATCTATTTACAATTTATGTTATCTTCTTCAATGGCTTTCTTTAAATGTATTTTTTGGTTTTTAGTAGTTATTTATTAGTTTTGATGTTGAATATTTATACCTTTACTAAAACAGTGATGTGCAATCTTTTTTGATAGGTTGATTATTTCATCTTCTATGTACATGATCAAACCACCGAAGATGGTATTTTTATAACTTATTTAAAATAGAAGCCATTCCAAGCCTTCCTTTAAATTCTACATTATGCAATTTATCTTTTTTTTATATCATTCAACATGCATTNATCACAATGATTTATCATTCATGCATTTTTTGGTATAACCCAACATGCAATATCATATAAAA
>MNCI01035592.1:8315-18321 GCA_015680685.1 Gnetum montanum
GAATCTTTATGCATGATAGATTCAGAAAATATTGATCAATACATTAGCCAATTTCAACAAGTTCAAAATGGACTTGAATCTTGTGGAGAAACACTTGAGGAAAGGCATGCTGTTGAAAAGATCCTTTGAAGTGTAACCAGACAATATGATCCTGTCATTGTGGCTATTGAAGAAGCAAGAGATCTTGATAAGATGATCATGGTTAAGCTTGTAGAAAGCTTAAGGACATACAAGTAAAGAATTACTAATTGTAAGGATTTAAAACCAAATGCATTTCAAGCACAATTTCATAGGACATCCAATCAAAATCAAAATCAAGATCAACATCGAAGATCCTTAGGTGGATCCTCATTCAGAGGACATGGACATAGTCATGGTAGATCCAAAGGTCATTGTCATGGAAGATCAAATCAATCAAAGGAAGGTAAGCATTGTAATTTCTATGGTATCAACACCCACAATACTCTTGAATGTTGGTCAAGAAAGAAGTATGAAAAGAAGGGAAAAATAAAAATTTTAGAACTTGAAGATCAACAAAAAGGTGAGCAATTATTTTATATTGAAAAGGAGGAAGATCAACTCCTAATCTCTACAAAGGTACCAGATGTTGACCAGAACAACAATATTTGGTATGTTGATAGTGTGTGTAGCAATCACATGATAGGGAATATGAAACTATTCTCAAGTTTAGAAAAATATGATGGAAATGTAACTATAAGTAATGGGAAGAAGCTAACCATTATTGAGATTAGATCACTTGCCTTCACAACAACTCAAGGTAACAAATATGTTATTTCCCATATCTATTTTGTTCTAGATCTTTTAAAAAATTTATTAAGTGTGGGACAATTACATCGCAATTGGTATCATGTTGAATTTGAAATAGATGTTTGTAAAATCTCTAAGGCTAATGATAACAAAGGTATTTCCATTATCCCTATAAGAAAGAATTAGATGTACAAGTTTCAAATGCAAAAGGATGTTCATTGTTTCACTATCACTGAAGACATAGCATGGTTATGACATGCTTGGTTAGGACATGTCAACTTTGGCTTAATGGACTACATGCAAAAAGGAGAAATTTTAAGAGGTATGAAAAAATTTTCTTTACCAGATAATCATGATTGTAACATATGTCAACTAGGGAAAATTACAAGATTGCCATTTCCTAGGAAAGAACATAGATCTCAAGAAAAATTAGATCAAGTTTATATGCATTTATGTGATCCCATGCAAAAATTGAGCCTAGGTAAAAGTCGATATATGTTAATCATAGTAGATGATTTTTCAAGATTTTCTTGGGAATATTTTCTTAAATTAAAAGATCAAACATTGGGATTTTTTAAGGAGTTCAAGGTGAAAGTAGAAAATCAAAGTGGCAATACAATTAAGAAAATCCAGACATATTATGATGGTGAACTGCTATCAAATGAATTTGACGAATTTTGTAAGAAAAATGGAATTATTCATCAAACTACCACATCATTTACACCCCAACAAAATGGCATTACTAAGAGGAAAAATAGAATAGTGGTTGAAATGGCAAGGTATCTACTTCAAATGTTAGGCTTAGAAAATAAGTTTTGGGCAGAAGCTTATGCAACATTAATTTATCTTTTAAATAGGTTGTCATCAAGGTCAATTCAAGAAAAAACACCCTATGAATTATGGTATGATCATCCACCAACTATCTTTCATTTAAAAGCCTTTAGATCTCCTTGCTACATGCAAATCATTGCACAAAATAGGCAAAAATTAGATATGAAAGCTACACCTTGTATTTTCCTTGGTTATGCCACAAATTCAAAAGCTTACAAATGTTACAATGAAGAGAATAAAAAGGTGATAGAGTCACATGATGTACACTTTAGTGGATTTGCAACCAATTCTTGTAAACAATGTGGAGGACAACGTATGCATGATGTGGAACCACAGCCAAACAATATACCATACAGAAGGAAAAGTGTTATTGATAACAATGTATTGCATCCACAACACCTTACAACTACTACACATTCTTTTGGAATTGGTGGGTCCAATTTACATCAAAATGCCACATAATGGATAAAAAAATAATAGCCATACCAACATGTTAGATAGAATCATGTAGTCTTCCATGTTACCATCATTTGCAGAACCAAATGGATACACTAGTCACATGGTACATGACCCACACTTTTCCTCACCAACTACCACAAGACCTATGGCACAAGATTCATGTCTAGTCCTCCACCATCAACCCATCGATTTGCTCTATCTAGTTCACCAGTCAGGGTGTTGCATGCCTTTGGTGGACTTTTTTTCTTGTAGGAATAATCATAGTAGTGGAGGAAGAGACATGCTTGCTACTGCCGACCTCGACTACATGTGATACAACAAAAACTTGCATACGTTTACCAAATTCTAGCACTGTCAACCATCCCAAATCTTTTAGCCATTACTTTCTCCTACCAACACACTTCATGATGCTATCCAACGACTACTAGCACAATGACTTGATTTCTTCTTTGATCATTTGAAACACTGGCATGGCCATAAAGGCATTGTCTTCCCTAATTTTTTTGCTGCATATATACCACCGACAACCTCATCATCCCTTGCTACATTCCAGCATAGTGGAGGCCTAATATTAACACCTGTTCATTAGACACCCTTAACCAATTATTCTATAACTCACAATGTGGGGGTCCCATCTACCCAGACACAATGTTTTCCACATCTATGTTAATGCTAAAATTTTTATATAGATTGTATAGCTACTAGCTAATTTTTTCTCATTGTATAGGATCAATCCCATCTGACTCTATTTATAATGCAGCTCAACATTGGGATAAAAATCCTATTGGTTCTTAGGCCAATACTCTGTAGTAGCATGATACTAGTAATCATTCATTAGAAATCATTCCCTTTGGGAACAAACTACATCAATTGTGTCATCCATCTCCACTCAACAGAAGATTCCATCCACATCCTAGCTAGCTAAATATCACCCAACCTCCAACATGTTGAATACAAATTTTACAAGGCGAATGACCCAAAGTCATTTTTAGAAAACCAATAATTAGCCAACCCAGGACATGGAACATGTTGAAGATGTTCTCTTCACTGCCATGGTTGATGAGTTTTTTGCACTACTGACATCAATGGAAGGGAGTAATGATGGTTTGATGGAACCATCCACAGTTGTTGAAGCTGCATTGGATAACCAATACTTGGTGCCTTGTTTGACATTCACCTTGTAAGCCAATTATTGAATTAAAATGGGTGTTTAAAAGTAAAAGAAATCAATATGGTGTAATAGAAAAATTCAAAGCTTGCCTAGTTACCAAAGGATATCTCTAGCAGTAAGGTAGAGATTTTGGTGATAGCTTTTGATGAGCAACAACGTACCCTTATGCCCAACCATACGAATATGAGTGTGTACATGCGATTTGGTCGAACTCCATAGATCGGCTAATCGTGAGTTTTAAGATATTGTGCTTTGTTGTTCGTTGTCTTCCCACATTGAACTAGTGGAAGCTTTGTCATGTATGATTTAGTCCAAAGTGAGGTGTATGATGTAATGCTTTAACACTACTCGTACTATGGAATGATAATAAAGAGTTGATTAACTAAAGGTATGAAATAAATCCTACATTTAACCTAAGGTGATGAGTATCCAAACGCAATTGTCTATATGCACCTTTGGCTTCACATAGTTGCCATTGGGATGATCAAACACTAATTGCTACTAGGTTACCAGACAATGCACTTATGTGTTCGCAATTGGTCATACTCATTCTGCTTAATGACGAGGAACGTAAATAACATTAATTGGAAATAACAGTAAATAAATACATTGAAATTTTAATCTAAGAAAATCACAAATGCAAAGTGGATGCTACAATGATGTAAATGATCTTGATCTTTATTACTAAACATGTAATGTGCCCAAGTACATTGCACTCAAATTAGGACACCATGCAATCATAAACATCACACTGTAGGAATACATTGGAACTAAAATTGGAAAACTTCAAGCTGACTCTATCTATTTCTATCTCTACCTATTTGTCTATGTATCTCCCCCTCTCGCACCATGCACCCCATGTGATATTTATAGGTGAGCATGGTAGAAATAACATCGAATATCCAACATTGCTTACTAACCCTGATATCAAATCCGCGATATTGGAGCCCTGATATCACTTCTGACATGGATGACGACTCATCATACCCCCATGACTAAATGAAAACTTACCCTCGAGTTTCAAATAAAATGGTGAAAGGTATGGGATTATTAACTGACAAGACAATCATTGCATTGCAGTGGTGTTTTATTGTAATAGAATGATGACACATTACAAGAATTAGAATTAGGAACAAGAAAAGAATGATAGAGCCACTACGTTATGCCAGGAGGTGGTGGCTCTTCCACAATCTCCTTTCCTTTACCTTTATCTCCTGGTTTTGGAGGCTTGTGATGATGTAGAAGTGATTGAAATTTCTCCTCATTTGTCCTAGGATCATGCACAATCCATGCATATGATCTGATGTGTGAGGGAACTGACACATCCCACAAACATGGTAGCTGCAGAAACATTTGATTGGCTTTTACATACCAAGCCACAAACTACCATCTCTCCTCTTCAAATGCCTTGGCCTTATCTCTCAACTCTTGATAATCAACAAAGCATCTAGCCAGTTCTGCAGCTACATCTTTCTATCTATGGTAGCTCGCCTTAATTGCGTCCAATTTTGTAGTTGCGACCACTAGCTTGTTAAGAGATCCTTTGTGGGCAACAACCTCTTTTTCATACAACGCATATGTGGTGGCTACTTGCCACTTGATCTCATTGCGTGAGCACCCTGCTATCAATATGGCCAAGTTGGCATATCGAAGATTGACCAACTCCATGTACTCTTTCAAATCAGTAATCTGTAGGTCCCAGCTTTTAACCTCCACCTGGTGGACGAGGGTATATGTATCTAGGATGTTTCTCCAATCGAATCGTTGGGCCACAAAGGAATTTATTTGGCCCTTTTCCATCTGGATTGCTTTTTCAATGACTTCTTTGTACATGCCCATCTTGAAACAGCACTAATTTTGGCCTAGCACTTTTAGATAAGAATCAAGCTAAGTCATGCTCCTGCCCAACATGAGTACAGTGTGACCAAACTTGGAGGCCTCCAAAACAGCCCCCGATGATCCATGATTCAATAGGCAAGGTCCCCTTGGGGCCCACAGGCGACTGCACCAACTTCCAGCATCCAGAATTAAAAGTTTCAGGTTCAAAATGTTTGGGTTTGGCTAAGTACACTTTGGTTACTTTTTCAGACATTGCACAACGTAAGGATCAACGTCACCAACATTTGGAGCCCAGAAATTGAGTCAAAACAGGCCAAAATCGAGCACAAGGACCCTCCATGACCTTCACTAAGGTCCCTAGCAGCTCCCAGCCTCCAGAAAATCAAGATTTGGGCCTCAAATGTGCCATTTTGGCTTGGTGACGCTGGGGTTACTTTTTCAGACGTTGCACAGCGTAAGGATCAGCGTCACCAACTTTTAGAGCCCCAAAACTGAGCCAAAATAACTTGATTTCAAGGGTGCAAGTCATCCTTAGGGTCCACTATTGATAACTATGGGTCCCAGCCTTCAAAAATTCTAGATTTCTACTCAAAATTACAAGTTTTGGAGGTCACATTGTAGGTCATGCTAGGCAGTCAAATTTCTCTTGTTGTACATTTTATTATAAATCCTCATTTGTGGGCATGTCAAGCCCTCATGGTCTAAAATAAAAAAAAATATAATTTTTCAAGCGGGCTAGAGCTAGAGCTAATCCTCCTAAATTTTCTTTAAATTTTTATCGCTTGAGGGCTTGTTTTTCTAATTTGTTTGTATTTTCACGGCCTTGAATGACCCACAAATTGTAAAATACATTGAACCTGGTCAAAGAATGCAATTGCCAACACACATCCAACTCGTGCACAACTATCCAACATAGATACATTGAACCTGGTCAAAGAATGCAACTGTCCAAGCCTAGCCCAACCCTATAAATACCCTATCAATTCACACAAACTGGAGGAAGCAAAAAGAAGAAGATTGAGGGAGGCAAAAATTGGAGAGACTGGCAATTCTGAAAAACTGGCAATTCTAAAAAATTGGAGAGATTGGCAATTCTGAAAAATTGGCAATTCTAAAAAATTGGAGAGATTGGAAATTTTGAAAAAGGACAGAACTTGCAATCCTTGGGTGCTCGGCACATCTGATTGTTGGCTTCCAATTTTTTCTCACGTTCATCCCATTTCATCGTCACATCATTGCATCATATCATTCCGGGGCTAGGCATTTGACTTGCCATCCACACGTGTGCAACTATGCTTTGACTAGTGCATATTCCTATTTGAACAATACAGTACAGTTTCATCATTGCCTCCTATTTACATTATTTAGTTTGGTTTATGCTTTGTTTACAATATAACTCTATTTATGCTTTATTTATAATTCAGTACACTTTGTTTACATTTCGTATCGCCGTTTGCATTCTGTTTACATCCTGTTTACAATAACCCCAGCACTAGCCATAGCTTACGCTCGGGAAAGTCCTTGGTTGATTTGCATGCAGACCATCTAAAGCACTTTGCCTTCATTTATTTTTCCAGCTTGCCCTTGGGCGAAGGCAGGGTCAGCTGTGGCTGCCCGATAATCTCTTGGTGTCTGTTTCCCTTCCAGCCTTACACCAATGATTTAGGACAGTACACATCTAGTCACGAAAGTACTCCTTGAGGCACTCATGCTTTTTGGCCTCATTCTACCATGCACTTATTTCAATGATCGACTTTTTCCAGATAGCACATACCTCCTCCATAGAGAGGGTTTGATTTTCTTGGGCAAGGTGACTCATGTTGTGGTTGACCCGCACCAGCTACTCTCTTAGCTAGTGGACGTTTTCTTCTAGTAAATTATTTTGTTGTTAAATGATGGTCAACCTATTATTCATTGCAATTAACTGCTTATTTTCTTCTTGTAGGGTGGTAAGGACCTTGAGATGCGCATGGGTTTGCGCTTTTGCGACAAAAGCATCCCATACCGCCTGCTCTCTTTCTCATGCCAAAGTTTTAATCTCTTCTATCATCTAAGCCAATTGCTTAATTTGAAAATCCTTCATTATTTTAGCTAGAATCAATGAAGATGGATCCCACCTTTCCTCCCTTAAGGTTGTGAGCTCTTGATGAAGCCTTTAGGCTTTCGCTTCTGTGTGCTTGACCTTGTGCTCGGCGATGACAAGTTTTCCTTTAGTTGAAATCAATTCAGATTGTGTTGTAGTGACATCACTAGGGATGTTGAACATGGAGGTCATTACCTGCCCTATCTGTAGTAGTCTGTCCAACATATCCTTGTGTTCAGCCAAAGTCATGGTGGGATGAACCAATGCTTGTGCATCGTGTGCCCTTGTGAGATCCATTGGTGGTACAATAAGGATGTTAAAGGATTCGTTATGTGGTCCTTGATAATGTTTGTTGCATCCACTGCATCCTAGTGTTACATGACTACAATTATAGCCCATTCACCAATTTCAAGCATTACTTGAAATGATGCAGCATTCCCAGAAATCCGTTGTGAGCACTAGGCCTCTTGTCCAGATTGGAGTGAAACCTGTCCTATGGTAGGATTAGTAGACACCATGGGCTGGACTACATCATCAAGAACTCAAAAGAGACTTCACTCATTAGGTGTTCCCTAGCTCACAAGGTCTGAGATTCACTAGAGATGACTAAGTGTAGGCCTATAATCATAAATTGGTAGCTGTTGCTGAGGTGGTTGAGACAATAGTGGCAGTTGTTCAAATTTTGGTCTGTGGCTGGGTCTTGCTTCCTGTTGCTGCTTGGCCTGCACAAACTAGTGCCTGAGCTATTTGATTTTTTGCTCCAATTGGGTGATGTATCCCCACTCTGGTTGCTACTCCTCCTATTCTTCTTCCTCTTCAAGATCTTTTCTTGGAGGCATTGGTTTAAGCATTTTTGCAAAAGAATCATTTTGAGCTTTGTGGGATACATCATTGGTATAACCAAGGATTCTAGCACATTGACATAGTTTTTGGGTTAGACAAGGGAACAAAAAAGTGAGCTTCCCTATCTTCACCTCTTTGAACCATTGCTTAATCTCCATGAAGTATAGTTGGAGGATGTTGGCTTGAAATTTTTCCATTAACATAGCACATACCCGAGCCACATAGGTGGATAGAAAATTGAGCCCCTTTCGTTGGGAACAAATGATATGTTCCAATTTTGAAATAGGTACACTCTTCCAAGCTTAGTCCATTGTATAACTTATTCTCATCATCAAAAGCATGTTTCAACCATAGCTTACAACTCTTTGGATCAAGTTAGGTTGACAGAACTAGCAATTGCACTCCAACATTTGGAAAATTTAGGGCTTCAGCAATTGCCTTGACAGAATAAGAGACTGTGACCCCACCAATTCTTATAGTGGTACCTTCTTATTTACCATGCCAAAAAGAATAAGTCTCCCCAAGGTACCATTCTGCATTTTTAGAAAAAATTGACCAAAATGGAGATGCTTGCAACTGTGGCCTCATTGACTAAGGGGCGAACTCCATGAATGGCCCAAAGTTCAGTTCCATGATGACCGAGGCCAATGTGGGATGTGCCTGAATCATAACATGAGTCATTGTCCTTGCACTTGAGGTGCTACCTCTTCCTGCACATATTGAGCTTTGGTAGGGACTTCTGTAGGGGCTTCTTGATGGATGTTGAATGACTATGCCTCCTGCTCAATTGGTGACCCTTGTTGGGCAGTTCGACCTTGATTTCCCCAAGGGCATTTGCTTGATCCCTATGATGGATCGCATTGGGTTTCTTGTTTGGGGGCCATCTACAATCACACAAAACATTAGGTTACTAAAGGATCCTTGTATTGATCATGTTACACATTTACCTTAGTCAACCTTCAATGTACGTTATAGCCATGTTAGATTGTATAGTTAAGGCCTTACTTTTTTGTTCAAAATGACCTAATAAGGTAGTTAAGGCACTTAGGGATACGTAAAAAGTATCTTTGGCATGGTGGGAAACATTTATTTACTTATTTAGCTTTGATTTTACTTAGTGTATTCATTGTTTACCCTCAGAATACCTTTCAAGTGATAGCAATTTTCAAAAAAAAATGTGACATTAAGTGGATAGAGCAACCCCTCCATGACTGAGATGGACACTCCAGGTACAAATAGGTGTAAATGGCATGAAAAACAGAGTTTGAACTAGGGATATATAGTGTGTGGACAAAGGGCATGCAGAGCTTAAATTTCTAGAGAAAAAAATCTATAAAAAATCCCCTTACATTGTGATGTTAAAATGAAATTGGAAGTGTGGCTAATCATCGTATTTATAGGTTTTATGGTCCCTATATTGGGGATCTAATATTAGAGTGCCTAGAAAAATACTTAATCAACAATTTGACAAAGGGAGAATAATTTGAGGGTAAGAATAAAAGAGTTTGAGGTATCAAAACATTAAAAACCTCGGAATCTCATCAGGATAACGCCAGGGAAGGGAATAATGTACAAAAGTGAAGAGGGTATATAGTTAGGTAAAGGTGGAATCATAGGCATCAAGGCATAGTGGAAGTTGCATAAATTGGATGGCATTGAAAAACAAGTAAAAGACACAAGAGTTACACAAGTGGGTCCTCCCCAAAGCAGGCACATGCCCATGATGCCCTTGCATAACCATGTCAAAAGGTGTTCGCAGGCACCTAAGGTGTTAAATGTGACTAATACCTGTCACATAACAACATACAAACAACAACAAAATACACCACAATTAGTAGAGAATTATGACTATGTACATCCAAATCATAAATGAAAACATAGTGAATAGTGAAGTGAGGAATGGAAAACATCGTGGAAGGAGAGAACATAGAATGGACTCCCAATATGGAGGTTTCATGAAGCCCCTTGTGTGTTTAGTGGTTAAGGTAACTTGACAACAACCAACCCGAATC
>MNCI01035592.1:33672-46317 GCA_015680685.1 Gnetum montanum
AAATAAAATGAAAGTCAATACTTACTTGTAAACAATCACTAAAAAGCTTGATCTAGGATGTTTCTTGCTCATGTCTGATACTGATAAATGCTTCAAAAGGGGCCTGAACCATTTGTGAACTTAGAGTTAACAAATTTTCTATCTTTTACAAATAATCTCTTAAAGAGATCTTTTTTTTTTGAAAAGGAATTAGGATTTTCTATTAAAAATACTTCACAATGGCATATGTACAAAAAGAGAAGAAAATTAGGGGATAGAAGAACCCACCCCCCATGCCCCTAGCACCATCAGGGAGAAGGTCCCCCTAGACCGATGAAAAAAACAAAGTAGACCTTAGGCTACAAAGCCCTCAAAGGTATGAACAAAGCACAAAACCTTGTCTAGTTCCCCATTCTAGACAAAAATTTTGGGTTGTGGGGGAGGGGAAGGTGGGGAAGGGAGGTAAGAACATCCCACCACCGCCCAACCCCTCCTCCTCCCCCAACACCCCCACCCAAAAAAAACCAAACACCTTATGGAAACATTGAAGGCGCAACAATCCCTGAAAAATAATAGCAAGTCAAAAACATCCCATGTTTCACCCCCACCTAGAACATAATGCTAGAGGTGTCTTGGCAATCTCATACAAGGGTAGTGAGTCCTTTCTTATGAGTGAATGACATCTAGCACTGCCCAATGATGTTCAAAAGCCACAAAAAGTAGCAGCTTTATAGAATTGTTTATATTTCTCCTCTCATTGTGTTCACTCCTCAGCCCCCTGGCCCCATCAGGATGAATCTTGGCCATCATTTTCTGAATAAATCGGCGTAAGGAATGCCAAGTAGTGTTGTGGTTCATGTCCATGATGGTGTAAGGGCAACATCCCATTCACAGCCACTGACAAGTATTTGTCTCATGTGCATCATCAAGGCTTTTCTTCCTATGTTGTTCTTCTAGCAGGTCTCTAGCCTGTTGTTCCTCCTCTTCTTCAATCCTTCTTTCTTGGTCATGTTCTTCCTTGCGTATCTGCTCTTTTATTTGCTTGTGCAGGGCATCCTCGAGCTCACTCCTAATGGCTACCTCCCTAAGGTTCCATAGGCATTTTTCTTCCTTACTAGCCTCTACACAACATTGCTCCTCCTACTCAGTACACAACCAATGCTCTTATTCCCACTTCTACAACTCTACCTCACAAGCAACCCTTTCCTCCACAAACACCCAAGCTACCACTTTCATGGTAACCATAGTGAGGTCCTCCTCATACTTTGCTTGAAACTCATGATAGAGCACTTTGGTGCTTTGCATGTCCTGCTCTTGCACACTGAGTAGCTGCTCAGTGACAAATTCTTGCCAATCAAACCTTGAACCCTCCCCGTCCACCCACAACACCTAGTGCAGCTAGTGCCAATGATGAGAAGCCCCTTCCACATTACGATGCCACTCATAGACAACTATGAATAGTGAAGACCAAGTTGGAGGTGGTTCAAGCAGCTGAGCCACCCTCCAATGGGCCAAAATCAACCCGTAATGGCAACATTTGCATCCCTTGCAGAGCAAAGACAAAAGGAATTTAGCGATGTTGACCCTACCACCAAGCCACATACACCTCATGAATGCAAAGTATGCCCCTTGCAGCTTCCAAACATTATCGAACTATACAAACTACTAGTCCACCAACTCTACCAGGTCCTATAATAGCTAAGGAAGACCAAATTTTGAAACTTGAAACTACTTATCTTAGGCACCAACCTGGTAAAAAAACCTTTTACATCCTACACAAAGAATCACCCCCTCCCTCACTCCCCCCCTTTCCACACCCTACGGCAACATTGAAGGGACATGTAAGGGTAGCATCCCATTTGTAGCCACCGACGGCATTTGTCTCATGTGCATAATTGTGGCTTTTCTTCATATGTTGTTCTTCTAGTAGGTCTCTAGCATGTTCTTCCTCCTCTTCTTCAACCCTTCTTTTTTGGTTGTGCTCTTCTTTGTGTATCTCCTCTTTTATCTGCTCATGTAAAGCACCTTCCAGCTCACTGCTGATAGCTACCTCCTTAAGGTCCCATAAGCACTTTTATTCCTTGGTAGCCTCTATGTAGCATTGCTCCTCCTAATCAATCTATAGCCAATGCTCTTGTTCCTACTTCTACAAATCTACCTCCCAAGTGGCCCCTTCCTTTGCACACACCCAAACTATTGCTTCCACGGTAACCCTAGCAAGGTCCTCCTCATATTTCACTTGAAGCTCATAGCATAGCACTTTGATTCTCTACATGTCCTACTCTTGCACACTGAGTAGCTGGTTGGTGGCAGATTGTTGCTAGTTAAACCCCAAACCCTCCCCCGCCCACTAACAACACCCAGCGTGGTCAACAGCAACGACAAAGAAGCCCCTTCCACATTACAAGGCCACTCATAGATGGCCTTGAATAGTGAAGACCAAGTTGGATGTGGGTCAACTAGTTGGGTTACCCTCCAAAGGGCCAAAATCAACCCAAAATGGTGACCTTTGCATCCCTTGAGTAGCAAAGCCAAAAGGAATTTAGTGATGTTGACCCTGTGACCAAGCCACATACACCTCATGAATGCAAACTATGCCCCGTGCAACTTCCAAACATTATCAGACCGCACAAAGTACCTATCCAACAACTCTACCATGTCTTGTGACAGCTAAGGAAATGCAGATTTTGGAACTTGACCACTACTTGTCTTAGCCACCAACTTGCTGAAAAAACCCTCTACATCCTATAACCCCCAACCAATGGGCAATACCACCATCCCATCCTCAAGCACCCCCAAATACCCCACAAGAGCCACCTCAATCAAGTTAATGCACACTTCATAGAAGGTAGTGGAGTCCTCCCTCCACCTTTTATGGAAAGCACCATCTCCAACAAGTAGGGGGCAGAAGGTCAGCCTAGCCCACCCTTGTGACCATATCCCAAAGCACAAGGTTGCCCTGGAAGCCCTCACACATCAACTCATTACATATCCTAGAGCACACTATGTTAGTTAAACAATACATAAAATGTGATCATTAACTTGCCATCATTTATAGATGTTTCAAGAAGTTGTTATCCTAGTTCAAAATAAGCTGCTAAGAGGAAAAGATAAAGAGACCATGTATGTGATGGCTACTAAATTAATTTCAACTATGTTGACTGTTGATAGTGATAAAAGTTTTATATATGCTAGAATGAAAACTAGTGGAAATAAATGCCATAAAATTATTTATCAACTATATGCTTTTAAAAGGCATTGAAAAAACTAATTAAATGCTACCAAGAATATACCTTGTAACCAAAAAGTGCATCCTCATAAGTTTCATATGGTCCAATAGTAACATCCAGCATGGAATCCTATAAGTAAAACATTAAGCAAAAATACAACACATTCAATTTTCATGCATTCTTTTTAATCTTGTCCAAAATTATCTTGTTGACATGGCATACATATTAAAAAGAGATAATTATGAACCATTAAATGGACATTTATATTTATTTTCCCTTTATTTTTCTTGTTGGACAAGGCTAGGATAATGATGACAATGATCATTAATGAAAAATAAAGGTGCAATAGAAAGCTTTAAAACCATACTAAACAAATAGATAACATAGTGTTTAATCCTTAATAGCTCCATCCAAGCAACATTGGAATCATAATAGTCATTGGATAGAAATGCATCTCCCTTGGCCTTTAGCAGTCATTTCAAACTGTATAGAAGAAAACACAAACAAAAGCTGCAAGGATATTTATAGAGTTCTTTGAAAACAATGAGAAGTAACATCACATTAAAGTACACAAATAGCAAACCTTGGTGTGTCAGCAGCGTCTACAGCTTCGTGCAACAAATTTACAGCACTTTTCAAATACTGTGCATATTTTGCTAAGTATGGTTCAATTGTCAACTTCTGATAACCTAAAAGACTAGGAAAAAAGGTTTTGGTCTGAAGCTATGGAGTCTTCCTCTGCTACTGCATTCTCAAAAAGTATGCCAGGAAATCTTCTAATAATAATGAAAAAGCCAATAGCAAAATCTTATTGATCCTTAGGTAAGTTGTCCTTCCATAAATAAAATTCCTGCCCTAACAGGTAACATGGAGAATAATTTAGCATAGTACTGCATCATGGTTAGCCAATCCCATTTTGTTGGGACAAGGCTAAGATGATGATGACTGCATCATGGCCCATGCATGAATAGGATTACAGGAAGACCACATGTGATTAGTTACATGGTAACTTTCCAACATCACAAGTGTCTAATGGTACACAGTGATTCTAAAACATGCTAAAAACATTATTAATGCTTTTAATTATAGGTAATAAATTCTCTCTTTGGCAATTAAGAGCCAACCTGAAAAATAATAATCTACTATGCATGTAGCATAATAGATATTTCTCTACTTGTAAGCAATGTAATGTTACCACAAAATAGGAAAATCAGGAGCCTTGCAAGCTATGACATAGCAAAATCAACCTTAACAATTCACACACTTAGGCTAAAAGAATACCTTACCTATTTAACAAAATCTAAATTCCATTATTGTATATCTTGACAAGATAATAAATTTGTACCTCTCGAGACATATCTACAGGATAGAAATTTGCCCCAGCTAACTTCTTTTAAGAAAAAGTCATCTTATATCTCAAATCTTTCCATCTTGAAACTGATTTAACAGCTCCCTTTGCAAACTTTATAGCAGCATCAACAATGCTAAAAAAGGCTTCCTTATCATCAAGACCTGACCTGTCAGAACCCAAGAATCATGGAGATGGCTCTCTAACACTCTAATTGAGTATTAGGCAATTTTCTTGACTGTAGAAATTAAACTTTGTTCATCTAGATTTATTTCAATATAATTCATTGGGGATACAAACATTGCATCCAATAGCCAAAGTCTTACTAACAATGCAAATTTTCTACTGTGTATGTATTGATTTAGTTTCTTATTGGAGTATCTGCTTACCATTACCTTCATTTCATACTAAATGTTAGTCAATAATTGAAGCTTAAACATTAGATCTATGTAAGACCCCTAATAACCACACTCTAAAAATTAGTACATTTTTTTCTTTTCCAATCCTCTAAAAACATGAAATTATACTTACATTAGCAAACTAATAAGGATGTGACTCATAATGATGGGATGATTATAAGGCCTACGTACCTCCTTCCCTCATTAAACTTAATAAATTGTTGATATGAGAAGACCTTGCTGCTTCTCATAATCCTAAGGATTGATACATCTATTGCATATCATATATCTTTAGTAGAGTTATGATACCTTAAAAACTAGTTTTGTCTAAGGTGATTGCTAACACTCTGCATTACTTGTGAAGCTAGAAAACATCAAATATTTATGTGACTCACTTGTTTCAAGTTTTATTTTACAAGTAGCACAAACGGATGTGATTGGATGTACTGCTAGTCCTCCACTATGTTTCCATCATACAAGATCATTTAATCTATAATAGGCTTCAAGCAATGGCTAGGAATAAAAAATGTATAGGTTTCAACAACTTTGTGTATGCAATGTGGCATTTCATTTGCACAATAAGGGCCATCCAACTTGAAGAATCCAATTACCATCCAACCATGAGTTGGGTTATCTTCAGGTCCTAAACTACACAAACAAGGCTTAGCTCAACCATCATTTTTTGACTACACATCGATATACCCCTAAGATAGGTGATTAGGAATCGTACGTGAGGTGGGTACACAATTATGAATGGCACCTACATCATTGAAAACCTTCAGATGTTGTGCAACTCAACCCCCTTAGGTCCAATAGCTCAAGATATTAAGCCGAAAGTATATGTATAGGTAGGGTTGGATAGTGGTGCTTATCTCCACATCCAGGGGAGGGTGTATGCAAAATAAATAAACAATGCAACCCATTCATTCAAGGTAGGTATAGGGATGAATATATATTATTATTAAAATGATTAGTTAATGATCCCTAAAAATACTACATGCTTCACACAATGCAAACCAATCAATTGCATCATCCACCTAATTACTTACTATGAGTTTAGGTGAATTGCTTATCCTAGTGCCCATAGGGCTTCTAATCATAATTCATGTGGGTTAATTTTATGGAAAGAAAATAAACATAAATGATCACACATATTTTTTTTTTGCACAAATAAAATAATATGATTGCTAATAAGTAAATGTGGTTAGCACATTGTAGCAAAAATAAATAAAAAATTTCACTTTGCATGAAAGGAAAATTTAATTATGACAAAATGTACAAACATTCATGTAATGATAGACTTCCTCCAAGGAGACCTCCAGCCTGCCAAGACACAATATTCCCATCATACAAATGAAAGAAGTAAATGTGCATTTCAAGTGTATATTAAATGTCATGTAAGAGCTAGCTCACATCATACAATGGAGAGAGTTACAATAGTTAAAGTTTGTTTGTCATAGGACAATTAGCCAATGTTTTCCTCTATTTTCAGAATCCAAAATTGGGCAAACAAAAACTGAAAATAGGGCCTAAATTTTTAGCAATCAAATCTGTGTTTAGGGTAGATGGGAGGCCTGAAAAAAATTTGAGATTATAATCCACATAGTTCATGAAAGTTGGGTTTTGACAAGGTTTTGTTTTATCCCTTTTTATGGTTTTTCCCCTCTCAGCCTAAGGTATCTTTTAGACTTTGCAATATTAGTGTTTGGGAAATAGAAGCTTTGGAAATAGATTACTTGCCAAAAAACAATGGATAATAATAACAGTAACAGTTCCCCCTTCCCTTTTTTTTTTCTCTTTGTTTCTTTTTCTTAGGCTAAAATAGAGAACAAAAAATCCCTAAATTATTTTTCTTTCCTTTAAATAAAAAAGAGAAGCAAAGGCAGATTGTATATGTGATGGTTGTCATTTACATTTTTACCATATCTAAGAAATCAAAAAATACTGAATGCTTACTAGATAATAACAAAATGAAAAGGATGGTGGTCTCTATGCTTACTAAAGAATCAAAATTATGATTTTATAGAGTAGAGAACAAATAGAATATTATGTGCTCATGTGTAACAAGGAGAAAGAACAATAAAATATGGTATACACTAAGTTTGAACACCAAGATGGATGAACATGGATCAAAAATTTGACATCTTCATTAATAAATTTTCCAGCCTCCCATGCTTTCACATTGAGAAAAATGTAGGCTTGGAAAAGGACCATTTAACAATGATTTGGGACATGAAAAATCTATTAGAAAACCCTCAAAACTAACCAAAAAAGGATCAATGAAATAAAACATGTGCACTGAACAAAACACACTAAAAATCTGTAGTTGGAGGGACAGCTGTTCGAGGACCGTGAGTAGAGGGATAGTGGCAGGGGCTAGGCAAGATGTTGACATACCAGGTGGGGTTGGATTAGATGTGTGGGGGGACAAGTGCAAGAAG
Source organism: Gnetum montanum (assembly GCA_015680685.1). Lineage (NCBI taxonomy): Eukaryota > Viridiplantae > Streptophyta > Gnetopsida > Gnetales > Gnetaceae > Gnetum > Gnetum montanum. The sequence continues at coordinate 41,069 of MNCI01035592.1, forward strand.
TGGATTTTCTAGTGTGCAAGTGAACTTGCAAGACAACAGTGGGATTTGAGGTGGCATGGGCTTCGGGTAAGAATGGGAATTCCAGCCCTAGGGGTTTCTTTGGCACATCAATGAGAAATGGGGAGTCACTCAAGTCGGAGGTGCCTCAGTTGCCATCGATGGCACTAGAAAATGGGTTGTGGCCATGTGGGGGCTTGATAATGTTGGGGTGAGAAGTCTTTTAGAGGAGCTCATCCTATTTATTTTTCATAGTATTGAGGAATGGGACCATGTTCTTTTAGGAGGTCCCTGGTTTTTTGGAGCAAGTGGCCTAGCCCTCATGACTTGGAAGCTTGGGGCACACTAGGATAAAGATCTTTCTTGTGGGATCTAGTTTGGATTCGTGTTTCTAGGGTACCTTGGAAGGTCTAGACACCAGAGTTTTTCCAATCTCTAGTGGATTTTCTTGGGGAATTCATTGTTTTGGATAAACCCACTAGGACTATGGAGAGGATGGGCTTTGCTTGCTTTTGTATTTGGAGATCTCGCTCTCCCAAAGACCTGCTAAAGGACTTGGATTTGGCCCTTCCCTTAGGGGAGAAGAGGATAATGGTGGAGTACAAGAACTTGGTCATGGAAAGTAAGGAATTCGAACCCAATGGGGACCCTTATCAGCACTGCCAGAAAGCAAGGCATCTTACAACAAATTGTTGGGTTTAGCCCAATGCTATGGGCTCTGACAAATGGCAACTTATCAAGAAAAAGCCTAAGAAGTATCTCAATGAACAAACTAAGATTGTTGTTTCATGCCCCCCCTCTCCGAAAGGGCCTACAACGAAGTCAAGGACACCTTTAGGCTAGAGTAAATCACCGACAATGTCCAAGAATAGGGGTGGAGAGGGCCCAACATCTTCCCCTATCCCCAATACAAGTTTTACCACTCTACCTAAGGTCAATACGTCTAATAAGGACCTTTCTAGGAAGTTGGGTTACCATTGTTCAAGGATCCTCTGAGCCAATTTTGAAGGAGATTCTATGGTCCCTTGTGGACAACAATGAGGGTTTCAAGGTGTCCATGGAAGCTAGGTAGGTTGGCCATCCACCAACACCAATGGTTTGCAACAGACAAACCCAACTTGAAATTGATTTAGCTATTCGAAAGATCCTTGATGAGGTCTATCACAGACACTCAACTGGGTGGTCATGAAGATTATGACATGGAATTGCAAGGGGCAAGGCATCCCCTATAAACAACATTAGAGAAATTATGCACAGAGAAAACTATGAAATCATTTTTCTACAAGGAACGAAGTTACAGTCTCAAGAATTTGAGTTCTTACAATATAGTGGCTAGCATGTCTAGTAGGTGGCTTATCATGGCCCTACTGGGGGCCTTGCTACTTTGTCTAAATTTCAACTACATGCACTAGATGTTTTAGATTGAAGCATCACAGTTCATCTTCCTTCACTCAAAATTTTCCTTGCCAATTTATACAAGGTAAGGGAATGGGATAAACACTTCATTGAGCTAAGAAGAATTGTGATGCTCATCCCTGACCATCGGTGTTGGGTAGTGGTGGGAGATTTTAATCAAAGACTTTATGCATGGGAGAAGATTGGTATCAAATGAATGGAGCTATTGGGTGCAAACCTTTTTTTACAATTCATTCACCAATGCAACTTGGTGGAGTTAGAGATTAAGAATTGCCATTTCACCTAGAGCAATCAAAGGAAAATCACTGCCAAGGTAATGTCTCGTATTCACTGGGTGTGGATGGGTGTCTCATTATTACTTTAGTACGATGTTTGTGTTACAAGTACTAAGCAGAGGACCTCAGACCATAGATCCCTAATTTTTCAAATTGGGAAGCAAGATGTTTTGGCCTCGTTCTTTCATTTCGAACGGGGTTGGCTCATGAAACCTTGGTTAGGTCATCGGTTACCATGATCTGGAAGAGGTATCCATCTGGTCATGACCCTTGAGACTTCCTTAATAATGGGCTTAAAACCCTTAAAAAGGAAATTTGATCTCATAGAAAGGAGGAGAAGTGTATTTTTAGGCTTCAAAGGGGCAAGATGGAGCAAAAACTTCGGCATGTCTAGGCAAGACAGGAACAAGAAGAAGACCTAACACAAGATTGTATTGACCTAAATCATCGGTGTAAGACTGGATGGGAAAAACAAACACCAAAAGATTGTCAGGCAGACACAGCTGACCCTGCCTTCACCCGAGGGCAAGCTAGAAAAGGAAACGAAGGCATAGTGCCTTAGATGGTCTGCACGCCAATCAACCAAGGACTTCCCCGAGTGTAAACTATGGCTTGCACTAGGATTATTGTAACTAAATGTCAACAAAAATGTACGAATTACAAATTGAGCATATATACAGAATAGTATTGTGAAAAAAATGTAAATTGAATATAAAACAAAGTAAACAAAGTAATGGCTAACAAAACGAATTGTATTATATTGCTTAGAAAAGATGTGTACCAATCAAAGTGTAGCTACACATATGGAAGGCAGGTCAAGCACCAAGCCCTAGGGTGATGTGATGTGTTTCAGAAGTGCTTGGATGCTAGGAGTCATGTGTGCCTGAGCGCCCAAGGATTGATGGTCTAAGTTTCCTAAGCCGTCAACCTTCAAAATTGCCAACCTAATTTATGTGAATTGATAGGGTATTTATAGGGTTGGGCCAGGCTTAGGCACAAAATTCATGAATGGAATCAATGGCTAGGAGATGAGAGGAAAATGGATCTCGTGACACATGTCCAATGGACAACTGTGTGTGAGTTGGACATGTATGAGCAAGGTACATTCTAAACCAGGTGCATTTTATCTTATGACATGTGACAACTTTCTCAAGCTAGCTTATGCTCATGGCACATACAATTCAAAGCATAAGAGCTTTACAAGCTCTTAAATGAAAATTTACAAGGTGATAATATATGACAAGAGAAATTGGCTCTGGCTCACTCAAAACTTTTGGATCTCTAACTTGACTGCTACAGAGTTTCGATTTGAGTGGTTTTGTGGCTGTTTGAGGTGTTTCTGCCTGACAAGAACTTCTAGCGTGAGTTGATTTTCTCTCAACATGCTCATGCTATACTCACACTACACTCACGTTGCACTCATGCTACAACGTGCCTTCAGTGTGACCTCAGTGAGTGAGTTGAAAATGATGCATTCCACTCCAAATTTTGATTTTTGAAACTTGATTCTTGAAGTGTAAGGATTGCCTGATTGTGATTGAAAAATTGAGCTTGAAATTTCCTTGTTTTGATCCATTTATGGCAGCTCATGTTGGACTCACGCTGTAGCATGACCACTACGTGACCTACAGCATGACCTACAAAACTTGCAATTTTGAACTCAAAATATGGAGGCTGAAGTTTGGAGTTGTCGACCATGAACCATGTGGGTGACTTGCACTTTGGAAATCCAATCATTTTGACTCAATGTTTGGGCTCTAAAAGTTACTCACGTTGCACTCATGCTGGCAACGTGACCTCAGCATGAGTGACAGCATGAGTGAAAGATTTTGCACTTTTTGACATGAAATTTGAGTCTTTGGATGTTGAAACTTTGAACTTTGAACTAGGCACAACAATGACCCTTGAGAATGCCTTGCATTCTCTGACTTCTTTTGGTGTTGGTCACAGTGAGGGCAAGCTAGCTTGACAATGTGAGCAAGCTGGGCTTTAGCTCCATGCCTTAGTCAAATTTTACCTCCCGAAACTTCCAAAAGGCTTGAATCATTCTCATTTCAAAGTGCTAGGCCAAAATTAGTGGTGTTTCATTGGTCCCTCTTTGTTGACATTTGGAGGAATCCACCCGAGAGGCATCGACAAAGAAGCACAAAACACCATGAACAACTGAGTATCAAGCATTAACCGTTAGCCCTTGGCCGGGTGTCATCGCACCATTTTCAGAAGTACATGGGCTTGAGGGAATGTGGTTCAAGATGTAGGGGAATTGGTTGTAACCAGGGGAAGCCAAGAGTTGATCAAGGGTTATAATTACTGCCGAGATCATGGGAGAGAAACTGCTCTCACTTGAATGAGCTAAATGTTTGGTCCTTTTCAATAGCTAGTGTTCAACAGAGTTGGAGCCAAGATATTGCAGGTGCATTTGTTGGAGAAATGAGACTCTTGTAGAGTGTTTACGGGACCTATTGTAAACAGCCAAAGCCCCGCAATGATGTGCAACGTGGTTTCTTTGAGACACGAGTGTAATTGTTTTCAAGAAAATTTTCTTCTCGCTTGGGCCTTGTATGAGAGTAGCCAATAGTCTTTTGTTTATGATGTCAATGGGGTCATGAAGACCTTTTCCATGCATTTTTCTCTTTGACCTTTTTTATTCTTTTCTTTTTTTTGTTTGTTTCTTCTTTTCTTTTGTTTTTGCTTTGTTTTGTCTTTTATTTTTCTTTCCATTTTTGGTCTTTTTGAAAGAGCTTACTTTTAGTGTTGTGCTCGTGTTCAAGTGCTTGCATTTTGTGTCATGCATCGTATATTGTGTTTTGCGTTGCAACTGCTTAGAGAGTCACAGTGTGCAATAGTGTATCAAGAGTTTTGAGATGAGTAGGATGTATCAAGGGGGTGTAATTCAATAGGTTGAGGGGAACATGATGGGGAATAAGGAATGTATTAGGAGTTAAGAATGTACTTATGAATGGATTGATTAGCCCAGTTACATGCGTCAGGAAGAATGTGATACCTTGTCTTCATGATGAAGCGCACTTATGCACGAATGCCTCAGGTGTGTCATCCTGCAAACACAACTCCAAGAAGACAAGAAAAATACAAATGAATCGGTTAAATAAGAACTTTAAACAAGGGGATGGAGCCACCGCATGAAATTTTTAAAGCAGACAGAATCATGAATAGCATCAGCCTCATCAAGGCCCATGAGACAAATTATGCAGTAAGTCTTTGTGGAACATGAACAGCCAATTGTAACAACACATCTTTTTAGGTTTTTCCTGATCATTTATGATGTCACCAATTTATAGTCTTAGCGGACTGTTGCGGGTTAGTTTCACATCATAACCCTTTGGATGACACCAGTTTAGCATCGTAGCAGATGATGCATTGCTAGTTTATAGTCATAGTGGATTGTGAAGAGGCAAACTAGTTTATAGTCTTAGTGGACTCTAGATGCTAGTTTCACGTCATGGCAGATAGATGTGGTAGTTTAGCATCATACCAGACATAGCTCTGTGGTGTTAGTTTATTGTCATGACTCCAAGACATTCTGTGGTATTAGTTTTAAGT
>MNCI01035595.1:0-36657 GCA_015680685.1 Gnetum montanum
GGTGAGCAAAGTGAAGAAGAAGCATGCAATTATTCCAAAAATTTAGATCTCATATGCATGGCACTTACAGATGAAAATTCCTCACATATGGCTAAATAATATGGTAAGTGTGACAAAATGTATAGTGAATTTAAAGAAGAAATTTTTCTTTTACATCATTTTATTAGAAAGGAAAAGAAATTTGTAATGTCTAAATTGCATGTTATTCATGATAAAGTGAAAGAAGAGATCTCAAACATAAAAGCTAAGTTTCAATAATTAACCTCTTTTAATAAGGATTTTAGCAAGGTTCAAGAAGAGGAGACTTCTGAAAAATATCCAAAGAATTTAGAGGAAGCCACACATGAAAATTCAAACTCAAGCATAGTTAGGTCTGATAATTTTGATCATGATTATAATACTTTATTGGTTTGTAAGAATGGTGGTTGTAAGAAAATTCATGATGATCAAAACAAGATTAATGCTTGGTCTTGTTGAAAAGGCTTTGGTAAGAAAATTACGTAGGTACCAATAAGTGAGAATAATGAGAAGTGGAGTAACAAAAATAATGCAATAAGTGATCAAAGGTTCTATCATAAAGAACATAGACAAATGGAGATATCACATACATGGTCAAATGAAAGAGAACTTAAAGATGAGGAGGTACTTCATGATAGGGGACTTCATATCAAACTCCATTAATCTTCTCTCCTCACTAGCAACTAAGGTAACTCAAGGTAAGTTCCATCTCTTTGCGTGCTAGTTAATAAGAATATGATTTGAAAAGTCCAAAATTTTTTGTATCTTGTCAAGATTAGAAAAGTGTCAAAATAATTTTTTGGAGAATCTCTTACATTCATCCTTGATTTTGACATAAGTGATTTTATGAAGATTTTTAGTATAAAACTTGTAATAATTTTCTTTAGACCTTCATCTTGTAATAATTTTAGTTTGATTTCTTTTCTTGCACTCAATCTTGCTTAATTTGAAATTCTTGTGATGATCTATATCTATGCTCACATCCTTTGGAATACTTTTTCTATCTTTGAGATAAGACAAGCTTTTAAAAAATTCTGATTAGAGACCTTAGTCTCCACATTTGATCTTAAGGTTAACCTATAGTTGTAGTGTTTTGGTGATTTACAACATTTACAAAGCTCAAGATAAGCAACACATGTGTAGGGGGAGCCTATTCCTCATTATCCATCATTATCTTGGAGGTCACCAATGTAGGGAAAGTGTTTTGAGACTTCAACCAAGACACATTGAAACAACAAGGTTTTCTAAAATGAGAAAGATAATGACATCAAGAGGTAATTTTTCTTTTAGGAAGATGGCTGAGTCTTGAAGTTGTGTTCTTGATATCCCTTGATAAAAATGAGGTATATATACATATTTCTCTATCATCATGATTATCATTTTGTNGGTTATGCTTGTGGCATTGCTTTGTACAAAAAGAAAAATATGCATGTTTCTCTCATGGCTTCCATATCCTTGTGTTGGTATTTTCCAGATTTCTAGTTGAATATAGAGATACATGATCTAATGAGATAGTTGTTTTAAGAAGATAGGCTACTTGTTCTTACATGATCTATATTTGGCCTCTATCATCAAATTGTATGTTTTTGGTCTTTTCTTTTTGTAGCTTCTTATTTGGAACTGAAAAGAGAAAATCTTAATGTATCATCAACCAACCTATTCGATATTCAAGCATAAGATGAAGTAAGAAGTACCTATATTTTTATGAAATAATGGAAATAGTGATATTATTCCTTACAACATTATGAGCAAGAACATGATCATTCTACTTATGGAAAATTATCCATGATTTTGATTAAAACATCCTTTGATTATATTTCCTTAAAATGTATTTCCTAGCTCAAGTATTTAAAATTTGACATGACTAGTTTCACATTGTGAAGTTGCATTGCTATATTCTCCTTATCATAAAGATATGTCCTATTCTTTTATTGATTTTTTACAAAGATGGAGAATATTAGAACATTAAGATAACCATGTGGCTTATTGATTTAGAGATAGGTTACTTGATCTTCAAGGCCTATACTTCACTTCAAGCTTTAAGTTTGAATATCAATTGGAAGGCCTGGATTAGTTGTTGAAAAATTTGAGGCAACTCTTCATGGAACTTAGTGCTGAAAAATGTGTGCTCTTTAATTGATATTATTGCTTCACTAAAGGTTTTTTTATTTATTTCCTTGATATTATGCCATGATTGTTGATTATGCATATTTCATTTCTCTCTCATGATGACTCTTTAATTGGTTTTTATGCCTTATCCTTTTTGTTGCTATTCAAAAAGGAAGAAAGTAGTATGGCTATATTTGTATGATCATTAATCGATTTTCTTATGTTTTGAACAACAAAAAAAAGGTGGAGAATGTGGACCTTTTGGTGTGTCAAAATGTTAAGAAAAATGAAGACAAGGTTGTTTGTGTGTGATTATGCTTGTAGGACAAGAACTTGGATTGAGATAAGAAGGTTTGTGGAAGATCAAAGTGTGGACAAGGAATGATGAATTCATCATGCAAAGAACGATTTAAGAAAGACATCTCTAAGAAATAGTAGATGTCTTGGAAAAATTAGAGGATGCATAGGAAAATATGTCTTCAAGAAATAGCAAACATCTTTCCTCAAACAAAGATGGCTTCCAGCAAGCAAAGATGTCTTCATAGAATCTAGGCCAGTTTCAACAAGACATCTTTCATTAGATAAAGACATCTTTCCTAGACAAATAAGTATTTCTATAATAGAGAGTAAATATAGAAATACATCTTAGGCATGAAGAAGACATCTTCCATGACTGTTAGCTAGTTTTTACATGAGTTCCAAGATGGATTTGGAAACATGGTAGTTCTAAGAAGACATCATATGCATTGGAAAATATGCAAGCTCTTGTAAAATTCTTGTCTAATAAATTTTCAATCATTGTAATCCTTGTTTCTCTTCATTGTATTATCATTTTTCAATTGTAAAGTGTGTTGTACCTCAAAGTATAAGGATCATCAAACTGAGTTTCATTCATCCCTTGTAACTATTTTTCTCTCTTAAACCTTGTGAGGTTGATGTACATCTTGTGGGAAGGCATCTTGATTGAGCTTGCCAAGATTCTGCAAGATTGAGTAGTTGGTGTTGTGGCACAACACTCCTGATTAGAGCTCAAGATCTAAAGGTTGTGAAGCCTTTAAATCACATTTCAAGCCTAATGTGACCTTTCAGGGTTGAGTGGTTGGTGTAGTGTCACAACACTCTAGAGTTGGGCTTGAAGACTATATAGGGTGTGGACCCTTAAAACCACATTTTGAGAGAAACAAAGTCTGAAGGTGTGCTTCCAATCTACCCTTTGAGTGTGGACTACCCAAGTTGGGGAACCATGTTAAATTCAATGTACGTGCTTTGTCTCATAAATTTTAAATTGAGGAACTTATTCTTCCCTTCCTTCTAAGTTCAATGATCCACGTATCAGTCCTACATAATGATTTTCACATCAACTGCCATGTCAATATTAATAAAATAAATACTAAAAGAGCCTATTATATTAAGGANTATCAACTGCCATGTCAATATTAATAAAATAAATACTAAAAGAGCCTATTATATTAAGGAAAAATTAAGAGCTAGATTAACAAAAGATGTGTCAAAAATTAAAATAGATCTATTCATATGGATGCCTATAGTCATTAATAACATTAAGAGAGTATCTTAGTGAATTTAAGAGATTAAGAAATATGGAAGAAGATTATTCAAATAGCTTATCTTTGAGTGAGTGAATTAAAAATAAAGCTTCAAGTATAAATTTATGAAGCTATGTTGGATTTTGAATTATAGAGCTAGTAGCAAGTAGAGTCAAATGTCAAAATAGAGTAAGAGCCACATTACAAGTGTAGAGAAAATCTTCCTTAAAGATCTTCAAATTTTAGCTCAAAATGTCTCATAAAGAAAACGAAGAAGTAGTACAAAAGTTCCAAGACATCGACACCTTTGGCTTCTCTTATTACATTTAATATTTTAAGCTCAATATATAATACCTATGATAAAGGATTGATGTTGGGCACTTGGATTTAGAGTAAGAGGAAAAAAAATTCTTTAATTTTGATGAAGATCATATTTAATTAGAAAAATAGAGCTTAAAATTTTACAAATAATGGAGGAATAAAGAGAATTTTATAAGAAAAGATGTCTTCATGAGCTTGGTTTCAGGCCTAGGACAAATATTATAAGAGATTTTATAAATCACTTAGTAGTTAAAACTATCTATGAAAAGGATAAGCTTTGCTTTAGAGAAAACATAAAGTAGTTCATCAACATCACTGTAAGAAAAATCTAATGAGATTTATAGTCTTATTGAACCTAAAGAAGTTCTTAGTGGCATATTTTGGGTATACCTAGAAAAAATAAAGGTCATCAAGATTTCACTAATATAGCTCACTAAAGCTTGGGGACATCAAAATGTTATTCTGTAGAGATCAGGTTCTCACACATAATTTTTATTTTAGCTTTAAACTTTTTGTAGGATGTAAGAAAAATATTATCATTGATTATCATGTTTTACCCTAGGTTCTTTAGAAAATAAGAAAAACTTTCTCCCTATGTAATATATGAACAATATATTGTAGCATAGCTTGGTAGAGATTCATGAATAGATGGCTCAATTAAATTTAAGTTCAATTTTAATAGAATATCTATTAAGTGAGATTCTAGAGCTAAAAAGAATATCTCCAATATTCACTAGATATGCATCATAGTGTAGAGCTCATCTTGAACACCCATATTATGATTTCTTTCTAGCTATATACCAAAAGAACTATTTTAATAACCACGACTTAGAATTTTTTATGAACTATATATATTCCCATTTTTTAAAGTTGATCTTAGGAGCTTTTCCATAATGAATAATCAGAAAATTATCAATGAAATCAAGAATAAGTGTCATGGAGCTATATTTCTGCATGCACATTATACTCAAATTTTAATAATAGGTTTTGAAGTACAAACATATAAACTTTCAAGATTTGTAGCCTCATACATAGAAACTCTAGAAGTGGAAAGATAAGTATGGAAAATCCCCTTACGACATGACTACAAGCATAAGGAATTTTTTCACTTAAATTATAGCTTTTGAAAATTCAATAACATAGGGCATCTAGAGGGCATCGTAAAGTGATACAAGGAATAATGTGATTTTTCTATAGCTCTAAAAAGAATATATTCAGCTACCTAAACTCATAAAGTCCATAAACCTAATGAAATAGATGTAGTTTATAAATGACCTACTAATAAATAAGTCAATTAGCCCAAGGATGAAGCACCATAGTAATTAAAAAGAAGCATTTCAATAAAGCTCTTGACCTATGCTTGTGATCAACTAGTCATTGAGATTTGTAGATGGATAGAAAGTAGAGATCATCCCTTGGCTAAATGATGAGTGGTGAGAGGTACCCCTATGCCCAACCATATGAATCATAAAGTGTTCATGCATGATTTGATCAAATTCCATGGACTCTATGTCTTTGGGTACACTAGTCTTCTAGGAAGTGAACTTTGCCCTAATAGTCATTTGTTGTCTTCTCAATACACTTGTGATGCACATGGTATGGTTAAGTGTAATCGAGGCATATGATTTTTATTATTTTATGTTTTATTTTCATGGTACTTAAAATAGAGAAATGAAGAAATTTAATAACTAATGTGATTTAACTAATTAAATAATCTCTGACTAGTCCTAACATTATTATTCGGTTCCACTTTTCATACACATCCTGAACCCACATAACCACTACTAGGATTACCAAGCACTATGCTACTGGGTAAACCAAGCAATAATGTTACAGGGATTACCAAATGAATACATGTTTACACTCAAAGTGATCGTACTAATGTGTTTAATCTATTTAGCTTAATTAATTAACTAATCACTTCAAGTCTAACTTAGCTTAATTAATTGCATAATTAATGAAAATAATAAATGCATAAATAAATTATTAATCTAATCCAAGTGCTATAAGGTTTGATCAAAAGGCTTTTCTTTATTTCTATTCACGCTAGTGTGTTCAAATACAAAATAGTGCTTGAATAAAGATCCATACACTTTTTGACTCCTACTATGGGCACTTAGAGAAATATTCTAACTATAAAATGGAAAAGCTACAAGAGCTCTACTACAACTATCACATGACATTCATAAACACAGCTAGTGAGTGCATATTTATAATTTTTTTTCTAGAGCTATAATAATAGTGCCCCATAGATGCAGCTATTGATGTCAACCTTTCCCATGCTAAGCATGGGGCCATGATTAATAATTTTGATTTTAAAAAAATTGTAACACCAAAAGATGACCAAAAACGTTTAGCTCCAATTTCACCCCTACCCATTATTCAATAGATATCTATGCAACATAATCCATGAAGAATGTAAAGGGCCCTAGATCTACAATCTAACCTTAAAGAAAATAAAGAACTTTGTTAGAATAAGAACACTCTTGTGAAACTCTGTTACTTCTATATCTCTTCTATATTCCTTCTATCTCATAAATGAATATGTGCTACTAAAATTATATATGCCTTGATCTCCCAAGAATAGATTTGGAAAGATAAGCATGAATCTCAGAAATCATGGGGATGATCCTTATCATTTTAATTAAGAATCTTCTTAATATAGGAGAAACTAAACATGGAATTGGATACAACTTACATGAATAGGATCTCATCTTATTTAGTATAGATTTATAGATTAGATCTATCTAATTCTATTGTAAAAAATCTAGTCATCATATTCCACAAACCCCCCATAATGGTAAGAGGTTCCACTCCAAGGAAGTTTTTGAAAAATTCAAACTTCTCATGAGTCAAAATCTTGGTAAAAATATCTACCATATGTGTTTTAGTCACACAATGTTCCATGTTGAGTATGCTATCTTGGATTAAGCTTTTGAGATGATGATGCTTGATATCTATGTGCTTGGAATGCCCATGATGAACATGATTGTGAGCCACCACAATAGCACTTGTGCTATCATAGTATAAGAAAATGAAAGGTTCAAGTATATATCTTATTTTAGTGAAAATGGAGTGGATCCATATGGCCTAAGTAGCATAATTTTATGTAGCTATGTATTCTACTTCTACTATTGAGAGTGTGACTATAGATTACTTCTTTGATCCCTAGGAGATAAATGGTGGACCAAAGAAAAAAGAAAAACTAGAACTTGACTTTCAATCTTCAAGGTTACCTCCCCAATCTGGATCAGTGTATCCTCATATCTTAAAATTTTTATGTTGATGAAATGTGATCCTATAATCTCTAGTAGTTTTTAGGTATCACAAAGCCTATTTTGCAACATTCCAATGTGATTCATGGGGATCTTGCATGAACCAAGAAAGGTAATTTATAGCATACTGGATATCTGGAGAAGTACTGGAGAGATACATTAGACTACTGACTAGGGATTTGTATAGTGAAGGGTTAACAAATAGGAATTTATCATCCTTGGTAAGTTTTGTACCAAGGGAGAGTGATGTATTTGAAGGATTACAATTAATCATGCCAAATTTTCTCAATTAAGGATTGGGAGAATTTCCTTTGACATATAGAAATTGATTTTGCTATTTGGATAACTTCAAAATCCAAAAAGTATGACATCTTCCCTAGATCAGACATTTCAAATTCTTTTTCCATGGAATTAAGAAAATTATTTCCTAATGTAGTTGTAGATGAAAAATAGATTAAATCATCTACATATAAACAAAAAAAAAATATAATCATCTTCAAATACCTTTTTTTATATAGATATTAGGGACTAAAGATTGGTGAAGCCTTCTTGCATGAAACATCCATGAATACATGTGTACCATGCACATAGAGCTTGGTTGAGCTCATATAATGCTTTATGGAGTTTGTAAACATGATTTTTTCCTTTTAACAATGAAGCTTGGTGGTTATTCCATGTAAACTTCTTTATTAAGAAATCCATTGAGGATTGAACAAGCCACATCTAATTGATAAACCACATAGCTAGATTGTGCAGCAATGTCAAGAAAGATTCTCACAAATTTCATCCATAAAATAAGAGAAAAGTTATCATCAAAGTCTCTACCTTGATATTGCAGATATCCTTTGGCAACTAGGCAAGCTTTGAATTTTTCTATTTCACCATACTAATTTCTCTTAATTTTAAATATCCATTTTAAGTCAATATTTTTCTTACTAGGTGGAGGAGGAACTAGGCTCCAAGTATTGTTTCCATGAATTTGTTACAGCTCTTTCTCCATGGTAGCAATCCAACAAGTATCATGCACAACTTCGTTGAATGTGGATGGTTCCAGAAAATCATCATTTCTATCCTTCATCAACATAAGTAGCATAAAGAATTCATTGTACATGATGGTGAGGAGAGAATTTTCAATGTCTACCACATACTAGGTTGGGTGTACATTGTTCTCCGTAAGGTGACTATGGATCATGCACCTATTGAAATTCATATTCAACATTTGTAAGGTTGGATGATAGGTAGCTAGTCGAGATGTGGATGATATCTATCATGGAGTCGACATTGTTGATGTAGAATGTGTCCTAAATGGAATGGTTTGTGATGGTGCGATTGCAAAGGTTTGGCCTATATGAGGGAATGATATCTGATGACATTACTACATAGTATTGGCATGAGAAACATTATGATTTTTATCCCAAAGTGGAGCTACATTGGAAATAGTTTTAGGTGGGATTGATTTCCTAAAATGAGGAAAAAATGAATAGTAGGTATACATTCTATCTCCAAATTCTAACATTAACACATATGTGAAATTTTTTTTATTTGGGCAATTGGGATCCCTACAATGTGAGCTATAAAATCATGGATTATGAGTGGCCGATGAGCATGCATGAATATTTAGCCTTTGCTATGCTGAAATCTAGTATGAAATGATGATGTTGATGAAGATGAAATATAAAAAATAGGAAAAGTAATACCTTTATGATCATGCCAGGGTTGTATATGATATGTAGAAAAAGCTAGTCATTTTTTTGGGCTTATTACTTCTACAGATTCATATCCAAAGTTGGTAGTAGTAAGCACATTTTCTACTAGTTCATGTGCCACAAGTGAGAATGTTTGTTGGTGGTTAAGTCCTAGACTTGAATTTGGTGTTGTCTATGTGAATCTTCCCAATGCATTAGAGTGCAAGACATGACCTAAAAAATAAGAATTTGGCTGAAATTTTGAGGCCTACATGGTGTGTAAATAGGAAATTTGTGTATTTTTTGGGTGGTGACATGATGGGAATCTTGGATGGTAATTTGTATTTGGCATGGGTTGTGATTGTCAGACTTACCAATTGTATAAGAATGCAACTGCAATTGAAATCTATTGTAACTCCTAATGCTATGTAATTGGGATCCATTGTGTTGTGAAGAGTGTTGGGAAAAAGAAGGAAATTGCACATATTGGAAGTTAGAGGCTTGCATGTGTTCATCAATCAGATATTTTCTACCATAGGAAAGATTATTTTTCTATGAAGGCCCCACATCAGCAGTATTTTTTATTGCTTGCTACAACAAACTAGAAATAGTGAATCTCTTGTGTTTGCCACTATTCAAAGGAGACTCATTGCATATCATTGGTGAAACCATTACATTGAGATTGTTGCAAATCTTATTCACTTTGTGTAATATTTGTTCTCATGACTTCATGTTCTATAATTTTAACATTGCTAAAATTTTCATAGAAAACCACATCACGTGATTCTATCACCTTTTTATTATTTTGTCATAACATTTGTAGGTTTTGGACATTGTGGAATAACCAATGAAAATACAAGGTATAGCTTTCATATCTAATTTTTGCCAATGTTGTGTAGGGATTTTCACATAGCAAGGTGAACCAAAAATTTTTGAATGAGAAATATTGGATGGATAACCATGCCATAATTCATATGGCATTTTATTTTGAATTGATCTTGATGGTACCTTATTTAAAATATAAATTGATGTTGCACAAGCTTTTCCCCAAAACATATTTCCTAAACCTAACATTTGAAGTAGACACCTTGCCATTTCAACCATTGTTCTATTTTTCCTCTTAGCAATGCCATTTTGTTGAGGTGTAAACACTGTGGTAGTTTGATGAATAATCCCACTTTTCTAGCAAAATTTATCAAATTCATTTGATAAAAACTCACCACTACGATCTGTTTAGATTTTCTTAATTGTATTGCCACTTTGATTTTCTACTTCCACCTTGAATTCTTTAAAAAATTCCAATGCTTAATCTTTTAATTTCATAAAATACCCCCAAGAAAATCTTGAAAAATCATCCACTATGATTAACATATATCAATTTTTACCTAGGCTCAATGTTTGCATGGGACCACATAAATCCATGTGAACTAGATCTCATTTTTCTTGAGATTTATGTTCTTTTCTAGGAAATAGAAACCTTGTAATTTTTCCTAGTTGACATATGCCACAATCATGATTATCTGCATGTAGTCCATTGAGCCAAAGTTGACATGTCCTAACCAAGCATGCCATAACCATGTTATGTCTTTAGTGATAGTGAGACACTGAACATCCTTTTACATTTGAAACTTGTACATCTAATTCTTGCTTATAGAGATAATGGCAATACCTTTATCATCATCAACCTTAGAAATTTTACAAACATCTTTTTCAAATTCAACATGATACCCATTGCAACATAATGGACCCACACTTAATAAATTCTTTGAATGTTCTAGAACAAAATAGATTTTGGGAATAACATATTTGTTACCTTGAGTTTTTCTGAAAGTAAGTGATCGAACTCTAGCAATGGTTAACTTTTTTCCATTACCTATAGCTACCTTTCCATCATATTTTTCTAAGTTTGAGAATAGTTTCTTATTTCCTATCATGTGATTGCTACATTCACTATTAACATACCAAATATTATTGTTGTTGCCAATGGTACCTTTGTAGAGATCAAGAGTTGATTTTCCTCCTTTTCAATGTAAAATAATTTCTCACCTTTTTGTTGATGTTCATGTTCTACAATTTTTGCTTTGCCCTTCTTTTCATACTTCTTCCTTGACCAACATTCATGAGTATTGTGGGTGTTGGTACCACAAAAATCACAATCCTTACTTCCTTTGATTAATTTGATCTTCAACAACCATGATCTCTAGACTTGCAACAATTGTGTCCATGTCCTCTAAATGAGGATCCACTTGAGGATCTTTGATGTTGATTTTAATTTTGATTGGATGTCCTTTGAAATTGTGCTTGAAATGCATTTGTTGTTGAATCCTCATGATCAACAATTCTTTGCTCGTATGTCCTTAAGCTTCCTACAAGCTTAACCATGGTCATCTTATCAAGATCTCTTACTTCTTCAATAGCCATGACAATGGGATCATATCATTTGATTACACTTTAAAGGATCTTTTTAAGAACACGCCTTTCCACAACCATTTCTCCACAAGATTCAAGTCCATTTTGAACTTGTTGAAATTAACTAATGTATTGATCAATATTCTCTTAATCTAGCATGCACAAAAATTCAAAATCTTTTCTTAATACCTGTAACTTAACAACATGAACTTTTCATGATTCCTTCTATGTAATCTCTAGTGCATCCCATGTAGCTTTGTAAGTTCGATGCATGACAAGTTGGGAAAGATTGTTAAATCTAACCTAGATTGAATGATAAATAATGTTTTTTCATTTTTCTTACAAATTTTCTTAACTTCATTCTTTTCATCTTCCATCAAGGTTTGAAATGTTGCTTAATTAACATCTTAGAATCCATTTTTAACAAGATCCCACAAATCTTGTGAGATCAAAAATGTTTGCATCTTGATTGCCAAATATTCATAATTCTCTCCATTGAAGATAGGAACTTGGAGAGACATGAATCCATGATTTTGGGCCGTTTTGGAGAGATCTGTTGCCAAGAATCTAAGCTAACTTGCTTCAATACCAAATGAAGAATCTAAAGGATCCTAGATCTGCAATCTAACCTTAAAGGAAATAAAGAACTTTTTTAGAACAAGCACACTCTTGGGAAAATCTCTTACTTATATATCTCTTCTATATTCCTTCTATCTCATAAATGAATATGTGTTGCTACAATTATATAGGCATTGATCTCCCAAGAATAGATTTGGAGAGATAGGCATGAATCTTGAAAATCATGGAGATGATCCTTATCATCTTATTTAAGGATCTTGTTAATATAGGATGAACTAAACATGTAATTGGATAAGAATTACATGAATAGGATCTCATCTTATTTAATATATATTTATAGATGAGATTTTCCTAATTCTATTGTGGAACATTTATTCATCATATTCCACAGTCCAAGTGTTTGTTTGGCACTTGCAAATAGTATAGAATTTATGTATTTACTATAATATAATATAGAAAATCATGATCATCCAACCCTATTTTAATGATTAGGTTGTCATTTTACCTTATTTTATCAAATTGAGTTCTTCCCCAATCACTTGTAGAGGACTGGATGGTAAATCTAGTGCGCTTTTGGAAATTCTAAAGGGAAAAACAAGAAACAAAATAATATGTTTGAAATTAAATTTTGAGAACCAAAATTTTAAATAAATGCACAATGGAAACATGGAAAATGTTTTATTTTATTCATTGTTAATTAAAAAACTGAGAGAATTAAAAAATCAACAAATATCGAGAAATACTTTGAATAGGTTAAATGTTGGTTCTACATCATTATATGGAAGAAGCATTTAAACAAGTATTGCATACAAATTAGAAAAACTAGAATTAAACTCTTGTAAGTCTATATAGTATTCAGTTTAACTTTTCTACCAGGTTTATATATAATTTTGATGTTTGTTTTTTTTTCTACGGTGAGTATTTTATAACTCACTCATATCCTTAGGTTCAAGTTTAGAAAAGAGGTTACATTTTTTCTTGTAAACTATCCATTGGGTATGTTTTTTATTGATCTATAGAGGTTAGGATTTTAGTGAATTATCAATATAAGCTTTAGATCATTATTATTATGTTTATGTTGTAGGAAAAAAAGATTTGTCTCATGTATCAAGATTCAATACCATATGAATGACAATGAGATAAAACTTTAGACACCAAACAGTGGTAGCTTTTCATGGGTAATGGCTCTTTTGGTGGAAGTGGATGTTACATGGAATGTAGTGGCCATTTGTTATGATGGTTTCATGGGTAGTAGGGGAGATTTACAGTGGGCATTTGAATGGCATGGGTGTTGGTAGCAAGGTGGGAAAAATAAAAGGGGTCTCTAAGGGATGGCTCTTTGACAGGGCAACATTAGATCCTGGGAAGTCCACTAGTAGATGACGAGCTTCTTTCTTTCTTTTTAGGGCTCTCTTCTAAAACAACTACATCTCTCTCCATTGAGGCACATGTAGGTGGGCAAGGGGATCTCCAAGGGTTGAGAAACTAGTAGATGATAATTTTCTCTCTCTCTCTTCTCCTATTTTTCTTAGGAAAACAATGGTACAACTAACACATGTAGATGACAAGCATAGAAGGTGGGTTCTATAGTCCTGCTTCTTTGTTCTTGGTAATAGACCAATGATAGTTAGTAGTGGTAGAGCTATGTGGATAGTGGTTAATAATCTTAGTAGGAAACCAAGAGGTGATAATTTTCTTTTCCCTTTTCATGGTACACTCATGATGGCAGTAGACGTAGGACTAGAGACAATAACACATCTATCGACATGTGATAGTAGGTTCTAGTATCTTTTTCTCTCTCCCTATATAATGTTGCAATAGTACACAGTAGCAGTTGTAGGCATGGGTTCTACAATTCTGTTCTATTTTTGGTAGGTGATGCATCCATGGTAGGATTCTCCAAATTGGGACAAATTTCTCTTTCTCCTATTGGTGATGGGGCACGTTCTATCTATGCATTAGAGATGTGTTAATGGACCCCTTCATCCAACCTCTTCTCTCTCTCTCCCTCCTCTAGTCGGTATAGGCAATGATGGTTGTGGAAGCATCTACAACAAACCAGGGGCGAATGGCAGAAACAACTGGGAAGCAGGGAAAATTTATTTTGATTACCTTTTATATTCTTGAATTTGAGACACTCATTCCAATTAAAATTTTCCATTTTTATTTTACTATTTTCAAAAGGCCATTTCTTGGGTTTCTGTACCTATATGGGAGGGCCCTTAGGAAATAGTCTTCTCAAATGAGTTTTCTTTTTTGTTGGTGGATCCAAATTTTATGCATCAACATCTTTTTGATGCTAGAAGGAGGGCCTTTCTCTTGCCTTTTGTTTATTAGCTCTTCTTGACATTTAATTGTGGCTATTTTGTTTTCCAATCCTATCTTGGACCAGTTGAATTTTTTAAAAAAACCTTTATCTTCAAAGCCTTTATTTTCTACCTTTTTTTATGCTTTCCATTTTCGAAAATTTTTTATTACCATAACCTTTTTTCTTATAACCCTCATTTCCCAGTTCTATTTTCGAATTTTTGATTTTGGTGGTCCTTACCTAACTCCTAACTTGGGTGAGGTGATTTTATTATTTAATTTTAATTTTTTTTCTAAAATTTTTATTTTTTTTATTTTCCTTTAAACTTCAAGAACTTATTTTTCATTTAATTTTTTTAAAATAGTGTATTTTATTTTTTTAGAAAAAAAAATATTTTTTAAAATAGCATATTTTAATGTTTTTTCTTTGTTAAAAAATTATTATTGCAATATTTCTTTTCCTTTTACTTAATTTTATAGATTTATTTTAACATTTATATTTTGTAATTTTTTCATTTTATAAGGGAACTCTCCTTTGCCCCCAACCAACCAATCACCCATCTCTTTGAATTAAGGAAATGAGAAGCTTTACGTTTCTTGAGTTCTAGTCTTAGGAGAACTTGGATTAGGATGGTAGCCAATCAACCCTCGACTCCCCTAGTGAGTAATCCCTTTAACTTTACTAACTACCTTGACATCCCAAAATTGCTCTAGAACATAAACCTGTTCTTCGATCCCATAACCCTTATTATTAATGCCTACCAACATATACATTGTTTAGAAACATTATTAGGGATTCATAACATTGTATAAAATGATATAGCATGTAGGGTGTTTGTGATAACATTCAGGAGTAAAGCAACCCAATTGTTCTTAATGCTTCCTAATGCCTCCATTGACTCATGGCAGGAGTTTAAATACAAGTTCCTAATTTAGTTTGACAAGTTCATGAGCCCTACCATAGCATCAAGCAATTTTACAAGCTTAAGGAAAATTCCTTGGGAAAATGTTTAGGACTACAACTTAATATTTCTCCATCAACTTACCTATGTGCCAAATGAGAGGCATCCACAACCTAATGGTATCCTTAACTTGTCTACCATTGATCCATTCTTTGCCTATTCCATTAAATTTGATTCCAACATAATGAAAATACAGGGAGCAATGGCTAAAGTTGTGAAGTGAGAAAAAATTACCTTCATGAACAACATCAAAACCTAATTTAGAATGATGAGCATTAGTAATCCCATACAATCTAACATTCCACCTCTACCAAATTTCCCAATGACCAACAATATGTTCTAGACTTCTTCCCCCTTTCAACTGACTCAACCTTCAAACAATAATTTCCAAGGTCCCACATCTTCTTCATTTATACCATCTAACACTAGTTTGAATGATAACCAATCAAAGGCCTTAATCCAATCAATCATAATTCCAAATGGGATATCTAATCTTGTTGAACCTACAACTCAAGCTTAAAGTTAGATGACCCAGATATTGACTTCACTTCAAAAGCTTTCCAATGAAGTACTTGAACTAAAGTGAAACAACAACAAGGGTCCTATATAACCAGAAAAGCCAAGTACATTAGTCAATGAAGTATTGTCACCTTCATAACATGAGGAAACATTCTAAAAAGACTTGTCCCAAATTTTTGGCATTATATGGCGATAATACCCAAGGCCAAAAAAATGAGAAAACCCCTATTATGGTCCTTAATGTACGTCATGAAATAGAAAATGAAGAGGTTTCCTCATTAGAACGAGTTATGGTAAGCAACCCCAACCCACATAACACTCACCACCAAAGACTTAGTGACATTATGAACAACACACAACAAACTAGGAATGGTCCTTATACTTTGAATAGAAGAGCTCCTAGTTAAAACAATATAAATACTTAAATTAGGTCATCCCAAAAAGACACCTCACAATGACCAAAGCCCCCTTCCATACTTAGAAGAACTCCACCTCAACAAGAAGCCAAAGATGAACATAAGACTTATAATCTAGTTGAGGATTTGAAGAAAATTAAAGCTAACATTTTAATGTGTGACCTTCTACAATTTACTGAAATGAAAGAGGTGATGTAGAATATAGTTCATACCCCTAAAACCAAAAAAGAAAGATTCCCAATCCTTGAAAGGCAAGTTCACTTCATAGAAAGTCCTAATGCATTATCAGTACAAAACACAAATAATTCCACAATGAGAAAGAAAGAGCAACCTCCTTTCCTAACAACTATAATTATTTTAGGAAAGAATGTGATGTCTGAAAACATTAGTGGCTGGAACACTAAGAGGTTAGGAAGCATACATCCTAACCCCGAATCTATGCAAGGGTTGTGCTAGGAAATAGGAATGAGGTGCCCTAAATAGTCTTGTCAATTATATAGGAACTTACTTGGTGTTAAAATGACCATGTGTAAGAGGGGTTTATACTGTGTTATGCATGGACACTGGGATAGGCTAAGGTAGAGTGTAGTAGGGTGTCCTAGTGTAAGAACAACAATGTAAATGTGCAAATACATATCAAATAGAAGAAAAATGTAATATTTATGCTTAATATCAAAGGAGAATGCTTGAAAAAGTGGAATAGAGCTTGAGAATGCAAAATGCACTACCCCAAAAAGGGGGAGTGTAGCTATTGTAGAAAAAGAGGTGAGAATGGTACATGCTATACAAGTAGGCATAGTGGTAGCATAGTAGTGCAGTCATAGTTTCTAGTACACCTAGGACATGGAAATAATAGTTGTAGTGGAGATTGAACCTACTAGGTTGGTTATTGCTATGTTTTACAAGTGCAATGGTGGACTACATTTTGGGAGGCGCCAAGGTGTAAAGCTTAGGTGCTTAGGGGCAAGAATGCCAAGGATGCTTAGAAAGTTAAAATGCCCAATGCTTTTTTGATTTTTCAACCTCTAGAGTGCTGAATGTAGGGTATTTATAGGTCTAGGGTTAGCATGAGATGTGGATCAAGTGTCACATGGCATGGATGCCATGTTCCATGAGCGTAGATGGGGTTATGCTAACATGTTACGCTCCCATGAGAGTAGCAACGTGTTATGCTCTAAAGAATAGCAATGGGTTCCTAGAGATTGTTGAATTGTAACAACACTGCTTAGACTACATGTACCAAAGTTTGAAAGAGCATAGTGTACGTTCAAATAGTGCAAAAAATAATGTGACTTAGAGGCTACACTCTGGGACTATGTTTTCCCCTATTTTGAGGAGGGTCAAGTGTAGCAACAATTTTAGGGATTGATGGGGGTGCAAAAGAGATGAAAATTACTAATCTTGGTTGTTGAAGGAATGTTGGAGTCAAGAAAAAGGTTGATGCTATGTTTTGGAGGCTATTAGAGGCTTCTCTCTAGTGTCAAGTAGCTATGCTCTAAAGCATAACACAACACTTAGTGAAATTTTGCAAAATTTTGATGTTTCACACTGGTTATGCTAACTACGCTCTGGGGCATAGTAGGAGAGGTAGTCTCAAGAGTTAGAAAATGTGTCAATGTGCCTTCCATGTTGAGCTAGCTTAATAGATCCTTTTCCAACACTTAGGAAAAATTGAGCATTAGAACCTATGCTATGGTTGCTACATTGGAGAGCGTAGTAGAGTGTAGCAACCCAAGAGAGAGAAAATTTGCTAAACTATTTTGTCCATCACCAACATTTCTAACAACCTCTAGCTTGGTACTTGGGTGAACTAGCAATTGGGACATGTGCTACGCTGGCTATGCTAGGGAGAATAGAAAGTGTGACAACCCAAGAGATAGAAAATTTATTGAACTATTTCATTCATCCCAAGTGATCCTAATAACTTCTAGCTTGGCACTTGAGCAAACTGGCCATGGAAGTGTGTGCTATGCTAGCTATGCTGGGAAGCATAGAAAGTAGATTGAGATTATAGCAAGACATTTAGAGAAATTTTCATGTCACTGCTAGTAACACTTAGAAAATTTTGAAAAATTGGCTGTAATGCATGCTATGCTGAACATATCACAAACACTTAGAAAAATTTTCTAAGTTTTGACACTTAGAAAAATTTACCATTAAAGTGCAGAAGCTCAAAATTGGTGGTGTTTCATTGGCCCCTCTTTGTTGGAATATGGAGGAATGGCTCAAGAGACATCAACAAAGAATATGAAACACCACAGTGAACACAACACCAAAACCACTCATTAGTGCATGATTAGACAATGTTTCACCATGCTTAAGAGTGCTAAGGGAATAAAGTATGGTTGGGAGTAGGTTAAGGCGATGGGTCAAGAGATAGCAAGTGGAAAAAATGCTCATTGTATATGCAGTTGTGGGATATGGCACCATGATGCTTATTGCCAAATCATGATCCCTTGTCGGAGTGCTTGTGGAGTTAGCATGCGGAGGTGGTCTGTCCCTTATATTTTGAGCTCTTGTTAGAGTGCTTGTGAGATGGTTGATCCAAAATTGGACCAATTGTAATATGGAAACTTTGCTATTTTTACTTAGGTACTCGTTTTGATCCATTTTTCTTTTACTATTAGTTTTGTTTTTATTTTCTCTCTCTTTTTTTTTTCACTTTCTTACTTCCTTTTCATTTGTTCTCTTTTTTTTGAGGATTTTTTGTTGCTGGGAGGACTACATACCACTCAACAAAATTTGCTTAGAGCCAACTACATCACATTTGTAGGACAGGTGTTTCCTCCTCAAGATGAGTTGTGTTACATCCACTTGGGGCTTTGACTAGCCCACAAAGGCCTCCTCCATGAGATGAGTTGCATTACGTCCGTCATGGTTTCTACAGGTGACTAAAAAAATGGTGTTATGTATATTAGAGAAGCTTGTAGGGAATGTGGGGAAATGTAAGGAAAATGGGTAAATGTGAATAAGCTATAATGGAAATAATAGGTATGCACACTCTTGAGTATCTTGGTGAGTTAAAGTAGATACATTGGAGTAGTGTGGTGACTTGCCACCTTGATGGAATGCACCCTTGAGCGACATCCCTGAACCTTCATCCTACAAATTCAACACAAAGAAAATAAGAAAAAACAACTACACAATGTGAGATGAAGGTCAAGCCCTATTTTCTAGGACACTACAAGGGCCATGAGTATTGTGTCAAGTGCAAGTGCATGCAATGCCTAAAGAAGGAAGGCTAGTGCAGGCATTGGTGGCAGAAAACTACGAAAGCTCTAGTAGCCACACTAGAAGTGAACATCCAAATGGCTAAAGGCATTGGTGATGCAGGTGCTTAGGAGTCCTCACCAAAGATAGAATCTATAAAACCCATTAGCATGGTGGGGAGCCATGCCATTGTATGCTATTCCAAGCCTGGATGATGGTGATGGCCGAAGGATGGTATTATTGTGGCTAGGCCATAGTATCACTAGTTCTTCAGCAAATGATGTTGATAGTGAGAGCTCTGACCAAGATGATTAGTGATGATGGTAGTAGCTATGGAAGGTCATCAAGATGCCTAAAGGCATCTTTAGAAGATAAGTAAGATGTTGAGGATAGTGACACTACAAATATTCTAGAGGGCTTTTCCTTGATGTCATGAACTTCATTCTAGAATTACAATGCCCCACCCCATTTTGCCTAAGATGTGTAAGTAAGTGATAGATGGTTGGAAGTATTCATGCTCACTTGTTCATAGAACTATGTTTGTTGAACTATGAATGTTGAACCATGAACCCAATTTTAGGTCTTGGTAGATTGCATGCTACATGGTTTAAGGTCATAGTAGACCATGAACCCAGTTTAAGGTCTTGGTAGAACATGATGTACTAGTTTATAGTCCTAGCAAAATGCTAAGTGCTAGTTTAACATCTTAGCAAATGGTGGATTACCAATTTAAGGTCATAGTAGACCATGCTATGGGTGCTAGTTTACTATTATAGCCCAAGGATATTCTATGCTAGTTTAACGTCATAGTAGATGTTTTGTGTTAGTTTAACATTGTAGCAGATGTTCTATGCTAGTTTAACATCATAGTAGACATTCACTTACCTTGCTTTTTCATTGAAATGGCATTTCACATGAGGTGTAGTACAAATTTAGGTATGAGTGGTTGATTGAATTGGTAATCTCATTGCCATTTTGATTAGCAAGCTTTAATGCTCCATTTTCATAGGCCTTTATTACCAAGAATTTGTCTATAGGCTCGTGAATGAGCTTGGGGGCCAGGTCCCCCTTATTGATTGAGTGTTAATGCTAATTGTGATGATGCTTTTTTTCATTGCTTTTTTTGATACCACTCGATGTGATCAAGTGTTTGCATGCGCTCATCCTCTATAGAGTTGAGGTTAATGGTTCTCAACTCATTATTTTGAACCTTATCAATGAAGATCAAAAGGATCATACAGAGTGATGAGACCTATAATTCAAGAGGCAACATTGCTTCAAATCCATACACAAGACTATATGGTGTCTTACCTGTTGTTGTTTTGAATGTCATGCAGTAGGCCCATAGCACATAGACCAGTTGTTCATTTCATTGTTGTTCAATGTTGTTAAGAATTCTCTTCAAAAGGTTGATGATAACTTTGTTCATAGCCTCTTCTTGGCCATTTTCTTGTGGGTAGTATGGTGATGAGAAGGAATGTTTGATGTCAAGATGTTCACAGAAGGCTTTTGTTTCTACACTGCTGAATTGTGACCTGTTGTCTATGACTATAGTCATGGGTAGACTAAATCACATCACTATGTTATCTAGAATAAATTTGCAAACCTATTGTGATGTTTTATTCTTAAGGGGAATGGCTTCAACCCACTTGGTAAAGTATTTAGTTGCGGTTATAATGAAGCTATGTCCCACAGAAGACTTAGGCATTATAGATCCTATGATATCCAACCCCCAGCATTGGAACGACCATGTGATCTATGTAGTATGTAGTTCGATGGGTGGCACGTGCATTAGGTTATCATGTCACTAATACACATCACATGTTCTTACCTTGGAAATGCAATTGCACTCCATGTAAGGCCAATAGTAGCCTAAGCATCTAATTCTTGCTACGATTACCTTGGGTGCTATGTGGCCTCCGCATAGTCCCTTATGGACTTGATCAACGATTGTTTGCACTTTAATACTACTAAAGTAGGTTAATAGTATTCCATCATAGGATCTATGAAACAAGGTGTTATCACCTACAAGGACATACTATCATGATCATTTTCACACTACATATTTTTGGGCAGAGGTTAGATTTTGCGAAGGCTCTCCCTATTGGAGGTATGTCTAAATGTTGTCATACCACTCCTAGGCATCAGTTGTGCTTGTCACTTCTATAGATGTAATGCTTTTTGTTTTAGAAAGAGATTTGGTGCAATCCACTATCAAAGAGGGCAAGGAAAAAAACATGTTGGGTGCTATGCTTAATGCTAAAGTGGCTAATGCATTAGCAATAGCATTTTTATTATGGGGAATGTGTTGGACATCCACAGTTGCAAATTATTTGAGTAAGTGTTTTGCCAAATCATAGTAAGGTTGTAAATGTTGTTCCTTACAAGAATAAACCTCTATAACTTAATTAAAAAAAAGCTACGAATCATCTCAGATTGCTATGTTTTGGATTCCTAAATCATGGGCTGATAAGAAACGTCTAAGGAGACCTTCATACTTCACTATGTCTTTTGTGCAAAGAAATGAAAAATGATACATAAAGGGTTAGATTGCTAGATGGAAATGTGATAAAAGTAGTGGCACTACCACTTTGTGTGGTTGAAGAATCATCAAAGTGTAAAAATGCCTCAAAGTTTGTAGGTACTTAACTTACACTATTGACATGCTCATCTAGAAATTTTGGATCTATTGTTACTTGATCATCTATGGGTGAAGTTGTGAGTTATGTGGCTATTGCTTGACCCTTTGTGGATGCTTGTGCTATGTAGTGTAGTTCAAACTCTATGGTTATTGCCTTCCACCATTCAATTTGACTACTTTCGTATATGTTTGTAGTAATTGCCTAGAGTACGTTGCTTTTGCAAATAATGTTAACCTGACTACAAAAGAGATAATGTCTACATTTATTGAGAGCAAAGACTAAGGCAAGATAATTTTTGCTACATTATTGTATTTTTCCTTGTGGGCCACTAGGGCATGGCTTAAGTAGTAAACAGGGACCTCTGAGCCATCGTGTCACTTTTGGAAAAGTAGAGAAGAAATGGACATATCTAAGGTTGTAAATTAAATGTAGAATCGCTTATCTCCTTATAGACGATAAACTATTGGAAGTTGAGCTAGCTCTTTTTTGAGGTTATCAAATGCTTTTTGGCATTACATTGTCCAGTCAAAGTGGATTCCATTTTTGAGAAAATGCTACATTGGCTGTAACTTATCAATCAACCTTATGATAAACCTACATATGAATTTTAATCTACCTTATAACCTACATAAGTCTTTTAGCTTTACCTATTGTGCTAAGTTGGTGATAGCCTTAACTTTATCAAGGTCTACACATATACTTGCTTTTGATACTAAAAAGCCTATCATGTGACCAATCTTGATATCAAATACACACTTCTTGGGGTTTAACATAAGGTAATGTCTAAGGCAATGTTTTAGGATGTGTTCTAAGACATATGCATGGTGATAAGGTACCTTAGACTTAACTACTATATTATCAACGTAGTCATTGAGCAAGGCTAGTAGATAATTACTAAAGATATATGTCATCACACTTTTGTAGGTTTCTCCTACCTTCTTTAGTCCAAAGGGCATCATTGTATAGCAAAACATACCCCAAGGGATCATGAAGGTGGTGCTGAGCTAGTGCTCCAGGTTGATCCAAATTTTCTTGAATGAAACTAGCTTTATAAAGCTCAGTGATTTCATCATAAACTGCCAACACCATCTTAGGTTTGACCTTGCAAGCTTTCTATTTGACTAGTTTTATGCAAGGATTAAGGATAATATTGTGTTGTATTATGCGAGGGTCCAAGCTTGACATGTCCTGATAAGACCATGTGAATTCCTTGATGTTATTGTTGAGAACTTTTGAGATGCTTTATTTGATTTGAGGCTCTAACAAGGAACTAAGTTTCAATGTATTTGCCTCACCTTTACTTGTTGCTATAGGGACTTCTATGATAGGATCCTTAGTTATGTCACCTACCTCTAAGTCTAAAGATCTAACTAGATAATCTAGCTAATCCAGAGATGTCTCTAGGGATGCTACATTTGTGTCATAAGTCATAGGTTCAAAGTCTAGGAGTTTAGTGTTTATGAATCTTGTGGAATCACCAAGAGGGCTAGTTAAGACCAAGGGTGAATGAAT
Source organism: Gnetum montanum (assembly GCA_015680685.1). NCBI lineage: Eukaryota > Viridiplantae > Streptophyta > Gnetopsida > Gnetales > Gnetaceae > Gnetum > Gnetum montanum. Next base: position 23,509 of record MNCI01035595.1, read on the forward strand.
ATGTTCGTATGCATTCATTCTACAATCCTGCCAAAAATCCTGTAAAACAACCAACAAATGTCAAGCTGCACCTATCTTAATAAGGTGAAATGCATAAAATAAGGAGGAGAATGTTATGAAAATTTTCCTAACTATGCAATTGTGGGATTAGATAAGCAAGTATGTAAATTAATTTTGGGGCCTTGATTAGCCTTAGGATTTCTAGTTTAAGGTCGTAGTGGATCATGGTGTGCACAGGATGCATCCGTTTAGGCAAGGCTTGGAAAGTTTTGAATGTGGAAATAGGTTGGGTGTTTATTGGAAAATAAAAAAAATGCAAAAAATTTTCTCAGTATGGAAATGTTGAAAAAGTTAGAAAATTTTTCTAACTTTGTGTGCTACGCTCATCCCACATTACGTGTAGGACATGGGATAGTCCTACGTTACGTGTGGAACATGGGATAGTACCCATGAGGGTGATGTGTCCTTTACCCTAAAAGAGTATAAATAAGAGTTTTACCATGGTCAATCTATCATTTTCAAAATTGAAACAAAAAATCACCAAGCATAGTGCAACTAAGGCAAAGGAAAGAAAAACATAGAGATGAAAGAGAGAAAGCTAGAGTGTAGCAAAGAGGATTAGAAAAATAAGAGCATAACCATTCAACCATGACACATTGTAGTGAACGCCAAAACCCTAGCCTCACCAACATGGATAATGAAGAATGTGTACTAAGGAACCTTCCTAAAGTACACATAGAAGACTGAAGGAAGATGCCATTAGCAAGATAAGGTACTACACTCTACATGAAACACCCAAAAATTCGAAGGCATGCTTGCTCCACCAAGTCTTTGCAAATCACATAGTGTCATGGCAGTTCTTCAGAAGATGGATGCTCTGATGTTCAGACTATCCAGTTTGAAACATTTTTCTATGCCAGGTGTCAATAGGCTAAACGAATTCTCCAGCCTGCCCACCTGAGTAGTTCATCCAGCTGATAGCGCACATAGGAGTGGTGCATAGAATTGCTGGTAGTGCTCAGAACGCGGAACACGCTTTAGCAAGTTTTCTAAGTCAAGGAGTTTTTGTATGCTATGCTACGCTATGTAGCATAGTAGACTTCAGAAGACATTTGCAGAAGTGAAGTGCTACACTATGCTATGCTACGCAATGTAGCGCAGCATAGCATAAGCTGGACGGTCAGTCCCCTCGCCCAACTTCAAGTCCTGTAGAAATGTCTCCTTCCATTAGAAAGTGGAGGACTTGGCCAAAAGTAGGTCATGTTTGCTACTATGCTACGCTAAGATACATGGTGCAGCAAGGCATAGAAATTCTTCGAAAGTGACAGAAGGCATCTCAAAGGGTGGGATTAGCAAGTTCGCAAGCTTCCCAATGCAAAAGGCAAAGTTTGTAGATTGACAATGTTTTTTGCAACTAAGGACAACTGCTATGCTATGATACGCTACATAGAGTAGCAAGTATGTAGTAAACAGTCAATGCACTTCAAAGGTTCCCAATGCATGCAGTAGGATACAATGCAAATTTTTGCTTCGGACCGACAGCTATGCTACGCTATGTAGCATAGTACAGTGTGACAAGATGCTATGCTATGCCAAACATGCTACGCTATAAAGCATAGCAAAGAATGACAAGAAGTTACACTACATCAATGCATTCCACCTAATCGCACTATTGCTCTGACAGTGCAATTACAACATGGCAAACTTGTAATTACAGCATGGAAGGCTCATCCAACGGTCATGCAGAAACGTGTAGCATAGACAGGTTAGCATAAGCCCAGGGCACGTGGTGTCCAAACTACATCTTTCATGTGCCCTCGATCCTATAAATACCCCAATGACCATCAAGGTCTGAGTCTAATTTTCTTGGCAATTTAGTCAGCTAACAATTTTGTTGGTTGAAAAGAAAAAGAAAAGTTGACACTACAACCTTGAGCATTGTAAGCTCTCTGTTTGGCATTGTAAGTAGTTAGCACTCCCGTTTGGAATTTTGTCCTACTTTTCCCTACCACCTTAGTAGCATTTTGCATTTTCGACTCCTGAGTCCATGTTCAAGCATCCAACTATCTTGCTCTAAACACCTTGGTTACCTTTTGGATCTCTACGCTTCCTAGTGTTGCACAACCAATTGTATCCACCTTGACAGAGTAATGTCATAATCTTGAAGCAGTGCATTTCCCTAACTTCATTCTACTTTCCTTTCCTATTTATCATCACATTTTACATTGTTTCCTACATCGTTTATGTTTAAAATATTATTTTTATGCTATAAACTTTGCTTTCAAATCACACGTTGCAAAAGGTTATATTGACACCAACCAAGTCCTTGTCTGATCGACCAGACTATTCAGGGTGTCTTTTTTCCATCCCATGTAGCACAACCATCCTGTGGAAACAGGGTTAAGACTGTCAATGGTCGATAAATCATCGGTGTTTTCCATCCATTGACATTTTTGGTCGCTACACTACACTTTAATTTTTTTCCTTTCCTCTTGTTCAACTCAGGGTTTTTGGGTTTTGAGAATGGCTTGCCTTGGGCAAGAACTACCACCACTATCATAGCTACCATGACTCATGGCCTTGAGAGGGGATGCACATGGTGGATTTTGTGGATTTCTAGGTTTTTTATGTTGTGAGGGTGTCTCTTTTCTTTGTGTGTACCACACATAGTGCAAGACATGTGTTTTTGATGTCCTGCACATGACCTGGGATAGGGCTTTTTTGGCATCTCACATGTGACGCAGGATAGGGCTGTAATGGTTTGTGTGCATACACATTTTTATTTTGTTTGGTTTTATCTATAGTCAAGGAAACTTGAAGGAAAATACAAAACATAATGATCTAGGCAAGGTGATTACGAGGGTCACAACTATCATGCCAGGGTACACTCCTAAGAGCGTGACTATGAAAAGTTAGAAATTTTTTTGATTTTCTAGTGTCATGCTCTATAGGAAACATATTTAATAGGTTACACTCTATGATGATCATAACCAATAGTTTAAAACTTTTTTGATATTTGGAAATTTTTATAGTTATTACGCTCCGTAGGGAGCATAGCCAACACTTTGAAAATTTTTGTAGTTGCTATGCTCTATAGGGAGCATAGCCAACACTTAGAATACATTTTGTAATTTTTAAGGTTATGCTCTATGCAGAGCATAACTAATATCTAGTGAATTTTTTGAAATTTTTACAATTATAATGTTTGTAGATGTTAGTGCTATGTCTTGTTGGGAACTAGACACGTTAGATGGGTATGCTAACGTTGCTTTTTTGTGGAGCCTGATGGGGAAGTTAAGGGTTTTACTAATATGTTAAGTCTAATTTTTATGAATTTTTTTATTTTTTTATTTTTTATTCAATACTAACATTCTCTTGTTGTTATTATTGTGGTTGTAAGGTATTTTTGAAACCTATCCTTGTTGTGGTTGAACTAATGGGTATCTTGTGCTACATGAGTAAACCTGTGTTAAACGTACCTACACTAGACACACATGTGGCTTACTAGGCAATATGGTTTAGGTTAGGAGCACAAGAGTTCCTAAAATTTTTGCTTTGCTACTTCAATGTGATGATATGGTCACACTTGGTAGTAGAAGCAGCTAGCGTCATAATAGAAATGCTAATGCATGGGGTGAACTAAGGCATCCTAAGGTTCATATCTAATGAGCCTAGCAATGATGAAGCAGTAGGGAGTTTAGGCCAAGGTTGCAAGGGCCTTAGGCCTTTGTTTAGGATCTGGGAGATGCCAAAATTCTAGTGTTACAACAAGAACAACATGCTGCTTGTTTCCTAACACATACATACTCTTTTTTAGAACCCACCTCAGATAGTGTATTGTGTTAAAGGGTGAGTCCTCTTATGAATCTTGCACTATTCACTTGATTATGACTCATATTAAGATGCTAACCACTCATGACTATTTCTAGGTTTACCATTGAGACAAATGACCTCCACGATGAGGAGGGGGTGTTGAACTTGACTCTTATTGCTTTATAGGAATTTTCATTTTTTGATAATGTTCATGAAGCAATGATTAGGTAGATTGGGATTGAACTAGTGGAACTCCCTCATTGATATTCTAAGTATTATGAGAGGTTTTGGGCTCTTAGTTGGTTGGATACTGAGTGGGTGACTAGCATATTCAGCATGGAGGAGATTTTAGTCCCACCACTACTATCTTGCACACCATTTGTGTCATGTGAGTAGTGTATCATTCATTTTTATATGAATTTTTTACCTAGCTTTTTTTTTATGTTTCTAACTTTACTTTCACCTGTTCAAGCTACATTTAAGTTAGGAGAAGTCACGATGGTCAAAACAGGTTGCACTAAGGCCACTCTCATCATTAAATATGGTGAGGTTGAGAGTTCACAACGTTGGATGTGCTATGAGGCCCTAGTGGAGATAACCATGAAGCTTCAGTAGGCAAGGTTAATGGACCTTTTTTTGGCTATAAGCCCAAGTATCCCAGTGGTAGAGATGATTGCCATCATCAACTCCTTTAGTGAGAGCACTAATTGCTTCATGATGCATGCCCATGTTGTGCGGGTGACCTTTGACATCATAGATAAATTCTTTGCAGGCCTCTTTGGCATTCTCTATGAGGGTCCACTAGTTGCAAAAAAAACTAACAAAGACTTAGACCATATAGGGGATTTTGAGGAGTAGTTGGGCACCTCTAAGGTCTACAAAGGCATACAAGTCAAAAAGGTAAAGGTACCTATGGTTTGCCACCTCTGTATAATCTTTTACACTTATGCATTTCCAAAGCTACTCTTCCAAAGGAAAATTATTGGGGTGGAACAAGCTTGGATGATGAGGAATATAATAGAGGAGGGAACATAGTACAATTGGGCCTCTTACTTCGCCAATGGCTTTCGTGCTAAAATTTTTAGGTTGTGCCACAACCTCTAAGTGAAATCACATGTGCACTTTTCATTCATTGTAGCATGCCTATGAAGGTTTGTGAAGTTTTTGGTGGTTTATAAGGGTAGTGGGTAGTGAAAGACCATAGGAAAATCTCTAGGCCATGGATATGACACCTATTCAACACCATGTAATCACAGGGTTCTCTAGAGGTGATTGGTGAGTATTTTTCTGTAATGACTAGAGGAAATGTGGAATGATCTCACCACACATGTGATAGTGCAGGGAAGGCCCCACTGACCAATACTAGAAATGTAGCGAGAGGGGCACGATTCATTGCTAAGGAAATGGGGTCATCCAGAACAAAGATTAAGACACCATGCTCCATGGGGGAGCTCATACATGAAGTGGAGGAGAGTGGCAGAAAGATCTAGTTTAAGCTTTATGATGTGTGCTTAGGAATCACAAGTATGAGTCATTGGATATTTCTATGATGTGTCATGCTATACTATACTAATTATTGAAAATTCTAATCATAACTTATGTGATGTAGGAAAAGGGGCCCCTGTAGTAGTAGTAGAGCCCATAGAGGATGATGTCCCTCAACCCGAGGAACAAGTAGCATATGAAGAGAAATGAGAAGTTGTTGTAGTACTATAACAACTTGAGGAAGAATGGTTGCTACAATTTGAGGGGGTGAGTTTGAAAAATTCTTTGATGGCATGTAGATGGGTGATCCCCTTGCTTTCAGATCTGAGAGCTTGTTGGGTAGGAGCTTTGCACCATCATCTTTATTATTATTATTATTATTTCATTTTAGCCCTTACACACTTGGTTGATTGTTGTCTAATAATTATTAAGTGTTATGTTACATCTGTTAGTGTTTTTGCTGAGTGCCCAACATCCACATCCACCTTTTGTATGTAACCATGTATAGAGGCTCTAGATAAGTTTCCTTTTATTCAAGGCTTGGTTAATGACATGATGAATCATATACAACAGACTAACCTTGAGAATGATATGTTTATCTATTTTTCTCTACTGATTTACATGCTTGATTCGTGGCTAACATTGTCTTGCCTATTATGTGATAATAGGTTCATAGCTTTGGTGGGATCCAAATAGGGGGGGTCTAGGTTGATGTTGTGCCCGAGTGTTCCCCTGAGGTGGATTAGGTGCCCCACCATGTATATGAAGAGGAAAGAAAATGCACAATCTAAAGTACAAGAGCATTGTGTAAGTGTAGACACATTAATGAGCATCTATGGAAATAGGTGCAAGAGCTTCAGGAGAGGGGGGGCAAGCTAGAATGCAAATTTGGAGGACCTACAGTCCCATTATGACTTCTTGGTAGCATGTAATAAATTAGACGGTACCTGACACATAGTTGAAATTAACTATGCTAGGTATTAGTTAGCCATTTGGGACAAAAACAAGGCCACTCATGACATGATTGAGCAATGGTTGTAGATGGACCTACTAGCAAGGAAGAACCAAGATTGAAAGGATTATAGTGCAAAAGTGTATCAATGAACTCAAACTAAAAAGAATCATAAGCACCACTATGATTATATGTTTTTGGAAATTTTTGTTTTGAATGTAAACTTGAACAATTTATTTTATTGATAATCTAATAAAAATGTGATGATTATTTTCATATCACTTTTTTGTATTTCATGTAATGTTGTTGTAATTTTAATGTGTGGATTTGATTGATACAATTAGGTCCCTTGTGGACCCCATGCTAGTTTAAGGCCATGGCAGAGGGGCCATCACTAGTTTAGGACCATTTCAGGCCATAGAAATTTTAGGGCCATTTTGGGCCATAGTGTAGTAAGGAAGTAAGTTAATAGTTTTAGGCCTTAGTAGCCTATGCAATAATTTAAGGCCTTTCCAAGTTGTAGCGATAGTTTAAGGCCTTTCTGGGTCATAGTGTAAAAGGAAGAAAGCTACCAATTTTAGGCCTTAGTGGGACATTTTTATTATTCTTTTTATTTTTTTCTTCTCTCTCTTTTTTTTATATAGATTTTTAAAGCAAAAGGTCTAAACAAAAGCATGTAAACTAAAGAAATAAAATAACTAATTCAAGATGCAAATAACAACACAAACATAACTCTATAAGTAAAGAACAAAAGGTAAGAAAAATATGTATAAAAACTAAAGGTATGCCTTAGTCATGAAAGTTTTTCCTAACTTGATCTGGGTTAGGAGGTGTGTAAGGCCTAGGGGGCACAAGACAATATTCACATGGACCTTTGTCTATTGTGCCAAAGGACAATTCTACCCAGGGAGCTCCCTCAATAAGGTTACTTGTTTTTCTTGGTTGTTTAGGTGGATCAGATGGACAACATTAGATTTTACTTTGAATGGGTGTCATGTATTCAAAGAACTCTACTTCTAACCCCTATTTTATGTCAACATTGTTGATGGTCAGGGGAGCTACATTGTCACCATAGATCATCACCTCTCCACCCTCCTAGGGTAAGTGGATCTCTTGATGAATAGGTGAAGAAACAATCTATAATTGGGCTAGCCATAATCTCCCTAGGATCATGTTGAATCTAAGAATTTCTTCAACAAAAATGAACTCAACCATAGTGGGGAATTTCTCCCCAATGATGAAAGCTATTGTGACTATTTCCATTATGAAAAAACATGCTTCATTGAAGGATTTCAAGCACGTTATCTTTGTTGACTTGATCTAATCAACTAGGCCATGTTTTTAAATGATTGGGAATGGGATAACATTAGTTGATACCTCATAATTGATGTGCACCCTACAAATTTTATATTGACCTATGTAGATTGTTATAAACATTGGTAGATTGGACACCTAACCCTTTTCGGGGTCAACTTTGACCACCTCACCATGAAACATTAGGATTTTTAACCTTGACTCTTGGCTTGTGGGGATAAGAATTATGGTGTGAATGGACTTTTCATCTACTAGAATATCTTCCTTAATAAGAATAGATGTTAGCATGTAAACTAATGCTTCATGATGACCAGTGGAAGTCATTATCAAGTTGTACAGGCTCAAATTTGTGTTCTTTTGTTTGAGGACCTATTTAACTTATGCCAATGTGTCAAAGAAATATTTTTCACTATCTATTATTTTGGTGGCCTTTACCTCCTCCATGCAACCCAAGAGAAGAATCTCCTAAGGAAGAGATTTAGCCTTTGGTTGTGTAGTGGGATTTTGAGCATCAATGCTCATTTGTTGGTTGTTCGCATTTAGGTTGGTAGTTTGAGATGATGAAGCCAGTGGGATGGCTAATAAGGGGACAAGCTTAGGAGGATCTAAATCCATACATTTCTTGATCATTTTGTCAACTATATGCTCATAAGGTATCTAAGGGTATGACTTTGGATAGGTAGGCTGTGACATAGTTCCCACCATTGAACCCTCGACAGGTGGGAGGTCCACATGTCTTAGCACCCTAATGACAAAAGGTGTCTGGGTTGCCATCACTGCAACATGTTGTGGGTCCCTAACCACAAAGGGTGTTGTGGATGCTTGATGTGGTGCTTTGATGACAAAAGAAAATTATGGTCTAGTTGACATTGAGATTCCAATGTCACCAGAGGACACATGAACCACAAATGGCTTATGTGTCAATTTTGCACTATCATCAATGCTGATAACATTGATGATGTATCCTACACTGCTAGCATTGAGGTGGTCTTTATAGACCTTAATTGATTGATTTTTTAATCATATAGGATTACATTTTTCAAGGACCAATTCACCTTGATTGATCATATATTGAATATCATCTTTTAATGATAAGAAGTAGTATATGTCATGGCCATGCAACTACTGATAGTTGTAGAATTAATCCAATGTAAAGTTTTTAAGGACTGGGGGCTCATTTGGCATAGCTATGGAGGGATTTTTTAGGACCTCAAAATATCTCTCATGACATTTACATGCATCCCTAGACATTTGTTTGTGTTGTATGCACCCAACACTAAGCAACTAGTCCAAGAGATTAGATAGCTTGATAGGCAATGGAGTGTACTTTGAGCGATCCTTGCATTCAAACTTTGGCCTTTGGGAAGCTTGTCCCATGGTCATCAATGATGTGGATTGGTTGGTTCCCACAGTGAAAACAATTGATGTTTTGTTGTTGTTGACCAAGGCTTTAGGCATCTTGGTTGTTAGTTTAGTGTTGTTGGGTTTAGCTTCATTAACCATAGTTGCAATAGTTGCTATTGCCTTTTCCTTGTCCTTGTCCTTTTTTGTGTGTGAATTCTTATAGGCCAAATAGGCTTGCTTCCTATTATCCTTTGCTACATCCTATATGCTCTATTTTTGAGAAAAGGCTTGGATTAGGGAGCATAGGGCTAAATAATATATTTTTAACTTGATAAAGTCATGTACTACACCTTTGAAGATAGCCAGAAGGTGAGTTTTTGCTATTGGCTCATAGATTTCATTGAGGGAAGTGCTCCAATGTTGTATGAATTTTTGCACTAGTTTTAACACTCTATGCTTGATGTTCATTAATTAGTCTAGGATGGCCTTGGGCTTCAAGTTATACTTGAATCAAGTTACAAATTGGCTAAGCAACTCCTCCAAAGTTGATATGGAAACTCTAAGGGGCACATGGTACAAATCAAGAGCCTTGTCAATTAGGGATATGACAAACACATAGATAATTGCATGTGGCCATGCTTGTAGAAGTAGGAATTTAGAATGAAAATTTACTATGTAATCCCCCTCATCATTGTATTTTATGAATTGAGGAAGTTGGATCCCAAGAGGTAGAGTTAGTGATGGGACCACAAGGCTGATGGGGTTATCTTACTCAAAGTCCATCACATGGAATATTTCGAGGTTGGATACTTTTAGTTGTCTAACTTCCTTCATGAGTGTTTGAATGAGTTGGAATTCTTGATCCAAACTCAGGGATGACATAGTAGGTTGCATTGCTTGTGGTGCTATCTGAGCAGCCCACAACCTTGCTATGGGTTGTGCCACCATGTGGGATGCCTGTTGAGTTTGTTGATGTGTATATTGTGAAATGTGTGACCATTGTTCCATAGGCACAAAGGTTGTGGCCAACCACATGGTTGTGGCTTGGGTTGTTTGTTGGAGGTGCTACTAAGGTAGTTGGGATGAAGGACACCTGACTTGTTTGTGGCTGAGATATAGGCATCGTGTGCACATATGGCAGTGTCAGCATCATGGATGCTAGTAGGAAGGCTATACAGATTGGGAGGAGATGACAAAGGGGAAAGTGGTAAAAGGTCCTACACTTTGTGCATGTAGAACTTGGTGGCTAGCTACCACAAGTGTTGACCTGGGTAGTGAGAGTGACACTACTGCCTCAAAGAAGATAGACAACTATGATTGGTGTGGGACAAAGCTAGAGATGGGTTGTTCAGTAGAGGCATATAAAGGGACATCACTCTCTGAATGAGCCTCAAACTCCTCTTGGCCATCCTACAAGGGCTCATCATAGTTTTATACTGCATCTTTCTCTTTTAGCGCACTTACTCTAACGAGTTGGTCTAGCAACCACCTAAAGGTGTTGATGAGCTGGATGAATGCATCAAGTGAAGGAAGGAACTCTTTCTCTTTTCAATGAATGATTTCAAAGCTATGCTTTGCATATATTTCTTAGTGGTCTAGGGACAGACCTATCTAAAGCTTCACATAAAGGAAATTGTAACTTTCATTTTCCAATGCCACATGCTCAGGTAGTTGGTTACGTAGTCTAAGTGACTATTGTTGTGGCTATATAGGATTGAGTGGGGGCTCAATGTCCACCACATGCTGGATGGGATGAACTACCTCAGTGCTCAAGGTAGAGGTTTAAGGGTTCATAGGATTCATGTTACCATTTATAAAAACTTTAGAAAAGACAGTGTTGAACAGAAAACGATCAAGTGTAGAAAACATTGAAAAAATGGTTAAGTATGAAAGATATGAAAACAAGCTAAAAAAATGAAAAAATGAAAAACTTTAGAAATGCTGTTAAAAAGTTACTAACTTTGGCATTATGCTCATTACACTCTAAGGGGTTGTTACACTCTAAGGGGTTATGCTCTCAAGAGCACTCAGAGCTTGACACAACAGACATAGTTGGGCTTTTGTCCTACAACATTCCAGGGGAACTGACAACTAGGACCAATCTTCACCAACCAAAATGTAGATAACTTCTATGCTAGCCTATGATCTAGCTACTACTATAGTAGGTCCATAGGATGTTATGTGTATGCTAGCTTGTAACTAGTAATGGAGGTGTAGAAAGCACATGGGACTACCCTTGAACATAGAAGGAATGGGAGGCTCTCCTTCTAACACAAAAAAATGTGACATCCAAAAACCTTGATGGCTAAAATACTGAGAGGTTAGTAGGTGTATAGTGTAACCCTAAACCTATGTGAGGTTTATGATAGGAAATGGAAACAAGGCTCCCAAAATGGTCTTGTTGATCAGACAGGGACTTGGTGTTAAAACAACCATGTGCAAGAGGGGTTTATATTGTGTTACATATGGACATCATGACAGGCTAAGCTAGAGTGTAGTAGGGTGTTCCAACCTAAGAACAATGATGTGAATGTGAAAATACATATCAAATAGTAGAAAAATGTAAGAGTTATGATTAATATCAAGAATGCATGAAAAAATGGAATAGAGCTTGAGAACAAAAAATGCACTACCCCAAAAGAGGGGAGTGTAGCTATTACAAGAAAAGAAGTGAGAATGGTATGCAGCATATAGGTAGGCATAGTGGTAGTGTAGTCACAATATTTGGTACGCTCGAGACATGGAGCTAATGGCTATGATGGAGACTGAACCTGTTGGATTAGCTATTGCTGTGTTCTACGGGTGTAATGGTAGATTGTGTTTTGGGAGGCATCAAGGTGCAAATCTCAAGTGCTCAAGTGCAAGAATGTCAAAGATGCTCAAAAAGTTAAAATGCTTAATGCTCTTTTGATTTGCCAACCCCTAGAGTGCTAAACACAAGGGTATTTAGAGGGCTAGGGTTAGTGTGAGATATACATCAGGTGCCACATGGCATTAGCGTAGATGGGGTTATGCTAACATGTTACATTCCCATGATAGTAGCAAAGTTTTATGCTCTAAAGAATAGCAACAGGTTCCCAGAGACTATTGAATTGTGACTACACTACCTAGACTACATGTGCCAATGTTTGAAAGACTACAATATACCTGCAAATAGTGCAGAAAATAATGCAACTTGGAGGCTACACTCCAAGACTACGTCTTCCCCTATTTTGAGTAGGGTCAAGTGTAGGAACAATTTTGGGGACTAATGGAGATGAAAAAGAGATGTAAATTGTTGATCTTGATTGTCATAAGAATGTCAAAGTTGAGATGAAGGTCAATGCTGAGTTTTGGAGGCTTTTGGAGGCTATCAAAGGCATTTCTCTCATGTCAAGCTGGCTATAGTCTAGAGCGCAATATAATACTTAGTGAAATTTGCAAAATTTTAATGTTTCAGATTGGTTACATTGGCTATGTTGGGGAGCATAGTAGGGATACTTAGGTAAAATTTGACAAAATCTATAGTCTTCCTTCATGGTATGCTAGATACACTATGGGGTGTAGTAGGAGAGGTAGCCTCATGAGTTAGAAAATGTACCAATGTGTCTTCCATGTTGAGCTACCTTGATAGATCCTTGTCCAACACTTAGGCAAAACTAGGCATTGGAACTTGTGCTGCACTTGCTACGTTGGGGAGTGTAGCAAAGCATAGCAACCTAAGAGATAGAAAATTTGCTAAACTATTTTGTCCATCTCGAGTAATTCTAACAAGCTCTAGCTTAGTACTTGGGCAAACTAGCCATTAGGACATATGCTATACTAGCTATGCTAGGGAGCATAGTAAGCATGACAACCCAAGAGATAGAAAGTTTGCGAAACTATTTCATTCATCCTAAGAGACCCTAACAACTTCTGGCTTGGCACTTGGGCAAACCAGCCATGGAAGTCTTTGCTATGTTTGCTACACTAGGGAGCATAACAAGTAGATTGAGATCATAGCAGGACACTTAGAAAAATTTTCATGTGACTATTATTAACACCTAGAAAATTTTTCAAAACAAGCTTCAATGCATGCTATGTTAGCTAAGTTGGGGAAGTATAGCACCAACACTTAGAAAAATTTGCCAAGTTTTGACACTTAGACAAATTTTCCTTTGAAGTGTAGAAGCCCAAAATTAGTGGTGTTACAAAGAACATTTATAATTGTTTGATAGATTCTAGAGCAATTATTAGTGTCATGCCACTTGAGGTATGTAAGA